>VYZM01011640.1:136736-165042 GCA_013398915.1 Dromas ardeola | reverse complement strand
GCGCAGGCCGGGCGCGGGGGGGCGTGGCTTCACCAGGCCACGCCCTCTCCGGGCGGACCGTTAGCTGGGAGCAGGCGCCGCGCGGGCTCCTGAGGGGGAGGCGCGCGCGCTGCCGCCTGAGCGGGGGCTGGCGGGGGGCGCGGGCCGTCGGGCGCTGCCGAGGCCTCGGAGGGTTTTCCCGCGAACAGAGACGGGTTGTTTTGATTGAAAAAAAGCCCTCAAGGCAGTCTTTAACGGGGCCGAAAGCACGCGCTTCCTGAGGGGAGTCCGGCCTCTCCTTCCCGGAAAGGCCCCGGCGGAGGCAGGCGCCGGGCCCGGCCCGAACGCCGTGGAGGCGGTTGCTACTCAACTCCGGTAGATGAACCGCCTCCGGCGCAGCCCCGAGGGGCAGGACTCCTCAGAGGGGCTCACGGCCCCTTTCCCTCCTCTCTAAAGGGAAGGGCCCCAGAGCTGAAGCAGGACAGTGCAACTTTAAGCTTATGGTAAGATAGCAAGGACTAGTTTTACTAATATTAATAGCCATGTGGTTTAACATTTAAGCAGAGAACAAAGAGTGAGAGGTACGCTGGTTGGCAAAGTTTAAAATATTCCTTACAGCTTTTACAACGTTCAGCAAAACATGTGCTTTAGCTTGACAGGCTTGGGATGAGGGTTACCAAGTAGCAAAGCCTGGCCTTAGTGTAAGCTTGTCAATTAGGTTCTCAAACTCCGTAAAGGTGGTCAGCATCAACTTCCTTGTATATTGTAGCAAATGATCCATCTTTCATATAATAGCTCTTTTGGCATCTGTCCAGACGAGAGCAAATTAAACGGGCCATTAAGCACTCAAATACTATGATAACTAATAGATTCAAGGACAGGCTAGTTCATGATATGTTCGCTTTTTTTTTTAATCAACGACTTTATTTAAAGTACCACTTGTGCTAATTTCTCCTTGAAGATGTTCAGCAAGTCTGAGTGAAGACTAAGGGTCCTGTATCTCAGAGACTCACAGATGCCTCAGATTTAACTAGAGCTAATGACTTATACATAACTGGTCACTGCAGCCAGTATTGCTTTAGTATCATGTAACTAGGGATGCACTGTAAAATTCAATTGCATTTCCTAAGAAACAGTAGGCATATTCAATAAATACAAGTCCACAACAAATATTCTCTTCCTTTTCAAATACACTTAGCACAATTTCCAGTCAGAAAGATCTCCAATTGCTTAGTACTTAGAGGAAATCTGATACCAAATGGATTTTGTTAGGAAGAGATAAAGGTTACAGAAAGCTGCACGTGCTTGTACATCCAGCTTTCTTAGTTTTGCAGTGTCTCTTATCTGTACAAATCAAGTCTTACTTCTCCCTTAGAAAGAAAGAAAAATTAGCAGTAGGTTGTACACCTCTTGACGTGCAATGGCTAATACCTTCCAGCTACATAGCAGGCTTCTCTTCCCTTCTCTCTCCCTCCTTCCCCTATAGACATGTCATACACATGTGCATTTTCTCATGCTGCTGCAGGTCATTTACTGCTTTTCTTTTAAGTCTTAACCCCCATCTATCCCAACCAAACCCACCTCAGGCTTAAGTGAAAACAACTGCAATACAAAGCAGCTTACAGGAAGTGGGGAGGGGGGGAACCCTCAGTTGTCCTCAGCTACCATGCCTGAGAACCGAAGCCAGAAATGGAAGTGTGAAATACCTGCAGATCCTTATTTCTTTCGCCCATCCTGTTCTGTCTTTTCCACACGCTTTTGCAGGACAGCACAGTCCGCCCATTTGACTGTCAACCAGAAAAGAAGTGTACACACAGTGTCACCTAGTGGCACCAGAAAAATCACTGTCTGGTCTCCAGCTTCCAGTAAGAACACCAGTGTTTCACCCATCTTTTCCCATGGTCTTTTCAAAACGCCCCCTCTTTGTGAAATGAGTATGAATCCAGTCTTCAGACTTAAATCTTAATGTAAATGACTGAACTTTATTGAAGGTTTCATAGTTAGCAGGACCGTTAAGAAAGCAGAATATTTTACATCTCAAGTATAGTTAAGAGCTAATTCTCATGAGAATACAGTACAAATAACAGCTAATATAAAAGAGCATCCTCCTTCCACCATTCAAGATTTATTTGTAAAACAAATGAAGTCAAGTTTAAAAATGTACTAAGCTTCAATGCTAGCAATCAGAAAGTTTCACTGTTCAGATGGTTTTATTCCAGAGATTTTGCAATGCAGCATAATTTCACAGCCATAATGAAAAGATTGACGGCAGCTTGAAACAAGTAGGATTTCAAAGTTGTCAAAAGGCCTTAAAAATATTATCTGCAGCTTAAAATGAATGATGATGAATTCCAAGTTAAAAAAAAAAAAAACAACAAAACAAGACACAAACCAACAAAAAACCAACCCACTTCAAATGCATATGAAATGCAAAAGTAATGCCCTGCAGGCTACTGCAAAAATGTTGACTTGTCCTCAAGGAGATCTGACAGTCAGCACAGCTTCTGGGTAAGCACTAAAATACATACGTTCCAGCAACGGGCACACCATTCCAGTTGCACGGAGAAAAAATAAAGAAAGTAGGCAGTCTTCAATTGATCATAGGCAGTTTTGAGAACGAAAATCACATTGCACTCCGTTTAAGATGCCTTAGTTGTTGGGTACTAAGCACATAATGTTTTTATGATAAAAAAAAGTCCCAGTTGTGCCCTTTACACGTATTAAAGTGCATTAAGTTACCATTTTTAAAGCAGGCCAGAAAGTCCCTTTGAAATTGGTCCCTAAGCACTGCAGTAGCATTTGTAGTGGTAGAAGTAGTGTACTACAGAAAGCCTGTTTCACACCACCAATGTGAGTACAGCGAAATTCCGTAAATTGTTAGTGAAATACATATTGAAGCTCAAAAAGGGTAAGACAGTAGGAGTACAGAGCAGTTCTGTACTCGTTCTGTTCTCGTGCTGGGGACAGATATTACCTGTTAAGCTATCCCACAGCCAGACACTTGTTTCCATGCACCTAAACATACTCTTTGCAGGCTTCCAGAGTATTTTTCTAGTTGAGATAATTTGTACGTAGGATTCCCTTAATGTCGATGTGCAGTATAGCATCACTTTCATGGAAGACAGCTGTTTGTTAAAGCTAAAAACACCGATTTAAAAAGGCCCAGCACCTTGCAGTAAGTTTTCTAGTAAAAGGCCAATTTATTCTTCATCATCATCTTCATAGTAACGATTCCTTTTGATCTGTTCTTCCACAGATAGATCTTCCATATCTTCACCCTCCCAGAAACCAACATCTTGGGATTTGCGATTCTGGGTGGGAGATGATTCCTTAGCAGTCACAACATTGGCTAAGTTGGAATGTTTAGGAGAATTTGGTTCAAGGAATTCTTCATTTGGACTTTCCTGCTCGTCCATAGCATGTTCTTCCTCATCTGTCTCTGCATTCACCTGGCCATTTTCTACAAAGTTATGCTCTACCGCTTTGATACCAGACAATTCCCGTTCTTCCTCTACTTTTTTCTCTTCAGCACTCTGGATGTTCCTATTCTCAACCTTCTTTTCCTTTTGCTTTTTGTCTATCACGACCTCTCTTTCCAGTTCCTCATTTCTTTTCAACAGGTCTCTCTCTGCCTTAGGAGGAGAAGATGAATTCTCTGTTTTATGGCCTTTTACAGATATTGTTCTGAACGAGGCTGCAACTGTAAAGGGACGACTTCTTTCTTTCAGTGAGGACGATCTTCTTAACTTTTTGAGATCCAGATCCACATCCTCCAGCACATCTGGCTTGGAAGTCTCTTCTTCTGGGGGCCATTTGGGTTTGAACACTTTGATGCCCTCATCTAAGGCACTTCCTTGAGTACTTTGGTCAGATGGAGGTGGCCAGGCAATCCGGAGCTTTTTAGTTTCTGCTGGTTTCTCTTCTCTTTCAGGCAAAGCTGAAGCTTTTGCTTCCATGCTTGCTGCCAGAACTCCTACTTTTGCAATTGGGGCATCCTCTACTCCTGGGCTTTGCGGACTTTCTGTTGCATTTACACTATGGACAGTTTTCTCCAGGGATTCTTCACATTCAGTTTTGCCTGCCCATAATTCCTTATGCTGTTTGTGTCCAAAGCCTTCATCATAATTACCTTTAGATTTGAAGAGCTGATTGAAGTGAGGCTTGCAGTAAATATTGCCACGCAGAGATGCGTATGTCCCAAGGCTGTTCAGGAAAATACGAAGTCAAATGTTAGCATTCTGTGTCTCCGCCATCGAGATGGGTGTATATTTTAGTTATGTTACTGAAGAGATTCAATTTCAGTCTTCCAACATGTTTAGAAAAGACAAGCTTACAGCTTTGCTGAGTTTGTATGGCCTTCTTTTCAAGTGTCAGGGGTTCTTTACAAAGTTAGACATTATATTTTTCCCCACATAAAATTACATTAAGGGTAAAAATAGACTGCATCAAGTGCAAAAGCCACTGGCAGAACTAGGACTGTATTACCACTCCTACACTCCTCTCCAGTTCGCTGGATTACAGTTGCCTTCACCTCAGCTAAGCCTGAACAGCATCTTACTCAGCTGCTGAAGAGGAAAGCTACATTTCCCAGATGGCAGCCAAAAGGAGCAGTGTGTTTACCTGAGTTTGCTGTTGCAATAGGAACAACGGAAACAGCTGATGTGAAACACCTGCTGGTTGGCAAAGAGCCTTTCCATCGGGTACACAGTCTTCTGACACCCAACACAGGTTTCCTTCATTGGCAACTGAAATTTCTACAGGAAGAAGAGAAAGCTTGTTAACTGGAAAATGAATCAACTGCTGGGGGACTTGGCTTGGGTTCATGCACGGCTTCCAGAGTTCTCAGAAAAACTGCAACGATTCACTTTCTGCAACTCAATGCTAATTATGGTAGAGTGGGTTCTGGTGGGCAACGAGTGAGGAAGAGGCTATGGCAGGCCCACAGGATTGCTGTGGCTTGACAGGGAGCCAAGGTTTTGCCCCAGTGAATTCCACAGCTGAAGCAGGACGAGTTGAGCAATGGTTGAGAAGGAACAATGGAAATACTGGAACTCAGTTATAGTTTTGACTGAGCCGGTTCCCAAAACGCTGTCTAATCTATTTCTGCAACCTCCATTTTTCCTGATAGGAAAACGATGAAGAAACATTCAGGTAGATTACAGTCAGTATGAGACTTACCAAAGTTTAAAAAAAAAATGTAGAAAAAGAGCTGAAATAACTTCAAAATAAAAGGTAGAGGGCAGGAGGGGAAAGGAGTGGAGGAGGCTGCTCAACAGTTTGAAATGATCCACTTTTGGTAAATGCTCTCCTCCCTTACAGGGGAGGAAACACCCTCAGCACAGATGCAGCCAGCAGGAAACACTTCTGACTTCATTTGTAAGCAATTCCGGTTCTATCGCAAAGAAACTATACTCAGGTTTCAGGACACGCAGCTCTCAAACTTGCCCAAGACTTAAAGCGAGCAGGGCTTTGAGGTTAAACAGCTAAAGTTATTTATGTGCTTATTAAGAGAATTTCCTGAGAGTTTAGTGCAAGGGTAAATTCAAATGCTAAGGAGTCAAGTGTCACTGCTGTGCTGTACGGCAACAATTTCAGATTTTGTTTCTGACAGCATCAAGGAAGCAAGTACATTGTCCATGAAAAAAGGTTACTTGATGCCATTCACTTCTTGGAGTCTATTAAAGGTTGTCCAACAGGGAAAACACTTTAAAGGAAAAATTAAATAACTCACAGTTGAAAAATTGGCAGTCTGAGGCTGCATGTTGATAACAACTGCTTTAGCAGCACGGTAAAAGAGTGCCCAGGCTCCATATCATGGGTCCGCATAGACACATTGATACTATAACTTTTCTTTGACAAAGAATTACCTGCTACAAACTTACTAAAAAGCTTTACAGAAAAATATGATGGCTAAAGAAAAAACAGGAAGGTCACAGGAAGACATAGTTACAGCAATTTATTTATAACAGACTAGAAACAATGGTTAGGCAAAGAAAGTTACAATACATGAGGGACAGATTGCTGAAGACAGAGCCAGCTGAAGTCAGTTTGTCACAACCATAAAGTTTGCTGCCAATTTAATTCCAGTTTAATAGGTATTTCAAATTTAAAGGCACTGCTTGAAGTTATAGTAAATTAAAGTTCTAATGACGACAGTTTGACCAACAGAAGTTCAGAGTTCCTTTTGAAAAAAATTCCACAATTTCTAGGTGCTGCCAAAACTGCATAGGAATTCTGAATTTTGAGTCACTAAATGAAATCTCAAAAAATGAGAGTTTACTGATGCAAACAAAAATCTAATCATCCATGCTTTGCCACAGGGAGCGAGGCAGCAACATCAAAAAGTAACTCTCCCTGAAAGCTTAGTTTTGCAAGATGACGTTACGGTGCTGGCATGTGCTTCGGCAATGCACATCCCCATCTAAGAAGAGGAACTTACTTGTACAACAGTGAGCCCTATGTCTGATGGAGAGGCGTTTTGGGGTGTGAAGAGAAAGAAATTCCTGTCCAGGCATACTACAAATAGGAGCTACAGGAGGAAGGTGAGGCCCGATAAATACAAAAAAACTTGAGAGAAAGCGGAGAGTTGAGCTCACATTAGGAGGGAAGCAGAAGGCAGGAGTAGAGGTTAGGAACCAAGAACAGGAAACAGAAGCTGGAAGAGACAAATAGGAATGTCACATGAATAAACGGCATCTGGGTTTCTATCTCGGCAGTGCAACATCTAAAGCAGTAACATGGTGGAGGACTAAAATGGTTCTAATAATATAAAGCACTAGCACAGAGGACCAAGACACACAGCTTGCGTGTATCTTGTATGCTGTAACAGACCGATTACAAAAATGTTATAGGCAGCTCTAATTTCGCATACTGGCATTTATGCTCCAGAACACTAGGAAGCCACATCTCACTGGTCTTCGTGAGGTCAGTGCTGTTCCTCTCAAAGATGGGGAAAACAACAAAAGCACAGTTGTTTCCTCAGAAGTGAGCCAGGAAGTCTGTGGCAGCCCAGGGAATAGGCATCCTAACTCCAGACAGCACACGTGACAAGAAAGTACAGTGTGATCAAAATGTTCAGCACTGCCATTTGCGTGTCTAATAAGATTAGCAAATACATTCCTACCAAAGAAGATCTCCATCTGCTTTATGCTTTATAGCTCCCACTAAAGAAAATGTAACATATTAAGGACTTGCTATTCAGCATGCCAGACCCAGTCTTTGTGTCAGTCACCGCAGTGCCCTTACTACAGAGTTGCTATCAATTGCATTTCCCTTGGGAACAGCTGGAAGAGGAGGGGTGGGGAAGCAAGTCCCAGCCTACTAAAGGTTCTGAAGAGCAGTACCAGGACCTCAGTGCCCATCTCTAGGAGCGCTGATTTTACAGGAGGCATAGACAAGCCCTGATACGATCCCCTGCTCAAACCCCCTTTCCCACACTAAAGAGAAACTGCATCTGTTGTAGGGGCACGCTGTTCTAACAGCAGCAGGGCAACTCCCAGCAACTCAAACTTAGTCTTTGAAGAAAAAACTGAGTTTTGAGATGCTTTTCCATTCTGAATTGAAGTTCCCTCGTGAACACAGTCCTATGAGGACAGACCGAGTATGGATAATTACTGCCAGACCCTTTGTGACCCCATTGGTTGCATTAAGGCTTTTCAGTATTAAAGAGAGAAGTCAGTTGGCTTTAACCATCGCCCATGTTTGAGAAAATATAGCTGCTTTACCTTCACTGCTTTTGGTGGAGATGCATCTGTCTGGCCAGCTGGTTTAGAACCAAAGTTTTGCTGCTTTGTGCTGACAGGTTTCTGAATTTCTGTCTCGCTCTCCAGGTTTTGTCCAACTAAGTGAGCAGAGGAGGAAGAAATGGCATTTACAAAGACTTTAAAACCACGGAAAACTTATGCTCATAAGACTGAGCAGCAATCCTACCAGGTAAGGGCTAAGACATTTTTTCTTTAACATCTGCTATTAAACCTTTAGATCTAGATATTTAAATGGGATCATTCTACTTTTCTGATTTACCAGGAAATTTAAGTTGATATATAAAGGAAACTAATATACGGGGATCCAACATCTAACTTCCAGGAACTGTTCTTCATTTCTGCAAAGTGTGGACTTGAATTTAGGTGTAAAGCTAAGGCAACATGAGAATGTGCTTACGTACTTTACTGAATAGGAACTTGGCTACCTCTGGACACCACCAAGGACACTTGGTAATTGTCCTGCATTAATAAGCACTTCAGCCTATTGACTGATATAGTAGTTGTCAGAGCTATTAGTTTAAGTTCAAATGGTGAGGAAGCTACACTTCAATCAGAGCAAACAAGAGCTAAGACATCTTGCAATTACAATTGCAAATGAACTTCTGAACCTGAAAGAAATTATATAAAGTTTGAGTTAGGCACAGGACAGATTTTTAGTGCAGGACAAGTTTTTATTGGGTCAAATGAATCATTGGACAGGACTGATCTTAAGCATCCTGCACACAACTGGGCAGAGTTAGTGCTCTTCCTCAGCCAGGCACTCTTGTTGAGGCAGGAGAACGAGTGCTTACCATTGCCATCCTCTAAAAGACCAGAGTGGAAAGACAAGCTGTTCTCACCTACAGAAACCTGCAAGAGAGTATTAGACAGTGAGCACCTTTGACCTTCTGAAGTCTGAACAATCATGGCCTGAGGAACACATCGGGCAGTTTGACACTGTGAGCACTTCAACAGGAAGAGACTGGCCACACTGAGCTGCACATGAAGCTACTTCTTGTTTTGTAAGGCACAAGGCAGAGTCCAGCTGACTGCCAAGTGTTAGTCCTTGCTACAAGGTGGACATCCTCATAATTTTACAGCTCTCGCAATATTCAGATCATCTGCCATAGTGTTCACACACGCAAACGTCATATTTTTGTTTTTCCAAACATCTGCAGCATGTACACCTTTACCTATTAGTCTTCAGAAATCTTTGTGGATTTCATTGATGTACCTCCCAGGTTTTCTTACTTAGAAATCCCTTGACACCAAGCAGTACACATTTACCAGAATTTAAACATTCAGCAAAGGCAGCGCTTTAAAGAAAAAAGAAAAAAAAGGAAATAAAGAACAGCTGAATTCTAAGAAAAAGCTTTTGTAGAACTAGAAATCTGCTGTTCCCAGGTTGGTACAAACATGCCTGGACCTATCCTGTTCATCTGCCTTCAGAAACAGATTCATATTTAAAAACAAACAAACAAACAAACAAACAAAAAAACAAAAACCCAACGAAACAAACCAAAACTTCTCAAGTTGGCTATAAACCAGTTCCAGATACTAAACATGTTACAGATAAAGCTCTTGATGTATATTTCTTTATTAAATTTAGCACTGTTACTAGTAAATGAAATAGTTTTAAGTAGCTACACTGAGAAACTAAACTGCTGTAACAAGATGAACGGCAAATCATCACTAATTCACTTGAATAATTGAAAGGTCCATCGCAAGCAACTGAAGTTTGCAAATTAGTGAGGTAATGAGGAAGCAAGTTACATACTCTGGTCTACTGAAAAAATAACTGTAACACTAGCATACTAGGAAGTGCATCAGCATGTTGTGTGGCTGTTAGAGTGTCACACGTGTCTGGCTACTAAAACTTTCACAGATTCAGTGTGAAAAATGACAGAGAAGGTTAGCAAGTTTCTTTTGTTTCCCTTTTGCCAGAAGATTCCCTTTTCTGCAATTTTCTACTAGTAGTTTTAATTAGGCATATTTCCAAAGTTTTTTGTGTCATTTCCAAAGGACAGTCCTGTCTCTCAAACAATGTTCTATTCAGGTTCTTTACTGCACCTGGACCCCTCAACAAGTAACTTGCAATTACAGCTAAATACAACAAATTTTATTCAAATCTTCCACTCAACAACAGGGATGTATTCCGATTTAACAGGTGTTCTTTTAATTAACTCACCTTTTAGCAAAAAAAGCAGCCTGGACCAGTTGAACACGAAGCTGCTCAGCTGTCAGTGAGGAACAGCTGAAAGCAGCCATTTGGCCCCTTGCCCAAGGAAGGCTGGAAAGCTCTAAAAGCCTCCTGGCATTAGGCTGCCACGTGTTCCCAATGGCTGGAATACACAGTACCCCAATTATTATTCAGCTACTTTTATCCCCGTCTGCTGTCCCCGGTTTAGTATACAAATGCCTGAGCGTGCTTTATTATCTCTAATTCACAGAGCAATTTAGTCTCAGTTTACAGCTGAAGCTCAAAACCAGGAACAAACCCAAACTGGCATTCTCAGTTACCTTAATCAAAATTTAGCCTCTAAATGCAGAAGGAACAGTGACAAACTCCTTTTACTTGCGTCATACAAAGCCTCTCATGGTTTTTTGGTTTGGGGGTTTTTTTTGGTGTGGTTTCTTTTTTGTTTTATTAAAACAAACAAATAAAAAACGCAGCAAACAAAACATATACCTAGCTGTGAATCATCTTTTTACAGTTAGGGAACAGGACACAAAAAGTTTAGGTCACTTCCAAACCCTTCCAAAACCACCAGAGGTTTCAGACCCAGTCAGCTACTGAAGCCATGAGAAAATACGCAAGTATGATATTGATGGGTTCTGCCACACTACAGGCACATCAGTACTGAGAAGACAGGGGAATTCTCCAAGAAAACTTAGAATTTGCCCCTAGATATTCTCTACAACTGCTTAAAACTCTTCCACAGAGACTTGCTAGCTTATAATTCAGATGGAGTCTAAAAAATAAATACATAAAAAACTCAGGAATCCTGCAGCATGTAAATAATCTGTATCAGCTGCTCACATTCAATTTCTAGATGGCAAGTGGAACAAGTACATCAGCTGTGCTGCTACAACTAGTTCCACTTCAAGTGAAGCCCTTGACCTTCACCAGCAGGAGCATCTTACCTTCTCCCCATCCTGACAGGAAATGGAGTCCTCAAGACTTGGTGGCATATTCTCCTTCTGCTCAGATTTGTAATTCTTGAGTTCACTTTCACTGGCTTGAATCTCATTCTATAGAATAAAGCACTTGAAAGTTGACAGGTTCTTTTCCCCTAGGAAAGTACTTGCTTTCTATTTTCCTTAAAATCTTTTAAAAACTGTTTTCCTAGTATATGCAGTGATAATTAAAGGAAGGGGCATAAAAATCTATACAAACTTGGTCAGTGATACATTTTAAAGAAGAAAAAAAAGATGACACTGTAGAATTTTACTATACTCTATGCCAGCATTTTTCGAAACAACTCCTTTTCTCTACTTCCAGATTCCTGTTTAAAATAAACTCTCATTTCCCCTGCTCAATCACATCTTCCTTTTCCAGAAATGTTAACTTTTCATTTGAAATTACAAGTATTGCAAGACACGCAGTATCTAAAGTAACTGAAAAATACAATCTGACATAAAAGGAAATCCTACCCTTGCTTAGTCAAAAACCTAATTGTTATTTACTGAGATTTTTGTTCTTGACAAACTGACTTGTTTAAGATTTTCACAAAAGAATCTTTCAGACTTAAAAAAATAAAACCCAGCGAAACCTCGTGTTTCTTTCATTGCCACAGGATACAAGATAATTGGAGAAGACTCGTGCCTTTCACAAGGCATCTTCTCTGTATCGTGAGAGAGAGACAGCCAAATGCCAGCACCAGCATCTTACCGGATTTTGTAAGCAAGTCTGCACAAAACCAGCCACGTCTAATAGGAATGTAACTGAATGTCAGAATTTTACTGTATAGATCTCTAAATATGCTGTCCACCATCTCTCCCCCCCTTCCCTTATCACTTGCAATGCTAAAGAAACGATTGCTTCTCACCCTTACTCTAACCCACTGTAAAAGTGTCTATCAGTTTTAATCCAGGCCTAATTACACCACAATGCCCTCAAAATAGTTGCTCCCAAAAGAGATTATGGCTTTCCTTTGTAGCCCAGATGTGACACATTTTAAGAGAAGGGAAGTACAAATACCACACTACCATATCAAAAGAGCCTGAGTTGCTTTGTCAGCAGGGAAGGAGAAGATCCAAGAGTTACGGCTGCTCCTGGAAGACAGAAGCGCTGCAAACACTGGCCTCGGAAACCGCTGTTTGGTCCATTTTATGTGCTGCCCTTGTCCCTGTGCCAGGCCAAACAGCCAAAGAGATTCTGCCAAATGGGACAACCTAAGCGCATCAGGCTGGACTGATGCTCAAACTGAGAGCCTTGAGGACGTGCAAACAAGAGTCTCAAGAGACATTTATGGTGAATCTCTTGCCATCAGGACATAATTGAGCAGATCTGAGCCACAAACTGGAAAAGGCAATCGAGCAAACCGAATCCAGTCAAGAAACAGGATGCAGAAAGCAGCAATTAGCAGTTAATCAGATTTGTTGCACTGGCTGCAATTACTTCCCATTCATACAGAGAAGTTTACTCCACTTTCCTCCCAAAGGCTGAAGAATGAGACCCACACTGCACGTGGAATTCAGAAATCATTTCAGCTGGGTAGAGACTTTTGCCTCTCTACAAAGATACCCTGCAAGCATGCACTCTTCCAAAGCTTACAGCCATCACTTTTGGCTTCTATTTCCAGTGCAAGTTTCCTAACTTAAAAAGGCCTATCCTCTTCAAATTTATTACTCTGGCTAATAAAAGGGCATACTTAAGCAATAAAAGTTCCCATCATTAAGCAAAAGTATCAGACAGTTCCAGCAAATGTACTTAAACACTTTTTAACAAAAGCTTAGATTCTTCCAATCTCTTCAGCTGCAAAACTTTACCATGATTCATTAATTGCTCATTTCCTGATCAAATATCTACAAAATTGGCATAGGTTCATTCACTGCAAGAGTCTAAGTGGATTTAGATAACGAGTTAGAAAATTTGAAGGGAGGTGAAAAGCAAAAGGGAGGAAAACTGACTGGAGATCGCAAAGTCGCAGGCCAGGAGATCCAGGTTCTATGCACTGTTTGACACTGAAAGTCGCTCCTGCTACTGTGCCCCAATTTCCCCTAGTTTATAGCTAATGTACAATACAGGCTTGAGTTCGGTTTTTAAAAAACAAACATGCAGAGAGCTACAGACGTGCAGAAAGAAAAAGAATGTCAGCTATGTTTCAGAAGGGCCTCAGTCAGGGTGCTAGCAATTAATTCCTTGGAGAATGTTCAAGATTATTCCAGGAAGATGCAAATACTTATTTCTTCCTGCAGTACGTAGAGGCAACTCTTAATTAGAAATGATTCCTATGGACACAAGTTATTTAAAAAAAACCCAAACAAACAGTGGCATTATCTTCAAAAAGCCTGGTTTCCATTAGATCTTCTTTCCAGTCTCAGGCTGGGACAAAAATTCACTTTTACACAAGCTAAAGAACAGACTTACCGTAGTAGCAAGGCCTGTGGAACTGCCCTGCTTGGATACAGCTGCCTGGTACTTCGCCAGCCTATCCTTTATGGAAGTTTCTGTTAAGCGAGGCATCTCCAGGCTTTTCCTGGTCTCTGCCTTATCTGGGCCGAGTGCTGGACTAGTATCTATGAGATGCCCTGGAAGAAGAATTACATGAATGCAGGGTAACTTTCAGGAAGACCGGTAGTCCTGTCTAGAGAAAGACTTACAAATCCCGTCCCTTCACCACTCCCAAGACCACAGAAATTCCAGATCTGAAGAGCACAGAAATGCTTCAGTCAAAGGTTTATGCTCCAAGTCTTGTAATTAATCCAGCTAGTTTCAGAAGTAGCACATTCACCAGATGCAGCATCCAGCCAAAACCCAAACCATGAGGTTTACTGACCTGATGTACTATGGCTCTTCTCTCCTTGGCCAACATCAAAGTCCTCCGAGGAGAGGCTGTTTTCAGAAATCCTCCTCCCGACTGCTGTCTTCCTCTGCTCTCTAAGGACCTGTTAGAGACAAGACCCACCTATCAGCTGCCTGGACAAACAAAGATTGGTGCGTATAATCCTTTAAGATGCACAGGTGTCACTAGCAAATCTGCTTTACTGAAATAAACAAGTCTACCAGGTGACATCTTATTTAACCAATATAAAGTTTGATCACAGAATACCTGACCCTCTGTCACCTGGAAAACACTTTCTTGAAGAGGTCAGTAGATGCCTTTTGACGAGTTATCTTTGCTGAAAAGTCAGAGAACCACAAAGATCAGATTTTTAGGTGTTTACCACTGCAAATACAAAGCTTCAGTCTAGATTTTTGCATTCCATACAATTTCTTTTGAAGCTAATGTTCCAAGGTCATTTTATGAAATTTAAAATCAGAAAAAGGATGAAAGGAGAGAGCTATCAAAAATTTGCATTGATTTTCTGCAGCAGAAAGAAGACTAAATACCACCATAATAAAAGGTATCTAAAGTTCCTTGTTTTGATTTGGATAGCTCATGCATTTGGTACCAAATAATTCCCTAATTAGGTCTGATAAGGCTGAAGCTTAAGCAGGGGAGTGCTAGAGATAAATATTCTCAGATATCCAGGATAATCACTATCTGCGAGGCCGCAGTTCTGGAAGGGGGGATTTGTAGCACTGCCACGCAGATGCTCTGGCTGGCTCCATCAGATTTGATACCCAAAATCTAATGCTCAATAAAATAAAATTGTGAAAAGAAATTTCAGCAGCTGTGATAAATACTCATGAAGTGCAGAGTTTAATTTGACTTCATCAAGATCGCATGTTCTCACAGCTGAAAGTCAACCTGTAAAATACTAGAAGGCGATAGATCTTTGTTCCCTCCCCAGGAAGGGTTAAATCACGGAGCCAGTTGGAAATTAAGATCTGGGCTAATGTAGGGAAAAAGGCAGGTTTGGCAAGATGCTCCAACCACACATTCCCCCCCACCTTCCAACAAGTTTCTTATTTGCTGGTCACCAAACTGAAGGAAATTCCAAAGTTTTATTTTAACAGAACTGCACTGTAAGATAATCACTGTGAAAAATCAGGCTGCTTTGGCATACAAAACAGCAACTTTACCAGAAAAGGAAAATGCATCTGGAAAACCTCTTTTTCCATTAGCATGGGAAATATTTTCTATTTCTGTGGTTTAAGACTTTGGTAACTTTTTTTACTGGAAAAGAGCTTAGCTATGACAAGTCTTTTCCTTCCATTGAATGTTGATAGGTTCAGTTTGGGAGTGTCTGCACACTTGTAAGGACTTGCAGATTCCTCGTTCTGTGCGCACGATCCGTCCCTGATTCTTATTCAGCCTCTGTCCACTTAAATGTCACCTTGAAGTTCTTACAACTCAGAAATTTGTCATTCAGAGGGTTGAGCTTTTGACCCTTTTCCACTTTCTAGTATACAAAAATCATTACAGGCAGAATACGCTTGAAGACAAGATCCTTTGAAGATGCAGAAAAGAAAACATGTTTATTGGCCTACTTGAAACCCCTGACTATTTTATCCCTGCTTTGGGTTTGAGTTTTTTGTGGGGTTGGTTGGTTTGGGGTGGGGTTGTTTGTTTTTGTTTTGTTGTGGGTTGTTTTTTTTTTTGGGGGGGGGGGGGGGCCAATAACATGGCACCACACACATTTTCTTGCACACAGCAGGAGTGACAAAGCTACAAATGAAAAAAACAAGTTTGCAGTACAGACAGCTGGGAAGTTTAACTGGCAACAGAGTGCATAAGGAAGCTTCCACCACTAGGAAACAAAGGTTTTAATTCAAGTAATTTAGATCCAGCATCTGGGATTCCAACCTCACTGAAAGAAACCACCAGCACTTTTCAGGAGAAAAAGACAGAAATCAAGATTGGAGACTTGTTCGGGTTGCCTCTTCTGATTCTCCTTTATTTCAGAATCTTATTTCAATTTCTTTTCACTATAGTCTTTCTCCAGTAACATCAGCTCAATTGCCCTCATGTTGAGAAGACAAAGAATTCTCAGTTATCACTGAAATTAATTATTAAACAAATTAAACCTCTAAATAAGAGTTGGCAAAGGGCCAGCGTGTTGTCAAACAACTATGACAAGTCAGCGCCCACCCCCAGGAATTCTGGATCAGGGTCCAACACCTCACCTAGACGCGTGCACAAAATCAAGGTTTCCTTCCAAGTAACCAAAACCCACCATATTTTTTACCAGCAGTGAAGGATTCAATATTAATCAGAAACAGACTCTTCTGCTTGACTCGGTCAGACCTTCGTGAAGGCTGGTGAGCTCTGACATAAGAGCAAAGAGCTTCCCCCTGCCTTGTACCACCTCCCTGAGGAATCCACTGCAGCAGGAAAAGTTCAGTTATCAGCGGCAGCCATCTCACGGCCAGTTAGACCAGATGGAGTTAATGAGTACTCCAACTGTCAACTGAGTCACCTCCCCAGTCCTGCCAGCTCCTCTCCCGTCCTCTTTGCCACCTCAGACATCTACAGGTATTACAATTTCACCTGAAGAACCCTTCTGTAGGTAATCTGTATAACACAATTCAAAAAATCCAAATCACCAAAATACAAAAGCTTTAGTTAGAGTTCAGAGATATTACTGTACATGTCTTACTATTAAAACCTACAAATATAAAGTCAATGTTGTGCAGATTTTATAGCAACAGTTTTATACGGTGCAGAAAAAGAAGCAGAGTAATAGGACAAAAAAAAGTTTAACAAAGGGAAAATGAGGGACTTCCCTCATTACAATCAATAGACTGACCAACCAGGAGCAATTAGGGCGATTACGGCTCATGGAAGGTAACACCTTTGGCATGAAGGAACCCCAGCTCCCAGCCTTATGCTTGTGCCACTCAGTTCCCTTTACAGTCCCGGCTGGGCCACCACTCCCATGCCACAGCTTCTGCCACTTGCCAAAGAGATAAAATATTCCTCGTGTCTGGAAAGCCCCGAGGTTCTAAGACAAAAGAGGCGAGTGCAGAGGTACCACAAACAGAGTTAACAGCGTTTCGCCTGAGGCACAAAGAGTTCTCGGGCAAAAGACCAAATAAAAGTTACACCTATTCCATTATATACTAACTGTGTCAAATGTGACCCTGCACGTAAGGTTAGCTGCACAAGACTAAGTTTTTGCTTTAAAGGAAAAACACAAACTAACTTGGAGACAACTTTTTAAGAAGTATTACAGATCTGCTTGCTCCTTCTTTTCTTCTGATCTTCCTTGTGTGTGCTTTCGCTATCACTTCCAGGAAGAATTCTTTGAAACTGATAAAAGACCTGATGTTCAGCCTTTGCTTAGTGCTGAACCTATCCAGACCGACACGCCTGCCTCGAACGTGGTTACAGCATTTTTTCCTCCATGAAGATGCAATAAAAAAAATCCGCCTTGTATCTACATTGCGGAAGACAGAGCAAGATCTGAACGAACAAATGGATGAAGTAGGAGGTTTTGCTTATAACCCTGAAAATGAGAATAGGTTTGTTTAGAGTGGGTGATTGAGTCAAGAAATCCAGGCTCTAATCTGGATTCTTGCCACCGACTTGCCCAGCAACCAGGCAAATCGTTTTATCTTTACTGCCATGAAGCTACAGCCATGTTGCTACTCCATTTATTTAGATGTTTTGTCAGCAAAGCTCTAACAGCATTTATACGTTAAGAATCAAGTAGATACCAAGGAAAATTGCTGTCCCTCAGCTTAATTTATGGTTGGACTCGATGATCTTAAAGGTCTTTTCCAACCTAAACGATTCTATGAAGCCTTGCTAGCACTTAAACCAGGGGTTTATCGAAGGACAGATAAAGGTCTTTGCATAAATGGAAAAGCATAAATGGAAGAGGCAATTGCAGAGCTTGCTGTTAGCCAAACTTACACCGTTGCCGCAGTTACTTCTACCTTAGTGAAAGAGATCTGTGTCCCCATAGCCCCAACTATCGTCACTGTACGTGACTGCACGACATCGTCCTCAGATAAATTCCCAGAACCAGAAATCTTACAACAGTGCTTTCCAATTGCAAAGACACACCCTCCCCCCTAAACTTAACCTTTAGAGCGCTTTGTGCCTTTTCCCTTCTAAATTAAAAAGTAACCAGATGAAGTTAGAATAGGAACATAATTTGAACCTAACCTGAATAATTTCATACCTACTGGATGGTATTTACGGTGTTCTGTCGGTTTTCAACAATATTTTAATTACTAAGCTTGACAGAAATATCAGTTCCAGATTCAGTCAGCTCTGAAACAGTTTATTCCCCAGGCTAAGATAAAGTTTCTTGAAGCCCATCTGCAAAACGGTACTTTCCTGTGGAATCCCGGCTGATGAGTCCCGCAGCAGAGGAGCGCTGTCGGGAGATCGCCCGCCACAGCCGCCCTCCCAAGGGCAGCTCTCTCAACGACAAAGACTGCAAAAATCTCCACTGTGAACTTCCCGCATACAGACCCAAAACTCACTTTAACACAGAGGTGCTCCTCTGAAGCCCTTAATTGTAACACATTTAAACAACTTTTGCACAGAAGTTGTTTGTTTTACTTAATACTGCAAGAAAACCACCAGCAGTAAAACAAAGCCAGAAAGATAGGAAACTATGAGAAAACTGGAAAATCCACCAGCATCAAGGCCTCAGGACTATGTTGCAAGTCACCAGCATATGCAACTCATTTTCTAGTTAAGCAATTCTCCCCGGGGACACGGAGTCTGCAGTCCACATGCAGGATCAGATTTCATGAGGAGTTGTAGGAAAAATGCAAGCCCCGTGCATTTGCAAGTCAAAACTAGCAAAGGCAGGAGCTTGTCTGGCTATCTCTGCTTATTTTTTTTGTTTGATAAGAAACATTTGTTAAGATACAAAGATGAGAGAACAGCAAGGAAAAGATGGGAGTATTTCACAGTACATACATTTTTCTCTATATATATATGTGCATTTGTGTGACTCACATATTGATATGTATATTAAAAAAAAAAAACCCTCTTAACTCTGGGCAGTACTTCCATCTCAACCGCAACCGCCCCAGATTGTTGAGCTCACTTCAGTTACTTCTTTTTTAATATATAAAAATATATATATATTTTACACAATTCACGTTTACATAACTCATCTTAATCTTCAAACAATCCCAACTTGCTTAAAAAAAAAAATTCCATACTTATTTTTCTCTCTTAAATTGTACCCCTTTCAGAAGCAAATTCACTTTTCATCTCCACTGAGCAATCACAGCCACAACTCCAAGCACTCTGCATACATTTGTATAGCTCAAGTAAGTTATTAACACCAGCTATGTTACGTTTCAGCTAAAACAATGAATATAATTATTTGCAGAGTCAATAGTTCGAGCCACTCCCTCCAGGGGCTTCTCCTGATGCCCAAAAGGCTGCAGAGTTTTAGTTTCCCTTCGGCTGGGAGGGGACGGATCCTTACCTTGGGCTGAGCCGCTTCACCCTTCTCAAACATCATCTTGAGCTTGTTCAGCGGAACGCTGTATTTCTCAATCTTCCCCGAAGACTCCGTGTTTTCGCTGGCTTCGGGCTTTTCTGCTTCTCTGGACTCTCTCAGACAATTTTCCATGTTCCCACTCTCCGGCGAGTGGCTTCTACCCTTCCTGCTGTCACCAGTGGGACACCGCAGCTGGCCAGGGGTGGCCGAAGGGGCCCGTGCCTCCTCGTCCGGAGCAGGAGCGGGGCTGGTGCCGGCTCCCAGCCCAGGGCTGGCCACCCTCTGCCCAGCCTCAGCACCGCTGCTCCGGAGCACGTCCTTCCCAGGCTCCCTTCCCAGCGCCGGATTCTCCCACTTCTTCTTTAGTACGCTCAGATTCCCCCTTTTCAAATGAGGGGGAAGATTTTCTGCGTTCTACAAAGAACAAGAAGTTAATTCCAGTTATACGCCCGATGAAGCATTAAAGCACTTCCTTTCTATGCGAAAGGAAGTTAAAGGCTCAGTACTGATCTCCGCTCTCTTTTTCAGACAGCTGTGAATAGTTACAACTGTGCCACATGGAGAAAGCATCCAGGATAGGAAAGGAAGGAGGGGGGAGAAGAGAAAAGTCAGGAGCTGAAGCAGGAAGTGAGCAAACAGGATGGCCTTATAAGGAAAAAGGGAGTCAAGCTCTTAATGAGTTAAATGACACACAAAAGGCTTGAATCCACACATGAAGGAAAGGGGACCAAAATTCACACTACCAGTGTCTCTAGTCCTAGAAGCAGCAAACTACAGCAAAAGCAGCCACAGGAGAGGCGGGTGGGGTGCCAAACGCTGCAATGTCTTCCAGCTGGTTCAGAAGACAACAATTAGCAGGCCTTCCAAAAAGCTACAGATTGGCTTTCAGAAACCACTACTTTTTTGGAGTTGTGTATTCCTACTATCAGTTAACAGTAGCGGTTTAGTTACAAGAGATCTGTCTTCAGTATTTTTTCCCATGCAGCATAAGTCTCAAGCTAAGCGCTGACAACAAATGTCTTTTTGCTCCTGTTTATAAATGCCAGATCGTTTGCTGGAATTTTCCTGCTATTTCACTCAACACACGGAAAGCTCTGGGCAGGATGCACGCACACAGGTCACAAGCGCTGCCTTACCACTGCGAGTTAGGCGGCAATACATGGAGCAGTGGCACTCCTCATATTCGGGTGCTTTTCAGAGTAGTTTTTACTAGTAGTTTTCTCTCCCCAGAGGAAGAGACCAGCCCATATTTGATTCATTCAAATCTAATCATTGCATTTTTGCTGCCTCTCCCTTGTGGAGACCACCACATATCGAACTCATTGCAAGTAGAACAGGTCTGCGAGGCTTACAGGAATTAAACGGGATTAGCAGCTATATTAGGATTTAAGTCTCTCACCCTATTACTCTTCTGGTCACATTTTGAACACTGCTTTGCAAATTAACTGGAATCCAACCAGACTTCAAAAAAGATCAGCTTGCTTGCTGACTGTGTTGAAAAGAAAGTACTAAAGTTATAAGGCAAATGTTGTAATGTACTGAAAACTGCGCAGCAGGTTTCCACAGGATCACCCCTGGACATGAGTCCCCGCGTACTTCATAACACAGTCATTCTTGCTGAGGACGTGCCTGTTCCCTGCTCACGCAAGCAGTGAAGAAAATTTAAAACTGGAGAGCAATTTTTAGAATGCTTATTTTATCACACCTATATCACCAACAGAAAAAGAATGACTCCCCAAGAGATCAAGGCAGGATGTTCTAACAAAGACTTACCTATATATCCTGAAAATATTGCTGGTCTTTTAAAATAAGAATTAAACTGAGGATGTGCTTACTGAAAGGCATGCAGCCTCAGTGCCTGGTATTTCCACCAGGGTCCCCTGACCCTGGAATGGCGCAATGTAGTTCACAGGAGGGAATGCAAGGCTGTAACAGAGCCAAAAAGGAAGGCTCTGCCTCATCCAGGGGCATTTTGAACCCTGGAAGGCACTTCAGAGAAAATCTCCCTTAATGGATTCTACAGCTATCAAAGACATACCCATTAGATTTCAGAGAGGCTGGCAGCTTCTTTTAAGCAGACTTTTAAATTTCATTAAGAAAGGAAGAGGTACCACACAACTGCCTACAGCTACGAACAAAGAGGAGGATATTCACGTGTTGTGGTTAACTCATTTTGCCTTTTGCTTAGGAGCGAACTGGTGATTCAACAAATAGCTCTGGGCAAGACACTTAATTTTCTTTCATTTCATTCACACTGGGAAAGGGTAGGGGCAGTGAGTCAAAAGCAACCACTATGTCTAAGCCAGGTTTTCTGTAGGACACATGGCAGCAACTCTGAGATTCCAAAAATCAACTGTCACAGACACATTGCATGTAGGTGATCGGTTCTGATTGCCGACTGTTGCTTATTGCCTAGGAAACACTTACATTTCTTTTTTTCTCAGCAGTGGCTTCTTCAGCTGCTTTCTGGTACCTTTAAGAAAAAGGAAAGAGAAAGAAAAAAAAACCAAACAGTTTTTATACAGAATACTGAATGCTCTTGAAGACAGCTGAGATTTTTTTCCCCACCAAGGACTCCATACACTTTCCAGATCCATCAAATAAAACCAAAAGCTGGAAAAACCAGTAGAAAACAGTACCAGAACAATGCAAAGTGATAGAAACATTTTAAGTCATTCAGTGTACAATAATAGCATACATTAATATTTTTCATTACCTAAGCACTCTGATTTTCAAATATAGACAGTTTACCTTGGAATAGCTGTATTGTTTCCGCCACCCAGCTGTCTGCTGTGCCCCCTTGCAGGAATAACTCGGCTATTTATACAGCAGCTGCTGAACCGTAACAAATTACAGCTTGGCATACGCAGAAAATCTACATAAGTGCCAGTTTATTTTACTATGCTGGGTTGTAAACTGCACCAATTCAGCAGTTGCTTCATGAGCAGCTGAACCATCCCAGCAGTGGAAACAGTAATCACAGCCCCCTGAAGATAAGCCAGCCTGGATCATGAATCAAAGTCCTTTAAGAAGCTCGAGGAAACTCCCAGCAATCTGCACACTGCTGGGCACGAGAACAGCCGCAGCACGCAGCCCGTGCTGATCGTACACTGCGCCAGGTGATCGCACTTCGCTTCTCAAATGCGCAAATTAGTCAGAAGTGACAAATGCGGCCACTTGTAAGTAGAGTTCTGCTTTTCAAAGAGAAGAAACGTCACCCAACATCTGCTTGGGCAAATGATGTTTCTGCCATTCTTATCTGCGGAATTCTACTTTTGATACAACTGTGAAGGTGCTACAGGCACTAAATGAGACACTAATATAATAATCATCAGCTTCAGACTTTAAATAATTGCTGGTATCAGACTAATCACTAATGTTTATCATGGGCTCAGTTCCTTCTAAGAAAAAAATCTTACATGCAGATACCTGCTCTACGACTCATTTTTTCTTTATAACAATTGAATTTTTTCCTGCTGTGAGGGGTGTGCTCCTATGTAGATTTCTCCTCGTTACACTACAGAGTAGACAAATTGCACCCTTCGTTATTTCTGCTCTACAAGCTGCATTTACTGTACTGACTAAAAGCTGATAAAGGAGTGTATTTTTAATCAATGCAAACATATTAACCTATGCCTCTGTACTATAAAGGTTCCAAAACTTGAATGAGAAAAGTAAGTTTATGGAGGAAGGGAGATCACCAGAGAGACACGGGGACGAAAGTCAAGTACCACGCTGGGAAACACGCACAGACTGAAGAGTCCCAGGCAGCGCTCGCTCCGTACGTCAGCCCACCACAGTGCGCTCTTCAAGCCTCTGCTCTTGCAATTTGCATATCTCTGACCTGACAAAACTGACAGTCTAACACTATATGGAATGAAAAAAACATTTTCACATACAAATATTTAGGTAATGGCAATTTAGAAACACTGTGTGTGTTGGTGTTGGCAAAGGCGGTAAGCAGGACTGTGTTTTTCCAAGGAACTGACACTGCTTATGTCAAGGGACCCTATTTGATTAAGGAACAGCAGTTTGGATTACTTCCAGTAAGCCCTTTTCAAAGGATTATCAACATTTAGGAAGATGACCAGGTTCTGTAATCAAGCTTCAGTGAGTAATAAATTACCTTAACAAGAGCGGTCAAAGTGAGCAGCTCCTCCCTAGGACAGAGTACTTAAAGAGTAACTTAAAGAGCTGTGTTTGTGTCAAGTGCAGATTGCAATTATCCTTCCCCTATAGACTCCATAAAGTTTCTCCCACGCTCAAGATTGAAATACTTCGGAACCTTGCTGCACTATTAATGCAACAACCTAGGAGACTTGAGTGCCCAAATCCCATTGAAAATCCACGCTATAGTCTATGTATTTCTTTATGGAAATAAAAGCTTTTCCAGAAAACATGTATAGGCTACCACCACTCAGCTTTCTCAGTGTATAAAATATTCCTTTATGATTTGACTGTAACCCATCATCCATCTCTCAGAGAAAAGGGAAGGGTAATACCCCTTTTCTACCCAAGTTTGGTGAGATATCTGGAAGGGGAGATGGATGAAGAACACAGCTACTGTGAAATTCTCTGAGGGAACTCTTCCTAGAGGGTTACATCTATCACCCACTGGTGACAGAACTACCATTTCTAACTGGTCTCCAATTAACTGATAAAGCATTACTGCTAGTTTTTACAGCACCAGGCAGGAAATGCCATGTTAACAGAGACACCTATGTAGTTCGTGCTTAAGTAGTTAAAGACTGTTTCTGATGAAGTAAAACCCTAACGGTCATAGCCGCCTACACTCCAATACTCTGCCCTCAAAAACAAATTGCAATTTGTAGTTTGACAGCAAACGTTCCACTTTATTTTCTCACAGCAGAAAGAAGATACTATAATTCTGACTGCTGAAACAATATAATGGCAGCAACTAGCAAAACTTTTGCCCAGCATGTATTAAACCAGAAACTTCAATGGCTACAGAGCTGTGTTATTTTTAAGAAGCAAAGCAACTGCCAGTGAAGCAGTCGTTGTGCAAGGTACCAGCTGCCAGCCCTCACGCACAGCTTGTGCTCAGCAGCCTCACGGCACTTACTTGGAGAACCTCTCCACAAGAGCTGATGACTTATTCTTGTTGACTAGAGAAAGCTCTTTCGCAGTGATTTTCAGAGACTGTGAAGTCCATTGTCTTCTATTAAACGGGGAAGGCTCCATCTTATCACCACAAATACCTGCTCAGGAAGAAAGGACAGTGTCAGGCAATATGAATTACGTGAGCAGAAAAGTTGTTTCACAAAGTGATCCGACACTAAGTCACCATTCAGGTGCTCCCAGCGTAGTGCTGATCGTTCAGGACCTTGTCATAGAATCACAGAATCACTCAGGTTGGAAAAGACCCTTGGGATCATCAAGTCCGACCATCAACCCCACTCTACAAAGTTCCCCCCTACACCACATCCCCCAACCCCACATCTAAACGACTCTTAAACACACTCAGGGATGGGGACTCCACCACCTCCCTGGGCAGCCTATTCCAGGGTCTGACCATTCCTCCTGGGAAGAATTTTTTCCTAATGTCCAGTCTAAACCCACCCTGTTGCGGCTTGAAGCCGTTCCCTCTCGTTCTATCGCTAACTCTCTCTGAGAAGAGACCAGCACCAACCTCTGTACAACGTCCTTTCGAGTAGTTGCAGAGAGTGATGAGGTCTCCCCTCAGCCTCCTCTTCCCCAAACTAAACAGTCCCAGCTCCCTCAATCGCTCTTCATCAGATTTATTCTCCAGGCCCTTCACCAGCTCCGTCGCCCTCCTCTGCACTCGCTCCAGCCCCTCGATATCTCTCTCGTATTGGGGTGCCCAAAACTGGACACAACACTCCAGGTGTGGCCTCACCGGTGCTGAGCACAGGGGGACAATCACCTCCCTGCTTCTGCTGGTCACGCTATTGCTAATACAAGCCAGGATGCCATTGGCTTTCTTGGCCACCTGGGCACACTGCTGGCTCACATTCAGCCGCTTGTCAATGAGAACCCCGTCAACTGACTTAAAAAAAAAGGCATCAGATTAAAATTATAATTTCCTCTGCAGATGATATTAAGGTGGTGCCCTTGATAAAACACTAGCCGCAATGAAAGGGGTGCGAGATAAGCCGTGTGCCAGAACAGCAGTGAGACGCAAGCCGTGATTGAGGAGGATGCGAACCTGAAGCTCTGCGTTTCCTATACACAGACGGGCTCTCGGAAGCCCTAATGTGCCCTCTCTTGTTCTGGTTTCTAAACCAAATGTGCTGGCATTTATGTAAGAAGGCTTGAGTTATGAAACCTAAGAGGATGTAATTCCTATGCAAACATTTTTCATTCACTCTCGCGGTGTTCATTCTTAACGCAGCAGCCGTTTCCTCTGTGAGCTGAAACAAGTCTTCTGTTCGTGGCGGCAGCTGTAAACCTCATGTTGCAATAGCTATCACTTATCTAAAGGAATAGTTTTAACTACCCTGTCCTGCTGTAAACGGGAAGAGATTTTGTACAGCTTTTCACCACAGAAGCCAACGAGACTATATCAGATATTTTTTTTTACATACAGTTTTCTTTTGTGGAAGAGGAAAGGAGGGGAGATTAATTTAAAGAGTTCTCTGATAAGACAAAAATAAAGCTTGTAGGGCAACGCCTTTCCTTTTTTCCTCTTTTCTTTTATCCCTGGTCTTATGTCACACAATGCCTGCAGCAAGTGCACTAACCGATCCTGCAGTGCTAACATCAGGCAGGCTGATCTCTTGCTCACATTTTCCACCAGTTTCTCTAACTGATTTGCACCAGTAGGTCACAGAACTCTAGAAGCCTGAGTACAGGTCTGCCTGACCACTAGTCACACTGGAAAGGAAGCACCTTAAGACAACCTGCTAGAAACAGTCAAATCAAATGTAGGAAAGACCACGTTTCTGGAATCCTCATAGGCATAAAATGCTCAAAACCGGCAAAGACTCGGGATTCTGTAACGCCTCAGTCCAGAAGAATTCAGCTGCAGCAAGTGGAGGCTCCATGATATTGCGAGTCCCGGCAGTTTCCAGTGCAGGAAGGGGAGCGCTGGGTCTGCGAGGTGCCCAGCGGGTGCTGGGACCACAGGCGCCTCTGCGGTGCTGCACCCTGCTGCTGCGTAGGGAGACAACAGGCGCTGCCTGGGCGGATGGAGTCAGGCAGAACGGGACTCTCTCCACCATTCCCTAATGCACCTGATGTCATGGAGAGAATGACACACCATGTCAGCACATGTTTCTTCAAGATAGTGATTTAGATGCTGCTTTGAGACATACAGGTTGAACTATCGTGGCAAACAAGAAAAGTTACAATATTTTTGCTGTGATGTTGAAACACCCTGAAACTACTTATCAACGTTACGTTTCCAGTTGCAGCTTTCTGCAGCTTCAGACTTGCGTCTCCCACTTAAGGCACCTCTAAAATGCATCCACTGCCCCTTCCAACAGGCAAGAGAAACTCAGACTGCAGAGTTACCGTCTGAAGTTTATGCTTTCTTGAAAACATTCTGCATCACCAAGTTACCCTCTTCAGTTCGCCTGCGAAATTTGGACTGGACCAAGAGAAGGATGCTCCCCATTCGGCTGGCTTAAAACAGTTACTGACCGTTGCCAACTGCACAAATGATCATCCCCAAAGACAAAGGATCTAATTAGAATATAAGAGGAGTGCTCAATTTTCTCTCTTTTTAAAAGGCATATTGCACATGCAAATAAATACACATTTCTGTGATTACAGCATGTAGTCCCTAGTGTTTCTGCCCAGTAGCAACCACTTAGCATATAGATTTAATAAAGCCACAGAATATATATGCAGAGATTACAGACAGAATTTACTCCTGAAGGATGTAAGTCATAGAATCATAGAATCGTAGAATCATGATCCATGCTAAAAAGTCCATGCTAAAAAAGAATTTTGAATCAGCCATGTAATGCTACAGTTTAAACTTCTGTTTCCTGATTAATCTTGTGCCAAAAGGAGATCACCTGAAGCCCCGCTTTGCAGTTTAAATGGCCTTTCACAGAGCAGCGAAAGCGCAGCGGGGCATTCATCAGGGCCTCCCCTGGCAGAGCTGACAGGCTCCCATTGACACACACCTTCCACGGAAGGACAGCTTCACTAAAATACTGAGAAAACAAAATCTAGTTCAATTGTGCAGAAAATAAGCCAGGTTTTGATGCCCAAACATTCCATCGCTGCTTGCAGCGCTCACTGTTTGTGGATACGTTTCCTCCTCTGTTGTGTTTTTGTTCCCTTTCCATTTTCTCCATTAAAGCCTCAGGTACATTAGGACAATCAGGCCTGGTTTGGCAAAAATCTCTTTATAAAGGCAGTAGCTACTGCTAGGACCTTCAAATGGAAAGTCAGGAAGCGCATCTGGAATGTCAGTCGCCAGAAAAGACAGAAACCAGAACTCCAAGATGCCCTGAAACTTGTGCTCCCACATTTTTAACGCCATTCCACATTCTCAGCACTTCCCCACACGCTCATAGTTTCATTGTGTTCAAGCATCTCCGGACTGTTTTTTTGCTGCTCCTTCTGAATCATTTATTCCAAGTCACTTCAGGAAATAGTCCTTTATTGTACGTATAAAGATTTAAAGGAGATCGTGAGCATTGTGCACCTCACGACAGAGGCAGGTTGGGGCGCAGAGGGGACAGGGAAGGCGGAGTGGGGCGAGAGGGGAGGGGGGAGCTGCCATTTGGCCACTCATGCACCAAATCTGCCCCAAATAAGTAGAACTGGGAGGATGAAAACCCATCTCTGGGAAGGTCCTGAAAGAGAAACTTTTGCTGCCCGCCTGCCCCAGAGCAGAACTGGTTGATTTGGTGCCGACGGCCGAAGCGCCCGCAGGCGGGGACGGCGCCCCCGTAGCCTGGAGCAGCTCGGGCACCGGGGCCGGGCGGCGGCGGGGCCCTCAGGCTCTCTGAACCCCCCCCGCAGCCCCGAAAACACCTTTTTTTTCCCCCCACACCGCCCCGCGCTGTGCCGGACGGGGCCGATCCCGGCTGTCACGGCCCCACGCGTGACCGGGCCACCGC
>VYZM01011640.1:124940-136539 GCA_013398915.1 Dromas ardeola | reverse complement strand
CACCTGTCGCGGCTGAGGCGGCGAATGCACCTCCGCGCGGCGGCGGCGCCGGGCAGCCGCAGAGGCCCCGCCCCCGCCCTGCCCCGCCCCTGGACACGCCCCCTCATGGGGGGCTTCCCCGGCGCATGCGCACTGAGCCCCTCGCCCGGCTCGGCGGGGGCTTCCCTGCGCGCGCGTTTCCCGCCCTTTGCGCGGCAACGCTGAGGGCGGCGCGCGCTGCTCGATGGCTGGCTCCGCTGTGAGGTAAACGGGGGCTTTCGGCCCTTCCCGACCCCCTTTCTGGGCTGTTCCCCTCGCAGGGGTGTCCTGGCAGTTGGTACGTACAGCCCTGAGCACCACAAGGGTGGATTTGGGCTCTGGGCTCAACGTGCCCCAGCAATGTGCGCTGGCAGCCCAGAAAGCCACCGGCAACCAGGAACGCATCCCCAGCAGCGTGGGCAGGGGGGCGAGGGGGGGGATTCTGCCCCTCTGCTCCGCTCTGTGAGACCCCCCTGCAGGGCTGCCTCCAGCGCTGGGGCACCAACAGCAGAAGGAGACGGAGATGTCGGAGCGGGGCCAGAGGAGGCCCCGGAGATGCTGGGAGGGCTGGAGCCCCTCTGCTGTGGGGACAGGCTGAGAGAGCTGGGGGGGTTCAGCCTGGAGAAGAGAAGGCTCCGGGGAGACCTTGGAGCCCCTTCCAGTCCCTCAAGGGGCTCCAGGAGAGCTGGGGAGGGACTCTGGATCAGGGAGGGGAGCCACGGGACGAGGGGGAAGGGTTTGACACTGGAAGAGGGGGGATTTAGGTGAGATCTGAGGCAGAAATTCTTGGCTGTGAGGGGGGTGAGCCCCTGGCCCAGGCTGCCCAGAGCAGCTGTGGCTGCCCCATCCCTGGAGGGGTTCAAGGCCAGGTTGGACGGGGCTTGGAGCCACCTGGGCTGGTGGGAGGTGTCCCTGCCCAGGGCAGGGGGTGGCACTGGGTGGCCTTTAATGTCCCTTCCCACCCAAACCGTTCTGTGATTCTATGAAATGGGGGCTTTCTGCCCTTCTGGGTTACTCTCTGCACAGGGGTGTTGTGGCAGTCGGTCTGTACAGCCCTGAGCGCCACAAGGGTGGATTTGGACTCTGGGGGCCCACGGGCTCCTCCCAAGTCTGGTGAGGTTGGAACGAAGGGCTTCGGAGCCACAGCTTGCCACCTCTTCCGGAAGTGACCCTGCGCTCCATGATCCATTGGTGTCTGGAAGGCACGAGGTTGTAGGAAAGGCTGTGTGGTGAGAGGAGTGAGCGCCTGGGCTCGGTGTTGGGGGTCCCCCGCAGACTTGGTTTGTTTGAAAACAAGAAAGAGGGTTTTCAGCAGCCGAACTAGATAACCTGCATTCCTGAGATACTGGAAAGTTTGTGTATCTTCATTAGCATAACACGAGTTCGCTCTCCAGCTAGCACAGCGGCTCCTCAAGATGTTTATCTGAACAATGTACTTTCAGGAATAGCTTCAGGTGTTTGTTCCTTTTTCTTTCCACATTATTCTTCATAACGTGTAAAGTACTGAATTCCTGAGTTAAAAAAAAAAAAAAATTGGATGTAGTCAGTGCCATAGCTCAGCCTCCCCACTGCTGCTGTTAATCAGGCCAAGAGTTTAACATGGCCTTTGTCATACCCGCACCTCACATCTACTTTGAGCTCTCCCAAATTCCCAGCCTTCTTGTTCTGCGCTTGCAGAGCAGCTTGTGAGACTCCACCAGATCCCCGGACCATTAAGACAGGAAGTGACTAGTTAAAATTAATATGCTGGTGTTAACTTTTATGGCAATCTCAGCATTGACATGTGAAATTCACTCATTACAGTAAAAAGCCTGAATTATGGCCTAGAAAATACATACAATTTGTAAATTACAGGCTTCATAGCTTTAACAAACGGCACAGCAATCTGTGCACTGGAGGGCTGGAGGTATGTCCAGGTGGAGCAGATGTGACATTGTTATTAGAGCATGTCAGATAAACTTATATGTGCTGTTATTAAATGCATGACTTGTACAGGAAATTGCATGTTTATCTAGGTTATGTGAGCAGGACACTTCAAGCTTGATTCAGTTGCCGAAGCAGAGTCTGAGACACCAGCACTGGACCACTACAGGCTTGCACCCCTCTGGACTGGCTTCTCTGCTTTTTCTGGTGATGGGAACACCACGGGGCATCACAAATGATACCAGACGCCAGTGTTTAGGCACCTTTCGCAAGCCATTCCCGCTTTACCCATGTGCAGCCTCATCCATAGAAATGCTGTAGTGATTTGTTTTGACTAACAGAAAATAATTTTATTTCAACAGACTTAAAGATTTTTCAAAGTGAGAAATTGTCATCCTTCTCTATGAATATATACTTAGAAAAAGTGATCATTTTGAGAGTTACATGTATATGATGGAGTAATTATTTGGAAATTTAGGAGTATGAAATATACTGCAGTAGTGCCTGTAAAATTAATTATCCAAGTATCAGAGATAAAATGATGCATCTCACTACTTACTTACGTTACAGCAGCTCACGGATTGCTAATCAAAATCAGTGAGCAATAATAACATAGGAAAAAAAAAATAATCAAACTACATAGTCTAACGCCTCTGTGCTGATGCTACACGTGCCACTGCCTCTCCCCAGCAGGCTCTGGCTGTGCTGGCCTCAGGATTGCCCCATGTGGCCAAGGGATCTGCCTGTGGGATTAGTGTCTAAATGAGGCCACGCTGTAACGTGAGGCACTGCACACAACCACAAGGATGGGTGGAGAGGCAGATGAGAGTAGCAGTTAGAAGATACCACGTTGCCTTAATTAATTGTGTGTAAGGTTTTGGGGATTGAATTTAGAACATTAAAACCATCCTCCTGTCTCAGACCAATGACACTGCTAGGCCAGTAGCCTGTCTCCCGTGGTGGCTACAGGAGATGCTATTTGGGCAAGCGTGTGAGCCGGGGTTCTTGCTGCTGGCTGTTTCCCTGTCTGGCATTCTGAATGCAGTAGAGATGTTACGGGGTGTGTCTTTGCTCTTTTAGCAGCCATTTATTCACTTGTTGCTTGTCAATTTATGTAACCCTTTTAAACTTGTTGATGTTGACTTCTGTGAGGTTCCAGACTTGTGTCAAAAAATACTTTTCTTCTGTTTTAAACTAATCTTGTACTTTCAAAGTGTGCCTCCTTGTTCTTCTATAGCAGGATTCTGTGAATATTAAGTCTGTGTTCAGACCGCCTTTGTCACTTTGTAAACCTCAATAAGATCTTTCTCAGCCGTCTTCTCTCTTAATTGAAGAGTGCCAGCCTTTTTGATTGCTCCTTATGGAGACAGCTCATCCCTCCCCTCCTCTGGACCATAGGTAACTCCATCACCTTCTTCCTGAGCGGTTGAGACCAGAACAGCACTCCAGATGTGAGTGCACCAGGGATTTCTAGAACAGCAGATGAGGGCATTGTCCTCACCCAGATCTCCGGCCTGAAAGCAGCCAACGTTCAGCCAGCCTTTTTGGCTGCCATTGCACACTGAGCCAGTGGCTGCAGGGAGCTGTCAATGACAATGCCGCTTTCCTGAGTTGCAGCTGACAGCTCTGAGCTCAGCATTGATTTTAAATGTGTTTTCTGGTGGTTTGGTAAGAGGTTGTGAGTTGCAGGTATAAAAGGTGACAAGTCAATGAGATACCAACAGCCTGTTCCGGGAAAATAATCTCAGGTGTAATTATTAACACGTTTATGGTGCTTGCGTCTTTCAAGGCACGCCATCTTTCCTACTGTTACTCTTAGAGCAGTTGAAAGCAGCTCCGCTAGTAGATTTATACCAGAGAGGAGAACCCAAAGAAGTATCTTCTGTCTTCTCAGTCCTCCCTTTTTGATGTTTCATCCAAGTGTCTCGCTTTTGGCGTAGCAGCGCATCCTGAGGGAGTCTGCATTCTCTGCCTGATTCTCAGAGTGTTGGGGCTGCCCAGCTTCCTACAGAAGAGGCCAGCGCCAGCAGATAGGGTAAGGCAGCTGCTGGAGAAACGCTCAGTGCTATGGACAGTGCTCAGGCACCCACATGGCTTTTTTAGTTGGGTTTTTTTTTTTTTGAGATCTCCACCCAACCAGTGAACTTCATGTGGCCCCTGCCAACAGCACCACTGGTTTGTTTAAATAGTGATTAAACTGGAATTTTACTTCCATTTCCAAACATACTCTGTCAGTCTTTACATTCCCTTTTTGTTTTTTAATAAAGCCAAGGCAATAGAAAAAAGTAACAATCATTAAAGTGCTGTTGCATAACTTTGCTAAGGAGGCATCACACATCTGTATTAGATGTGGTGACTTTGGGGCTGAAGAGCAGAAGCTTTAAGCCCTATGGAAAGCTGCTATTCCAGAAAGCGAGAAGATACAGCCTAGTATCTCTTAAACCTGCTACTGTCCAAGTGCCTCCGCCAGGTCCTGGAGCCCTTTCTGAGCTCTCGTTCAGGCAGACAGTTCTGGACTCCAGGATTGCTTCTTCCAACAGCACGTGTGTCACCTTGACCAAGAAAAACAAACCTTAATTCTGGGAGTGAAGTACAATAAAAAAACCATGTGGTGGTATTCTACAAGGTCAGTGCAGCTTTTTTCCATGTTGTGTTCCTTTTAAAAAATAGTTCTTGTTTTCTAACCATCAGTGAGTGCAGAGTTGCGTACCCCATAATGATTCCCTGAGCACTTTCCTGGGTGGGAGTAGCTAACTTTGTGCAATTTTAGTTGGGCTTGCCTTGCCCCTGCATCTTTGTATTCATTAGCATTTTGTTTTGCCAGCAGTTTGAATGCCCAAGTTCTTGGTGTTGTGTGATCCTTCTCTGGCTCTTTCACTCAGTTCGGATATCCTGAATAATTTTATATCATCAGTCAACTTTGACACTTCATTGTTTACCTCTTCTTCCAGCTCATTGACTATATTGTACAATTCGGGTCTCAGCACAGATGCATGCGTTATTGTAGCACTGCATGTTGGAGGCTTATGAAGCAAAAGCTGCTGTTACTTCATGATGAAAGAATGCCACCCTCCCTCCAGTACAGCACCACTATTTCCTAGCAGCACCGGCAGGACAGCCTGATCTCTCCCCCTGCGTGTTGCAAGCCCCTTTGTGTCTGCAGGTAACTTTAACCATGCAGTTGCTTACTGTGAGCTCTTTCATTCTCAGACAGTCAGAGTTGCTTCTTTTTCTTGAATTACAGAATTCATTCTCACTCTGCCCTCTCGGGGACTGAGAAAGATATTGGATCTACCTGATGAACACAGTTATGGATTTCTTCCCTTTTGTACACATTTCAGGTTATTGCGAAGGCAGCAAATAGAAGGGATGAATAGATTCCCTGCAGGATGTATGTTCTCTGTGGGACAAAGCCAGAACTGCTCAATAGTTCTTGTAGAGCCCTTTCCTGGCAGCTCCTGGCTGTCCTTGGCATCAGCAGTTGGAGCTCTAGCCTTTGGAGCGTGTAAACCTGGGTTCCCACCCGAGAGGCTCCACAAAGCAGTCCTCTAACAAGTGAGTATTTCAGAGCCACTAATCTAGTCATTTGTTTTTGGATTTTCCTAATTAGCACTCATTAGGTGACTCCTGCATTAATAGAAGTTCAGGAAGCACCATCCTCACTTTACAATGGGTGAAGCGAGGAACAGGAATCTGAAGCGGCTGTTGAGTAACCAGTACCAGAGCTGGGATTGGGTCCGAGCCCTGCCTTTTAGGCATTACATGCTCTTTCTTACCAAGACAGTGGGGATTTGAATGCTCTTGGGAAGGAGAATGAGAGATGGAGAAAGAGAGGAAGCGAAAAGGCAGAGTGGCGGGCGGCTCTGCAGAGCTCCTTTGGAGATGATAGATAACAATATTTCCCAAACAACTAATGAGCTTTTCCTTATTTCTGGTGTCAATCTATCTTCCTGAGTTGGTGTTCTCAGCGAAGTGCAGGGCTGGGGAGATGAGCTGGTGTATGCCATTGGTTTTTTCCATCTCTTTCCTGGAACTTACCAGATGTCGTGCGGCCCTTTGGACTTAATTGCCTTTTGAAAGGCACAGTTGCTGACCTGACCACTGAGGTACTGTCACTAGCACAGCTCCTGGCGAAGCAAAACGTCTCCTGCCAGAAGCCGATGAGTCTCAGATGCCTTTTGCTAAATAGGGGACTTTTGGTGGAGTTAAATATTAACATCCTTCACAGCTCCTGACTGTTCAAGGTTCAGGAGGGAAGCCGCGCTGAGTCAGCCTGGCAGCTGTATTTCCTGCTCCAGCTCTCTCCTCCTTCTGCATGATTCACCTCGCTCCTCCTCTGCCAGGAAGTCTGAGTCCTGGATGGAACAATAAGGAGGAGGCAGAGGGATACTTCAGCTATCTCACACCATGTGGAGTAGATGACCTTTAAAGGTCCCTTCCAACCCAATGCATTCTATGTCCTTGGAGATGAGCTCCCAGTCGCTGGATACCCTGGTGGGTTTCCTGGCTGGCCCACAACTAATCTTGGTGCAGCAAGAAGGGAAACTTATGGGTACCAAAAGACCCCTCTGAGCTGCAGAATTCCCTTCAGCTGTTAGCAACGCCACACTCGTGCCACGCAGCAGGGCCGTGCTCCTTCCGGGCAGCACTGGGCAATGAGCTGTGAATTCATAGGGCAGCTTATTCTTGCCTGGCTGTTCCCTGCGTGGATTTCTTTTATATGGGCACTTTAAATAAAAAGGTAAATCCTTTTAGCTGTGGCAGTTTCAAGAGAGTGGCCCAGTAGCAGGGAAGGAGGGTAGGCAGATAAGAAGAGCTGTTTTATTTAATATTATTGCCACAGTATATACACTCCAGCATTGCCAAGTCTTTGGGCGTAGTCGGAGTCTGACATGGGAAATTGATTGTTCAGTGCTGTTGCCTGGCTGCCTCTTGGAGCTGGAGCTCTGTGCTGTTTGCCTCGCGCTGAGGAGTGTTGGAGTAAGACCCAGCGATTACTGCTTATCAGCTCCGGGGCTGCCCGAGGCACCTATCCCACGCTGGTGGGACTTAGTTTTGCCTGGAAAGCAAATCGTTTACTTCAGCATGGATGGAAGTTTGTGAAAATGCAACTGCACAATCTCTGCTGAGCTCAGACCTAGAAACAGAGCCAAGAGTCTCGCTGGCTTTGGATAAAACTTTGCTGTGGTTACAGGCATCGTGGGATCATGTGATAGTGCAGCTGATCTTTCCAACATCCAGCGTTCTTGCTTTAGGCCTCTTCTGCTGCACAATAACACATTTGGAGTTCAAAACATCATCTCCTTGCGAGGGTTGTCATTTATTGATACCAGAATTATCGGTCAAGAGTTGTTGAGGCAACTCCTCTGCCTTTGCTTATGTTCCTGATTCTCCCAGGCTTCTTCCCAGCGTGCCAGCCCCTCCACAAAGCCTTCAGCATCCTCTGCTATGGGATTTCTAAATAGACACAGCTTCTCCCTCCAGCACAAAGGCACTGTCTTTCCCGCTCAGGACAGCGTGCCACATCTATCTATTCCTCAAGTGCTTGGGTTCTCAGTCCAGTGATCTAAGGGGGGAATCAGGTCTAAGCTGGAGTCTGGGCCCCTTTGAGACATGTTGACAGAGAAATGGATGCCTTGAAACAACTTGAAAAGAGCTCTGGGGAGGGAGAAGAGCAAGAAAGTGTTAGTTGTAAGCTGCCACTGTCTCCCAAGATCTCTCCTCCTGCAAAGAGCACGGCCCTGGCTCTTCTGTGACCCCCTTCTTCCTGCAGGATAATGCAGGGTAATGGCAGGCAGAGAGTCAGCTGCTCTGCCACAGGGTTAGTCCTCCGGATAGATGAAAGGAAAGTGGTTTGGTGGCCAAATGAATGTCATGGTTTTATAGCAGAATTAAAGCCAGATGTTTCCAACAGGCCTGCTGAGACCAGCCTTGTCTGACAGTTACCAAGCCACCAAGGAGGCCCAGCCAGTGTCTGCAGAGCTCAGTGCTGGGAACACCCTGTGATCCCAAAGGCTCCACCGTGGTTGCTGGAGGCACCCTGGCTGTCTGGAAGGACGGCACGCAAGAGCCGAGGCAGAGATAGTGCTGTCAGCTCAGTATTTAGTCAGTGTTTAAAAATCGCTGATAATGGTGATAGTAGCAAAGGTATTTAGACCAAATTTAGTACCTTTGCACAAAATACTGGGGCCAAAAGATGGTCTAGCTGTGCTGGCATCAGCTCTAATTTCAGCTGGGGGCTTGCAAGCACAGGGTAGCGTATTTAACAGGGTCCAGAACATCATCCCTGTCCCAGGGACTGACCTCAGACCCCTCGGACAGGCTGGTGTTCGGTCAAACAGACCAGGAAAGCTTCTCCCATGCAGGGACTTCATCAGAACCAGGGAGAATGCATTTTATTCTTTCATCACACACGTGGTGTTTGTATTCAGCTGTGAGTGAAGCTAACGACCGTTCCAGTGAGGGCAGAACAGGTAAAATACTAGGAAAAGGGAAACCAAATCCTTGCCTCGACACAATCGGGGAGAGAGCAGCGTTTCCCTCTTTGCTAGGGAGTAACCAAAACCTCGGGACTGCTGGGCGTGTGGTTCCAGCTCACACCCAGCACTAATTAATCTTTTTGCCAGCACAGCTGCTCCAGGCTTCTGACTACAATAGGTATTGCTCTTTCGCATTCACCAGTCTGCCTGCTGGTTATAACATTCAACTTCTGGCCTCTTAAGGACAAATTCCTGATGCTGTGCCCTCAGCGCTACCTCGAGGTGGAGTTTCCTCTTGCGAAATCAGCGGGTGCTGAAAATGTCCTGTTGGCTCGGATGACTGGGAAAAGCTTTGCTCGCTGGTTTGGATGTATGTGTCACAGTGCTCGTCTTCCTCCTGTCCCATCCCGACTCCTTGGATTCTACTGCTCTAGAGCAGCAGGTGAGGTGCCCTTGAGATCCAGTTTGCTACTGGGTCGCTGTCTTCTGCTGTGGAATAAATTATAAACTCGGAAGGTGCACCCAAAGCAAGCAAAAGTAAATAGAGCAGAGGGAAGCGAGGTGGCAGGAAATCCCAGTTTTTACTGGCACCCGCTCATATTGGGTAATTTGACCTGTAAGAAAAAAATAAATCCCTCTGTAGTCCAATTCCACAGAACTGGGCAAATGACTGCCATAAAAAAGGGAGCTTTCTGCCATGCCCTTCATTTGTCCTCACTATGTGACATCTCATTTCAGTGTGTGCATCAGTTCCTCCTGCTCAGTAACATCCTGGGCAGAGGGCACAATTGTTTCTGCTGTCATTCCAAAACCAACTGTCGAGAGAAGGCCTTTGGGAGCAGAGTGGGAGCCAGAAGCAGGCTCCCTGGCAGCGCTGGACGGAGCTCAAGGGAAGCTGTTTGCCTCACCACCCTCCTGTGAGTTAACCGTCGATGGTGACTAACGGGAAAGAAACTTCACCGTAGTGTAAACACCAAAATGTTTGCATTTGCCTTCCAGATGGGTATGAACGTTATCTGATTGTAGTGTGTTCTGTTTCTTGAATTGTGTCGCTTCTCCATTGCTCCCTTAGAGAATTATTGTTACAAAGCATGAATTATTGCCTAGCTCGATAGACTGGGCCTGGTTTTCCACCCCCTCTGCACTTAAAGCCGAGGAGGCTGTAAGTGTGTCAGGACTCTGCCAACACGGGAAGCGTCTTGACCGACGTCCGTGGCACTGGCCACTCTCCCAGCCGGGCATTTCAGTTAAATGGGGGGACCTTGCGGGAGTAGGGCGGAACCAGCTTCAGGAAAATAACCTAATCTGAGCATTAGCGATAACTTACATCCCGTCAAGGCCTGGCTCCAGAATCCTGAGCTCCTGGAAGGGACGTGGGTACTCAGCATGTTGGAACATGAGGCTCAGAACTGTTTTCTCTATTGCTTTGATATCTCTGTTTAAAACGACAGGCACACTAAAAATTAATGAGCAGATTTGGAGATAAAGAGGTCTGTAAAACAGGGATAACACTTAACTGCTTCACGGGGGGCATAAGGATTAAGGAATTAATGTTTGCAAAGTGCTTTGAAGATGAAAAGTGCTAAGTCTGATTGCATCTGGTGGGTGAAGCAGATGAGAATGAAGAAGAGGTTTTCAATTCCATACTGTAACTACCGGGAATGAGGTCTCGCTAAACGTCATGATAAGTAACGATCTGAGGACGCTTTGCTCTCGTGCTGTCCCTGGCGGTTTGTAGTCGGGCAGCCCCTGGCAGAAGATCGGTTTCCAGAACGGATCCCGCAGTCTTCTCATTCTGCTCGAAGTTACTCATTTGGTTTCTATGACTTTAATTTGCTTTTCTTTCATTCATATGTGTCCCGGAGATGCTGGGCAGTGAAGCGCCCGCAACACCTGCCAGCTGGACCGTCACTTTGCAGTACGGCTCGTGCTCCCATTGCTAATCTCGTTAGTGGACACTGTTTATTACTCTGACTCCAACACCCCCAATGGGTGCCCAGTGGGGTGAGCGACAGGGACCCACAGCAACATCCAAGGGCTGAAAACTCTGTCTTCTACCCCACCGAACCCACTGCAGAATGTATTAATTCTTCAATAGAATACATCTTGATTGAAATCCCCCAAACAACCCTGGTTCTGTGTTGCCATAACTTTTGTGGATCTTTCCCTGTTGCTCTAAAGCGAAATGGTTTCCATGGGGGTTTTTTCCTTGCAGGAATCCCCACCGTGGGTCTGTGTGACGCCAGCAGCTGAGGCGCACGTGATTCTGGCGGTGGGACCCTGCAGGAGGTGGGGTCCAGCCCTTTCTCTTGCTGTAGGGTCCCCTGATCTCTGTCGTGTCGCTGCTGCATCACGGACATGGGACGTGCGATGCGTGGAATCGGCCAATCTACCCCTCTAGGAGGGGATTCTGCCCCTCTGCTCCGCTCTGGGGAGTCCTCAGCACAGGAGAGACATGGACCTGTTGGAGCGGGGCCAGAGGAGGCCCCGGAGATGCTGGGAGGGCTGGAGCCCCTCTGCTGGGAGGACAGGCTGAGAGAGCCGGGGGGGTTCAGCCTGGAGAAGAGAAGGCTCCGGGGAGACCTTGGAGCCCCTTCCAGTCCCTCAAGGGGCTCCAGGAAAGCTGGGGAGGGACTCTGGATCAGGGAGGGGAGCCACGGGACGAGGGGGAAGGGTTTGACACTGGAAGAGGGGAGACTGAGCTGAGATGTGAGGCAGAAATTCTTGGCTGTGAGCGGGGTGAGCCCCTGGCCCAGGTTGCCCAGAGCAGCTGTGGCTGCCCCATCCCTGGAGGGGGTCAAGGCCAGGTTGGGCGGGGCTTGGAGCCACCTGGGCTGGTGGGAGGTGTCCCTGCCCAGGGCAGGGGGTGGCGCTGGGTGGGTTTTAAGGTCCCTTCCCACCCAAACCACTCTGTGAGTCTCCATTCCGTGATTCCCGTGGGCTCAGCCGCGGCGCTGAGCTGATGGGGTGCCCTGGGCGCGCAAAGCCCCTGCGCTGGGTGCCTGCCCTCTCTCTCCCGCCGCTGTGTGGCGGAAATCCTGCGCTCCGCGACGCTTTTCATGTTTTTCCACGGTTTTTACGGCTCAGGAAGCCCCGACCCCTCCTCCGGCCGTGGCCGCCGTCGCGGATCTGCGGGCGGGCCGGCAGTGCCCCCTGCGGGCGGGCCGGGGCAGCGCCCA
>VYZM01011640.1:103303-123923 GCA_013398915.1 Dromas ardeola | reverse complement strand
GGTGAGTCCCTCCCGGCCGGAGCCTCCGCCGGCAGGAGCGCAAGTTTTGTCCAGAGAGTGTGCGAAGCCAAGAGCCGCTGGGTTAATTAAGAAATGAGCGAGAGCAGCCAGTCCCGGCAGCCAGTGGGGAATCCGAGGGCGGGAGGGGGGGCTCTCTTATAGGTGAATACTTACGTCTGTTGTGCAGTTAAGAACCTCTAAAAAAAAGCTTTGGGAAAGGCTTTCTTTTTCTTTGACTAATTGTCTTAGATATTAACTGAATGTTACTCGGCTTGCACGGGGAGGAAAAAAACCACGTCGTGAACACAGAATATCAGGTCTTAAGAAGTCGATTTTACAGTATTTAGCCTGCAGAGGAACTGTCTGAGCTCACGGGAGCTGCGAGCAGCCAACCTCACCCCAGCGAGCGGCGGAGAGGAGCTGAGCCTGGCAGGCGGAGGGGCTCCGGGAGTGGGGTGCGAGGCAGGTTCTGGAACCGCAGCGGTGGCCCGGAGCGGAGGTTGTGGATGGGGCTGGGGCTGCTCGGCGGGAGCTGGAGCGCGCGGGGAGCCTGCGGGGCCAGGCGGCAGCGGCTGGGCGTTCGGTGAATCCTCTCAGAGCACAGACCTGTCTGACTTTGGCAGCTTCGTTTGATCTCTTCCGCCGATAGTGTTGCAAGTTAGTTTCTGTGATTTTCATTCAGGAAGCATCAATAATGTTTATTTTTGAACTCCTGAGGACAGTCTGGACTTTCTGAAGGTGCCTTTTCACTGCCAGGACAGAGAACTTGAGCTCTTGACCGGGTGTTCTGAAACGCTGTGGTCGGATGCTTGAAAGCAGACAGCAGCTTTATCTCACATCTTTGGGGCTGCCTGAAAAATAAGGTACCGAGCTGGATTGTGTTAGTGCTGTGAAGCTTTCGGGAGGATTTCCTTTAGCTGGCAGCGTTATATTTTAGACTCAACTGAAGCGTGCACGTGGTGGTTGTGAATTGATTCCTTCACAGTGTGCATGGTAGGATTCTGTTTGCCTTTAATATCTTTTAGCTCAAAAATCTTGCCGCAGTGAGGGAACGGTGTGAGGCTCATGCTGTTTTTCACGCGTTAATGTTTGGTGTAGCTCTTGTCTCTCACTTGCAGCCAGGCGCAGCATGCTGCTAACAATCGATAATTAAGGTGCATTGGGAATATTATTAAATGCATCGTGAAAAACGTAATTGGTGATGGCTTGCTGTGCCTGCTTTGGGTTTTGGTCGGTCGAGTACCTGTTCCTATTTCAATATATTAGAAGTTTATTGGGAAAATTGAGATCTGTGCATTTCAGGTGGGGGAAACCCTGCCCTACTTGTTGCCAGCGATGTTCCTAGCTCGAAAACCAGGACTGTGTGAAGCACTGAGTGTTGCTGGCTCTCTTTTCTAGCAGGTGAGGCGTCCTGCTTCCCTCAAGGTGGCAAAGGCCCCGATCGTCCCTGTTCACACAGGAACCGTGTTCACACAGGACGGACACCGTTGACGTGGGGAGGGGGGTGGTGGTACCACCTTCATAGACAGGACTGTGCGTTTGCTTCACCGAGGGAGGCAGGAGGCAGTCCTGGTTCTGGGGTGCTCGTGCTGGCTGATGAAAAAAACGTGCCGCGTTCAGTGGAAGCGACTCTCTTGTGACCATTAAAGTTAATGTGTGTTGTGAGAATCACCTGGGACGCTGAGAGCTCTGAACGGTTGTTACGTGATATCCTGCAGTCCGATCCAGAGGATTTCTGCATCTTGCTTTTGGTTTGACCCCGGCTTTCTCTCTCTTTTTGGTTTGCTTCCCAGCCTGGATGAGCTTTGAGAAAGTGACAGGTAACTACAGTGGCACGTGCCCGAGTCCACCCAGATGCGCGTTTCCCTGCCTGTCACGTCCCCAGCCAGCACAAGGCTTCTCTCTGCCAACCTCCCATAGGTTTGCTGACCTTCGGGTTTTTCCCCTCTGCTTACATTACCACTTCTGGAAAATGTTTTCGATTCTCACCTCCCAAGTTTCATTAAATTCCCTTCTAGATTTTTCACTTAGCTTCCCTTTCAGCCAGTCTGCGCTGGGAAATCTGTCACAAGTTCAGTGTTAACATTTTAGTTGCAGGATAATTTGAATTAATATTAAAATAGAACGCTTAAAAAAACCCTCTGAGTATTTTAATTTTTGTTGGCTTAATTGAATCTGTTAAATGAAATTTGGACTGTTACAATGAGGAAAATATTCTTTGCCATCCTTTTAAAATGAGACAGATGCTTCCATAGTCAATTTTGAGGAATTGCTTGAGGAGAATCTTTGATCCGCATTTGCCGAAAGCAATGTAAACTGGAGGGAAGCTGTGCCGAGGAGGACAGCTTTGTCAGCGCGTGGATACCAGCGAGTGTTCCTAACCTTTGTAACTCTGTAAAGCTTTAACCTCGTCATGAAAGTTCCCGATAGCAGCTGGGAGGATTGTCCTGCAGCCAATCAAATGGGCTCGGTATTTGTTAGCCTCAGTTAAATAAGCAAGAATTGATATTTTGGCTTTCTCTTCAGAAGAGCCGCTCGCCAGAACGGAGTGGCGCAGCTCCTGGAGCTCGGCAGCCTGTATGTTCTAAAAGCTTATGTAAATTAGGGACTTTTTCTCTTCTCGAGTCCATGGTGTCTTGCTGTTAAGATGCATGAGTGACATCAGGGCTGGGTCTCGCAGAATTGCATTACATGGCATTAAGTGTTTCTAGAACAAAGGGGAAGCGGCCCACACTCGGTTTCAGGTGTATATTTCAGCCCATGTATTAATAGGTCTGTTTGTACTTCATCAGTCTGAATCTATTTAGTTTCTTAGCCCTTTTCACTTAGACCTGTGTTTTCTGAACTTCCGCGTCACCACGTGTGTCTTTGGGTATTTGCTGAAGTGAGTAACATCATCTGCCTTTCTCAGAGTTGCTTTTTGCTTCTGATCGTCTCCCGAAGTGCAGTAACCTCCCTAAAGTGTTTCAGTTTCACTTTATCATACTTAACTCCTTCAAATTACTTTCAGCTTGAGCTAGATGCTGACCTCAAAGACGTACGGTAGTGAGGCAGCGTTTATTTTTATAGAATAATGAATCATCTCCTGGACGCGTCTTGTCTTTTTTGCTTTGATGAAAAGTAAATTCTAGGAAATGGGATCGGCTGGTGTTGAGCTCTTGAGCAGGCGCCCGTGCGGGCAGGTAACGCCGTGTCGGATGCTGCGTCGCAGGAGTGACCAGCAGCTGGGCAGAGTTGAATTTTGAACTTGCTGAACCGCATCGACAGCGAGAGTATGTGGGTCCAACAGGTTACCGGGTTTTTCTTCTAAGGTCTTTTGTTGAACAACTGCTCTGAAAACTGAGAAGGGAAACGTACGTGTGTTCTTTCACGCTGAACTATTTCTAGTTCTTCTTTCTGTTTCCAGCTATATTCTTCTACCAAGATTAACGAAAGGGGGAAAACTCTGCTGCTGTGTGGATTAAATCAGTTGTGCGTGGGGGATTTTGAATCCCAAAGAGGGCCTTGCAAAAATTGTGATCTTTGTTTTGCCTTTTCTCATGATTGTCTTGAACCTCCCCCGTGTTTGGAGCCTTTTTGTTACTGAATTTGGGCTTGTCCTTGCAGCAAATAGCTTTGGAACTAGGTGTGACCTTGGCAGAGGAATTATCTCTAAAGCTATTGCAACTGCTTCCTTATCCTTTTGCTTTATGTGTGAGGCCTGGTAGTAAGCCACTCCTTAATTTCAGAATCCAGCAGACTGGCCTCTGAAATATCAAACTTCCTTATTTGTGAGATACGAGCTAGGATTAATGGCTTTTGCCTTTTAAATTCAAGCAGATGGCGTGCGTGAAGTGGGCTGTCGTTCAGTGTCTGGAGGAATCTGTGTTAGTTGCGTGTAGGGTGTCAGGAGTTCTTGGGAAGACAATTTTTGCAAAAGCGTAGTTTTCTTGTCTGTGTGGAAGGAGTTGTTTTTATTGTGGTAGAGCAAAAACCATTACGATGCTTATCCGCTGTGCTGCTGCTGGGTTACTGGATGCCTTTCCCAAATGCCTTTGAGCTTCTGAGCAGCTCTCAGAAAGGGACCCTGGAGGGCACCATCTCTTGCCATAGGAATAAGTGTTTATCTCCATCAGGAATCCAGCAGTTTCTCATCTGTCTCATTATTTACCCTCTTACCCTAATTATGGTCCTTGTTGCCCAGTCTCAGAGTGAGATGATCCTGTGTCCCCCTCCCAGCAGGCTGTGATGGGGTGTGTGTGTGTTTATTGCGGCACTTCAAACACTTAATCTTCTTGGTTACAGGTTTAAGGAAGTCGTTAGCGTACATTGATGTGTATAAGATGTAGGTAGACGTGCGGGGAAATCGGGTAGTACTCAGGTAAGTTCTTGAGGAATCCTGGCCTAGCACAGGTGATGCTTGGTTGGTGTAGATGTCACTAATTCAGTAAGTCGTTAGTTTCTTCTCCTTAAAATCTGTTTTTTTACCTTCCTTTCTAGGAAGGGGTCTGGAGGAGGGAAAAATTCCCTTTCTGGTGAAAGGGGACTGGAGCATTATGACAGTCAAGTCTTTAAAAGCTTATGAGTTACCAGAGTCCTTGACGGCTAGCCGCTTCCTCTGCTGATGTTGTCGGATGTCAATAAAGAGAGGTTGAAGGCAACACTTCTAATGGAGGTAGAAATGAAATACTTGGAAAATACCAAGGATTTTCCTGTTTTGATTAATAAAAAATCACATAGGTGCTTAATAGCTGGTTAGACACTTGCGATGTGGAACTCTCTAGAAAAATCACTAAATTCACCTGTATTATCTGGTTTGACTTCTAAAGCATCTTTGGATTATTTTTCCTAACGTAAATGTTCTGGTCTCTTCAGCAGGTAACATCGAAAGGTGCTGGCTTGAACCCTAACGCAAAAGTGTGGCAAGAAGTACCCCAGGGGAGTGGTGAGGCTGTGCCACCAACAAATGGCACAGAGCACTCGTGGCAAGAAACAGCGGCTGCACAAGGGACTCACACGGAGGGTGAGATGCTGCGGGCCCGTGTTTAAACGCTAGCCGGGATGTTTAAACGCTAGCCGGGATGTTTAAACGCTAGCCGGGATGTTTAAACGCTAGCCGGGGTGAATCCCTGGCTGGGTAGCGCTGAGGGTTCTCCGGAACAGAGCACAGCGGTGAGGAGCAACCTCTTGCTCTTGTCCTTGAGGTTGTTAGTGCCGATGTCGCAACAAGTGTGGAACGACTGTGAGAAAGCAGTAGAGAGTTTATAGAGACGACAGCTCTGAGCTTTGGTTTGGGGATTCTGCGCTAGGACAGAACGCTTCAGCAGGTGACAGGATCCAAGGGGCCCGGTGATGACTGTAACGCGCTAAGAGGGAAACAAGATGCTAAATGTGTAGAAGTGGGTTCATGACTCGTCTTGTTCACTGTTGCTGCACTTTAGCATACACTTGACCCTGTGAACAGGAAGATAAAATCTGAGGGCCGCCTACAATCCTGGTCTATCGCTGAGACGCTGCTGAGAACTGCTAGACAGTTGCATTTATACTGGAGTAGAATCTGCAAAGCACCCGTGGTTCCCTCCCTTCAGCTTAGTCTGTGCTCCATTTCGGTCTCCGTTTTCCGTCCTTCCCGCGTGGTCAGTCCCGTCGTCTAGAACTAAATACTCAAACAGTTTAACTCTTCTGATTTGGCTTCGAGTTGATATGAAGCCAATTGTATGGCTGAGGTTACTCAAAATACGGCAGAGGCCTCTTAAGCAGGAAGCAGGAGAATCCCTGGAAAAAAGTTTAGGGATAAAGACAGGAGGATTCAGTTTGTGCGGCCCTGTGTCCTGGTTTGAGGTCCTGTGAAAAGTTTCTGGTAAGTCAGCAGAAGTGGAGAGACAGTACTGAGTTTGTGCATTGGCTGAGAGAAACTCGTTTGTCTCTTCATTGCAACATGAAGCCGTTGTGGCAGTGTTAATGCTGCTGGAAAATTAAAGGCAATTTTTCCATATGCATTGTTCTTGCTTTTAAGCAATTTCTAATGTAAGCAGTTGAATAGTATCTTCTCAAAGTATGTTTTTTAGTGGCTTCATCATTAGTGTGAAAAAGATCTAGCGGAGCACTTGATTTTTTTGGAACGATCTCCTTTGGCTGACTCTCGGATTACGCTAAAATTGCGCTTGTGTCTGTCTGAAGCAGCTGTGGTGAAGACTGGGGGGAGGTGTCCCTGACTGAACGAGATTGGCCAATTTCAGTGTCATTCCGCTGTGTTTTGTAACAATCACTAGATGCTCCTGAGTCATTTATATAAATAAGAATCACGTAATGCATTGAAGAAGTGATGTAAGCTATTTTTGTGCTTTGGTTTTAGGAACTTTGTTTAAATATTTTAAATTTCAAGGTGGAAAGCCGGTTTTTTACATCCTCTGCCGCTTTTGGGGATCTTACAATTTCATGATCCTATTATTTACTTATTCCTGCGACCCTAGTGCAAACCAGATCTTTTTGAAATTGGGGAAATAGAAGGTGCTGTCAAATGCAAAGTAGATCTTGGAAGTCTAAGAAACATAGACTAAGCCTAGACTCTTTCAGTTACAGCATTCTTCAGTATTTGTTTTCATGTTGCTAGCCAAAATTTTGGAAACAGAAATATTCTGAAGCTTATGGTAGGTTTTCCATTGATGATGTGTTCCTTTGCCAGGTAACCTAGAGATTTCAGAGGATAGCTGCAAGCAGTATGAAGTGATGTATTCCCCGTCGTGTGAAGCCACAAGCAATGGCACAGGAGTTGATGAAGCATCTGCAAATGGAATTGTCCTAGCGACTGAAGATCTTGGATACCAAATCTATGAAGTGTCTGGTGAGTATGCAAGTTAGAATAATGCTCTCAGTATCTATAATCCACTGATGTCTGCTGCGGTTACGATGTAACTTGTAAATCCTGAGTAGGAACTCTGAAATGTTCCATTCGATGGGTATCGAAGGAGATCCAAGCCAGGCGTAGCACTTGGCCAGGTGGGTGAAAGCCGTGGGATCTCCCTTTGAGAACGTGCAGTCGGGTGGTCTGGAAGCACGTCCTTAACCTCTTCCTCTTGGTCTTACCCAGAAGGATTCATTCTTTTATTTTACAACGAAACATCTTCTTGCATTGTATTCTTACCGTGAAACTCAGATCTGATGGTATGTGGTAACTTTTAGGTGAAGGCAGCCCCACTGTGTCCACAGAAGACATCAGAGAATGTTTGAAAAAACAACTTGAATTCTGCTTCTCACGGTATAGTACAGTTCATTCAACTTTGTATAAACCCTTTATTAAAATTGTTGACAATTTTTTCCCTTTTTTGGCTTGATATGTGCTATCATCTTCGTAAAAATGTTAACTGGGAGTGAGAGAGTTGGTTGCGATGTGAAACAAGATTTGCTAAAATGCTGTAGAAACCCTGTGAAACAACCTTTCAGCTGTTTGTCCTGTCTGTGCATCCTTGTCCTTCGATGAGAGCTGAGTATCACTTACGTGCTTCACAGTTGTAAGCTGTAAGTTGTAAGAGATAAATTATTACATATAGTATGCTGTGTATTACCAGAAGAGGTATCTTTGGCAAGATCCTTTTTGCACCTTCCCATGCAGAGCACTGTAACTTTCATCAAGTTTTTTATTTTAATTATCTTACTCTGCTTTGTTCTGATCTGCTAGGATTGTTTCCAGGAGAGAAAATCTGAGTACATTTTGGCTAGAGTTAGCTGTGAATGGGATTGGTGAAAACTTAAGCCTGCAGTTATCCTGTTGTTTTGAGGCTTCTGTAAATAAACGTTCAAGATTTTTTTTTTATAGAATAGTGAATTTATGTCGTTTTAGTGAGAATCTTTCGAAGGATCTTTACTTGATGTCTCAAATGGATAGTGACCAGTTTGTTCCAATATGGACAATTGCCAACATGGAAGGCATTAAGAAGCTGACGACTGATATGGACCTTATTCTTGAAGTTTTGAGATGTAAGTCTGGGTGTTCGGCGTCTGTATTAGTAGAACAAAGAATCCTTCCTTGCTCCAGAGAATTGTATCAGTCTCTCAGATGGTTATGGCATATTGTTCTGATAAATGGTGACAGGACCCTTATTCTCCAGAGATGTTTGAACAAGTGGCCGTTCCAGGCTCCTGAATTCCAGTTATGCTTTATGGTAAACTGCCTTAAATCTGCCCCAGTGAGAGCCCACTCTAAGAAATTGTTAGCAGTGAAAGTCTTATTCTGGGAGTTAACCTAGTCTTCTGATTCAGTGCAAAAGTTTTACTGGAAATGACAAAACTAGAAAACGCGTATTAGAAAAAATGAGCTAGAATTCTTCTGACGTATTGTCCTGTGCTGATTCTGCACGTGGCTTTGTGTGGAAACAGTTGTAAGCGAACTTTTAAAGTCTTTATTCTGACTAGATTTCCTGCTCTTACTTGAAGTTCTCATATTAGAGCTCTGCCTAGGAATGTTTTTATATGCTCTTACTTGAATTTGAGCTGGCAGTGAATTGAATTTGGGCCTGAGTGGTTTAGATACCTGAGCCGCAGATGGAGGCAACATCAGACAAACGGCTAAAATGTGCTGAAGATCTAACGGAATATCTGATAGAACAGTCCTTCATCCTCACTTCAAGAAACCTGGTTTCTTGGGCAGGCCGTCGCGGTTCCGTGTGACAAGTTGGATATTGCAGTCTGGTACTGCTGAGGTGTTCTGCAGTGCGCAATGTCCAATATTAAGCCAACTTTTATATTTAAATTTTAGCTTCTCCTATGGTACAAGTGGATGAGAGAGGGGAGAAAGTAAGACCAAACCACAAACGATGTATTATCATTCTCCGTGAGATCCCTGAAACCACACCTATAGAGGTAAATAAATAGAAAAGAAAGAAAGAAAGAAAAGCCTGTTGATGTTTTTGGAACGTGCCTTCAACAGTGATTCAAACAGCAACAGGAGGAGTTGCTTAAAAGGTCAACTGGTATTTAATTTGATTCAACACAAGTATTTTTCTTGTAAACCACCTAAGTAATTTTTTCTGCTTGTATGTGTTGTAAAAAAGCCAAAGCAAAAACTTGTTGTCATTGGTGTCCTTTCCCGTTATTTACTAATATGTTAAAATGCTCTTAAGTAAGCTTATTTTTTCCAGGAAAAGTTGAGCTAGCTAGGCTTTTCTGGAAGGAAGTTTGAACTGGTCTCTTTTCAGATCCAAAAATAAAATCAGTCCAGGGCATAGCTTGGAATTCAGGCTGAATTTTTGTCACAGCAGTAACTTTACTTGAAGTCAGACGGTTGTTTTGGCAGCAAGAAATGTTACTAAACATTTCTCATTCATTGTGACCCAGCGTGAGCTGAGCTCATTATGTTCAGAGAAGGGAGGATAATAAAATTCCTACTGATATTTGGCTAACAGAATGATTTAGTTCTTTGGTTTTTAAAGTTGTAACACAGGCTGTTTGTCTACTAGCATTTTTAATTAGTTCTTTTAATGCAAACGCTGAGCAGCTGCTTTGCCTTCTCTTTAAAATCTGATTATTGCAAAGCTGTCAGGTTGCCTTGATTTAGAAATATTTCTTAGAGTCATTCTTGTGTAGGTGACTCGTCTGATCTAAAGCCCCGTATTTGGGGAGCTCAGTAGGCTGGGCTGATGTTCTTGGGCTCAGACCAGGGAGAGGATGATTTCTGTCTGGCAGAGCTGTCAAGGGAATTAAAGAACATCCCTGATCAAGGGGAGATTGCAGCTGAGGAGCTGGAGTGTAAACTTTTCTTGGTTTAGTGTTTAATTTACCGCTTGGAGCTAAGTGCCCTTAACTGCCTGACTTCTCCTTTCCCCTAGGAGGTTAAGGCTCTCTTTAAAAATGAAAACTGCCCCAAAGTGATAAGCTGTGAGTTTGCTCACAACAACAACTGGTACGTTACATTCCAGTCGGATACGGATGCGCAGCAGGTAAGGCTGCCTTAACTGTTCATGACACCTCGGTTTTGTTACCAATACTTCCCCTACTCAAGAGAATTGCACGCATGCTTCCTGCAGCTAAAAGAAACATTTATTTACGGATCCCCTTTTTGTTATTTTAAAAGGTTATTGACAAATTCTAGTTAATAGAGAAAAAAGTTGGGAGATTGTAGGGTTATAATTCCCTTGTCTGCCTCTTGCCTCAGTACTCTCTGGTCATAACTGACATCTCATATCCTGAATTTGAAGTGTTAATGAATTTAGCTAAGAGGGAAGCATATTGCTGCAACTTCACTTTAAATCATGTAATATCCTTTGAGAAGTACAATTTTATCAAGATACTTTAATGTTAATCTGTTTTGTATCCGCAGGCATTTAAATACTTAAGGGAAGAAGTGAAAACCTTTCAGGGCAAGCCAGTAATGGTAAGGCTGCTTTTTATGAGGCTTCTGTTTGAATCGAATTATACATTGCTTGTATTTGAATGATAGCATGCATTTATGGGGGGGAACTAAGGAATTAGCAGGGGGATGGTTCGTAACACTTGCTCTGGAGGCTGCTCGCTTGAACAAGGTCATAGGTAGCTTTGAAAAATGACAGTTCAGTGGCTGCTGGTTGTTGCCGGCACTGCTTCCCATGAGGTGTGAAACACATTCCTATTTCGTCTTTCCTGCTCGACTCTCCCCAGAATCTGGGTCTGCAGAGCTCAGGAGAGGGACTCTCGCCACCATGAGTCTCTAGCTTGAGTGAGCTGCTCTACAGATGAGGCTGAAGCGAGCTGTTCGTGCTGTGAGAGGAGCTGTCGGAATCGGAGTCTGGACAGTTACTGCTGTAGAAAGCGGTGTTTGTCTTAAACTTGACACATTCTCTACCTGAAGCAGCACGTGTCCCCTTCCCTTTAGCGTGCTGTAAGAATGTAATCTGTATTGATTTTCATCAGTTTTATTTGTAAGCAGTAATCAACCTACTTCCTCTTCACATCCCTTCCGTTATCATTTCAGTAGGCAAGAAAGATTTCATGTTCTGCTTCTCCTTATCTCCCAACTAATGTGTGTGATGTGATTTCATATCTTGCAGGCAAGGATAAAAGCCATCAACACATTTTTTGCTAAGAATGGTTACCGGGTAGTGGATTCCAGTGTCTATACTCAGCCGGTTCAAACACAAGCACAGTTTGCCTCACCACTCTTTATGCAGCCTGTATATAGTCCTCAGCAGTACTCTATTTACAGCATCGTGCCTCAGACATGGTCTCCAAATCCTGCACCTTACTTTGAAACACCGCTGGTAAGTGACAGCTGATGAAAATGAGGGGAGCTAGCCCAAAGCATCAGTAATAATTATTACTGTTAAACAATAATGATTGGTTAAGAAATCAAAAGGGTTAGTGAGCTTTTCAGCTGTAGAACGCAGTTTTTCTAGTCAGATCCCTCGGTTTGATGATACTTGATGTTATGTCGGGGACCTGATAAAGCAAGACAAGAGAGGCTGCGTGTCTCGCCACTGGCTGCCATTTATTTCAAGAAATTTTGGTGTGAAATGCCATTATCCAGTAGCTAGTGTTACTGGAAGAGCTTTGCAGCTCTAGCAGGAACGGGAGGGCTCTGATGCTGAAACAGATGTGCAGACTGTTAACCTGGTGGGGTTTTCTCTGTAGTAGTACATTTACAACACAGTAGATACAGTAGCCCAGCGTGAAAGTGCAAAGAGATGAGATTAATAACCGCCGAAGCCGCTTTCATAAAACTGCAAACGTTTTTCTTTGTAGTTCAGCCATTGAGACTGTTCTGTCTGTTGCAGGCCCCCTTTCCTAACGGTGGATTTGTGAATGGCTTTAATACACCAGGATCGTATAAAACAAATGCTGCTTCTTTGAGTATAGGTCGCCCATTCCATAGAAATCGGTAAGTGGCTCTGTCAGTTGTTTGCTCTCTGGGAACTTACAGTCCTGAGATCCTGATGTGTTCCTTGCGCTTGTAAAATGCGGTTCCTTCTCATGGGACTAGGTTACTTATTTTATTTATCAAATACGTATGATGTTTTTCAACTTGATTTATAAAATAAAATTAAAATCAAGGTGGCAGTTTAAGATCTTAAAATAATGGACGTATGTGCTGGAGAGAGCAAAGGTAACTCCTTTAAAAGCCTCAGAGGAATTTCTGCAGACAAATAAATAACTTCCTTTTAAGGTAATACTTCTAATTATGTTTGTTATATGCAGATTATAAACTCCTGCAGCACAAGTGTGAGCTTTTCCTGTTATGTGATTAGTCTTGCAGAGAGCCATTCAGTTTATGCAGCTGAGAGTTGCATGCCCTGGCTGCTGTATGCTAAAACTGCTTGAAGCCGAGTCTGTTACTGTAATTTATTTGCTTTATCCCCATCTTTCCTGATAACTGTAAGGACTCAGCTGTAAACACTGGGGAGGAGGAAACAGCTTTGTATTTGCTGGAAGAGCACTCTGTAAATACAATGGAGTAGTAATCTGTGTATGGGGGTGGAAATTGTTTTACTTGCAAGCTCTTTCACTGTGTTCAGCGTGCGGGCTGGTAGCATGGGAATTGCTTTTTATACTCTTTGAGAAATTGGTTGACGACTGCCAGTACCGTGAGTGGTTTTGCGATGCAGTTAAGGTTTGTGGCTGTTGGCAGAAGGTGAACTTCAGAATTTGGTCTGCGGTGACGCAGCAGAGTCTTACACAGGCTGTGGGGCTGGGGGTAGGACTCCGCTTAGGAGACGGCACAGATGACTCAGTTACAGCTGCTCAGCTCCCAGCTAAGACCTTTTTATAAAGGTTGGGGTTTTTTGCCTTAAATTGTGCCCAAATCTAAAGCCTTTAAAACTCTCGAGTATATGTACAAGAGAATTGTATGTACCCAAATATTAACATCTTGAAATGCCCACATGTTCACTGCTGCCTCATAGATCACATCTGTATAATCCTGAAGCTTTTAAAACTGTTCTGGTTATGTGAAGTAAAACTTGAGTCATCGTGAAGTTACAGCTTTAGGGTCAAGTGTGCACAGGTTCTGCTGGTCTGTCTCGGTTGTCTTATCTTTCCTGCCAATCGTGCTCAGCCTTTGTGCTAGTGCAAAGCACTGCTTTTGTGGTAATAAATCTTTATATTCTGGCGACAGACATTAGTTATGCTTCAGGAGGATTCCTTTGCAAACAGGAGGCTGCTAAGGTAACAGCGAGGCACAGCCTCGGAGGTTTGGCCCAGTGATGATCAAGTATCGCGCTAAGAGAGAACAGGTCCAACAGTCATTGTCTGGGCAGCCTGCACTTCATGCTTTTCCTTCTCTTTGCTCTCTCACATCATCTCTCCTTCTCTCTCTGCTTTTTTTTCTTCCTTATCTTTCCTTGTCTTTTCTGCTTTGCTCTTCTGCCCAGACAAGATTGTGGCCTTCTCAATGACGGGTAAGATTATGAGATCTGAGGGCTGAATAATGACTTGAGAATCTTCCATTTTAAGAACGAATTGAACAAAATGGAAGAATTTATTTAGCTTTCCTCCTCCTCCCTGTGGTCTCTGCTGATGGAAAACTTAACCTTATTGGGTCCTTAAAGCTGGTTCTTAATGCTTCTTGAAGCTGTGAAGTATGAATTACTCTTCGTTCAGCGTATCTTCCCTTGAACTGCAGAAGAGTTCATTCTGAGAGGTTCATCCAGCTCTTGCTTTTGGGGTTCTGTCCTGGCTGATTAAACCTGATTTGTTTTGTCATACTGGCAGTTAACAGTTAAGTATTGGATTTTTCTCTGAAGCTAAACATTTGTTTAAGCCATCATATTTATTTTGCCCTGCTTTGTTGCAACATCCTTGTGGGAAAGGATGGTTGAGTCTTTGTAACAGAGAATCCTCAGTGCTAATACTGGTTAAATGGATGTTTTTCTATCCAGCCATCTAAAAGGTAACTTAAAATGTCTTTGATAAAGCAGATTAATTTGACCACTCAAAACTGGGGTATTAAAAGTTGATTTTTGTTCTGCTTTCTGGTTGCATATAAAGTGCTGCAAAACTTCTAGCTGTTAATTGCAAGGCTATGGAGAAGTCCGCCAGATAGTGGTGGAGCTGATTTTTAAAATACCACAGGACAATGGCTGAGCAAAGGGAGGAGGAATTTGCTGCTGCTACAGCCACTTCACTTACTGCTGCTCTGATTTAGTGCTAACAAATGATAGTTTGTCATTCATTGAATTCTCCTATTTTGCTTTCTTCTCCTCCCAGATTAAATTGTCTGGCCAAGTGGGAGGGAACAAGTTTATTGGGGGAAGCTGGAAGGAAACTACATCTCTGTTAGGCAGTCTAGGGTCTGTGGCATCCACAGCATGCCTTTCCATATTAGTTTAGCTTAGAGGAACCAAAAGCTGCGTGATTTATGGTCTGTTGAAAGAAAGGACCCTTTTTCAGGCTGCTCCCTAATTATTCTGTAAGAGATCATGTAGTCAAGGTTAACTTCTTCTCCCGGACAAGAATCGTACTTTGGCAGTGGGAGAATTTCTCCTGATTGCATGGAATGTTAACATGAGATTGCTTAAAAACAATAAGCATGCAAAATCCTCCTTTTGTCCTTAAATTGTGAGATGTGCAGGGTTGACCAGAGGAGAAAGATACAGTTTAAAGTCCTTGTCTTGGTTGCTGAAACTGGTTGGTGCTGCGCGGAAAAGGCAGCGAGGTGCAGAAGTGAAAAATAGTCTAAGGCACCTGAATGCTGCTCCAGAAAACTTCATGTTATGGTAGGTCAGAGTTTTTCTGGGTAATTCTGCGTTTAAGACCCTGAGCCTTAACTTGCAGAAACACTGAGAGTGCACGGCTGCATCTGTGTTCAAAGGAAATACAGCTTTAATGCTGAATAATCAGTAACTGGGTGAATTGTCTGGGGTATTGTAAACTGCAGAGTCAGTGCTGGGGGTGCTTGATAACAGGAAGAAGGAGATCCTGGCATTTCAGGCCACTAAGGGAGGTGGGCTCTCTGCTGCCCTGGCCTCATCTGCCCTGTTCTCTTCAGCCTGTTCAGTTGCCATTTACTCCTGGCTTCTTCTTTCAGTTCAGTTTTTTTGCTTGTGGCCAGATCAGTTTGTTCCTCAGGCTCAGGTTAGTTCTCCAGATCACTTTCCAGTACCCCGAGGCAGTGCTGCAGGCCCAGACGAATGAAGAACCCCTCTTTGGGGTCTCCTGGCTCTTCTTCTACCCCTAGGTTTGGGTTTGTTTGGTTTTTTGTTGGTTGGGTTGGGTTTTGGGTTTGTTTTTTTTTTCCCCTTTGGTATCTGTTGGGCAGTCATCTCGATGTTTTCTTCAAATGGCAACCCTTGACAGGAGAGGAGGTTGCAAGAAAACTCTAACAAAAGGAAGAACAATTTCTTTGTTCTTGACAAATGTATGCAGGAAACAACTTCTCTGATGGAGTTCCAGTACTTACTGACCTCCTCCTTTCTTGTCAGCTACGAACTAACTGTAGTTGGTGGTAGTTTTGTGTCTTGTTCTTTAAACTCCGGTTACACAGCAGCTGCTCTGTGTCCTGCAGTGTGAAGCCACACTTCCGATCGTCTGCCAGCGCGGAACACGCTGGGGAGGGTCCAGCTGCCGTCAGTCCCATGCCGCTGGGGGATGCACCACTGAACAGAACCAACTCAAGGAATTTTGTTATCGAGCGACATAACAGTACGTTACCTGGGCACCAAGAGCAAGGTTATTCCCAGAAGGATTCTCCCACGGCACAGATGGAGCAGAATGGCGATTACGGCATTGGCAGGGGCAGGTAAAGGACTGTGTGTGCTGCTTTTGGCTATAACACAACAACGCAGTCAGGTCGTGGTGTTGGAGGCTCAAATGGCTCGTATGAGCCAAGGATCATCAACCATTGGTACAATACGTATTTCTGCAAAGACTGATCAGGAGAAAACTGACACTTAAATAAACCAGGTGTGATAAATACTTAACTGGGAGCATGAATGCGTCCTGCTCGACTGTACAGCTATTAGTTATTCTCACAAATCATGGAATCACAGAATTCCAGAGTTGGAAGGGCCCTCTAGAGATCATCTAGTCCAACTCCCCTGCTAAAGCAGGATTGCCCAGAGCACATCACTCAGGACTGCATCCAGACGGGGCTTGAAAGTCTCCAGAGAAGGGGGCAAATACATTGCAGTAAGATAGTGAGGTGTCTTTATTTCAAAATAACTGCCTGATTTGTCCCCAGAATTAAAACAGTTGCTAAAGTAAAGCTGGTATTTGTATTGCTGTAAATAATAAGCAAATACTCGGTTGGGGAATTTGATGCTCCTAAACATTGTAAGATCAACTGGTTTTATCTTTTGTTTGTTAATTCAGCATTTAGACACTTAAAAATAAGTGACCAAGACAGATACTTGAGAAATCAGATGAATAAGTTTATTACTATAAAATTATAGGACACTATTCTATAATACTATAGTTTAATTGTCACTGTGCTTATTCAGATACAATGCTCTAAGGTACCTCCTACACGGGGAGAAAAAAGAGAAGTTGTTTCCCGTATTGGCTATGTTCCAAGCGTGTAAGAGCTTTGACCCCTCCTGAAGATGGAGAACATCCCAGAACTGTATCTTGAGAAGCATCAGTAGGCTGCTGTAAATCCCCTGCCACAGGCTCCCCTTTGTGCAGATGAGTGCGCACTTCAGCTAGATGAATGCACTGACTGACTTTTTTTTGCCTTTAAAGGAGGAACGTTTTCAGAGGTCGGAGGAGACGAGAAGATGACCGGGTTTCAGTAAGTTCCACTTCCCTTATTGCTGGGAGTTGCACGAAGCGCAATGTGTTGGCTTTGCATTTATTGAAGGAATGGCAATAATGTCCTTAAATTCTCAAGATTACAGTGTGGGGATTCAGTGTTTCTAGGAAATTCTCTGACACTTGCTCAGTGCTTTTAATGCTAGGTCTTATGGCTCTATTAACGGGTATTTTCCTTCTCTAGAGACCTCAGCCTTCAGCAGAAACAAAGACTCAGACACCAAAGTTTGACTTGCTAGCATCAAATTTCCCACCTTTGCCTGGCAGCACAGCAAAAATACCGGGAGAGCCTGTGCTGGAGAGCAGGATGTCCGATATCGTTAAAGGAGTCTGCAAAGAAAAGGTACCCGCTCTTGTCTCTGGCACGCACACAGCAGTACGCATGTGCTGTGTCTCCCTTCAGCACTGCCCAAAGAACCAGTTTATGTTAGACCTGCACATGAGAATGCTTTAAGTCCAACCATCATACTCTGTGAATAAAATAGTGTATTTTCTGTCTTTCTGTTCTTGGATTTCCTTGGCTTTTTGCAGGTATTTAGCTGAAGTTTCTGTAATTACACTAGTGTAAGCTCGGTACTGTTTTGGAATAAAGCAGGCAAATGAGGAGTGTTGGCTGTTGAAGTAGTTTGTGTGTAGTAGGCAAGGGCTGGTTCCAAATGAGTCTGTTAATTGAGCTGGTGAGACTGCACATTGATAATCTGGGTGATAGAGCTGTACTTCTTGTTTTATCTACTATTTGTTTTGCCCATATAAAGAGCGATTGCTTTAGAGACACTGCTCCAAAAGAAGTAGAATTCCTATGATCAGGACTTGAGCAGCCTTTGGAAATATCCCACTTTTCGGTTGTCTGGAACTGGCATATTGAGGAGTAATTTAAGCACATCTGCGACCTTTCCATATTTTGCAACTTCTGCTTTCTGTACAGGAGAGCAAAGATTTGCTGCCCAGCTCTCCGGCTCCTGCTCAGGAAGAACAGACGCACAGCACTGTCCAACAGCCTGTGACAAGTGTGAGTTCACCAAGTCAGACTGAAGCTGTGGTGTTAAGGTACGCACATTACTTGAATCAAGAATACTAAAATTTGCATGTTCTAGCAAAGACTCTAGCTGGCAAGGTGTCCGGCAAGGTGGCAATAATAGTGTTTCTTCTCTGTCTGTGGTGGGTAGCTTCTCTTGAGGCCACTAGATGGAAATTACAAATCGCGGTGGTAATGGCTGTAGCGTCCTGTTCTGCAAAAAACGCAGTTGTGACTTCAAAGAAAGAAAATACTTTCTCAAACATTAATTTCTGTGTGAGTAGGCTTTAATGTTAAGCTGTTGTTGATTTAACAGCACAGTTCAGCCAGACAGCAAACCAGAAGAAGCGTCTGCTCAGAAAGATGTTACAAGCCACGTTTCCCCACCGGTGTCTGTCTCTCCTGTCAGTGCTGCAAAGCCGCCAAGGACAAATACCACTTCCCCTTCCACTAGTGTGAGCGCGGCTCCTGCTTCGGCGCTGCAGGTAAGGCCCCGCGGGGAGCAGGTGGGGAGCACAGGGGGCTTCCTTTCGGACGCGCTGCTGTAGCACCGGGACCTTCTCTTGTGCAGTTTGCCACAGCGGTGGTGTCATCGCTCACTGCACGCGTTCTCGCTGTTGTGCCGGGGATAGTCTGGAAGAGCACGGCACGGTTGTTCTGGTACATAAACTTTGCTCTTCTCCCTTGGTCCCCAAGGAGCCACGCAAGCTAAGTTACGCTGAAGTTTGCCAGAAGCCCCCAAAGGAGCCTCCTCCAGTTCCTGTTCAGCCTCTTAGGGAACATCGCACCAACGTTCCCCCTGCCAAAAATGAAGAAAACGGCACACCTGAGAAGGCTCCGGAGAAGGCTCATGACAAGGTTGAAGGTCGAATGAAGGATTATTCTGGGTTCCGAGGCAACGGGCCTCCCAGGGGAGCTGCTGGGAAAATCAGGGAACAGAGGCGCCAGTTTGGACGCAGATCATCGCCTCAGGGAGCACCTCGACGCATCGGCAAGGAGCAGTACGTGCCACCCCGGTCACCAAAGTAACGCTTGTCCAGCCAATTATTCTCTATTTAATTTGAGCTGTGGACTAATAAGCAGCAAAGGAGACTGAGAAAGAAGTATTCATGAAGGGGAATACTGAACTGGAGCGTGGCTTGTGTGGAGAAGTTGTGGAGGGTCCCAAAATTCATCTCTAAAAGTGATTTCACAAATGCTGGAGGATTCCAATCAATATAAATATAGAGATTATAATTTTTGTATTTTTGTTTTTAATTTGCAGAGGGTTTCCTGCTTGAAATCAGTTTTGGGGTTGTGAAACTAGCATTTTGACAAAGTGAAAGAATATGAATTGACAAATTAACCTGTCCCTCAGTGTAGGAGGAAAAGGATAAGAGAATATTATTTTTGAAAAATGAGCATTTCTGTAAAATTAGAACTTTTTTTAACCTATTTAACATTTGGCTTGTCGGATGATGTGTCTGCCGTTGATGGCCTTGCATTGCAGAGCACATCTGCAGCTGAGGTGCTTGGTCTGCGCGTGAGTGGAGTGAGTGCAGCCAGATACTGTTGTCATGACTTAGTCACTGATGAGAAAAACTGAATGTACTACTGTAGTAAACTTTGTGTTTCCAGCTTGAAGTATAGTCTCTTGACCTTACTAATAACTCATTCAGCAAGCTTTTTAAGCTATAATTTTTACAGGATACTGGATTGTAGATCAGAGCACATGGACAGCAAAAATTGTCTTCTAGACGCAATTGGAAGGAGGCAGAAGGGAGCATGTCAGAATTTCTAATTTGCCCTCTTCCCTCGCCTCCTTTTGAGGGCAACTTCTTAGGTTTGGTTTGGTTTTTTTCTTGCTTGTTACTTTCTCTAATCTCTTTATTACAGACTTTTGTGCATTTATCTTGGTATGTTTTCCTGAGGCAGGCTCAGTATAGGATTGATGGATGGCTACACAGTACGGGATGTTAGCTTCACGAGTAAAGAGCCTGGAATTCCAGTTGCAGATGTGGAATTCTGCCTTGCAGGTGGAACGCTGGGCACGGAGTTCTGTGTGCCCCACCAGGGTTCAATGGATGTCCCTCTGAATGGCTAGCAAATCGGAGACATGGCTGGGTTTTCTGTATACTGACTTATTTTCATGTTCTGGAGTAGGGTATTGGATGCTGTATACTAGAAATCAGGGTTTATATCTACTGGGAACTCACTGTTTACAGCTGATGTAGTAGCAACTGACTTTTTTTAACTGTTTAAAGTGGAACTAAAGGTAAAGAGTTAAAACCCCTCATGTTCAGAGAAGCTACTTAAAAGGTAGCATCTTGCCTAGCTGTATGCTGACTAAATTTGCAACACTATTGTGTAGTAAGTGGTTAAGTTTAGAGGCGATTACTGTAATGATGAAATAGGAAAATTCAGTGCATTAATTTGCCAAAATCAGCATGCCAGGGTTCAAGGTTCTGTATAAAGTGTTAGGGAAAAGTAGCTTCCAGCAGTAAGAATCACACCTTTTGTTTTTTTCTTTTTTTAGTGAATAGCAAGTGTACAAATTTAAAGTCGTAAGTTGTGAACACTGGAAAACTCAATTGTGATATATACCGTAAACATCTTAGTAATATATGCTAGTGTTGCCATTAGAATGAATGTAAGTGGCAGTTAAAATAACTGTGAAAATTTTCATCTTCTGATTTCTTAGCCAGATAACCCTTGGCGACTTCTTACTCGGTAGGCATTCTCTATCAACTGCTCTGAGAACACTCATATCTATTTTTATAAATATATATATAAAGCCAGAGTTGTCATTTCTCTAACTTATTATTCAGCTTGGCAATTGCTTTGATTTGATTCATAACACAATATAATGTATTTATGCAGTTAACTGTTCATTTCTACGCATGTTATATATATACATATATATATATAAAAAAA
>VYZM01011640.1:28419-99135 GCA_013398915.1 Dromas ardeola | reverse complement strand
GGGCGCTTGGGGGGTGCGGGGGATCCCCCGCCTGCTCCGGGGAGACCCGCTGGGCGCGCATCCCCCTCGGGAGGGTTTTCCTTCTTGCGGTCTCTTCTCTGTAGCGTCCGAGCTCGGGGCGCGGAGGGGGAGGGAGAGGCTCCGGGTACCGCCGGTGTTCCCGGGGGAGGAGACGAAGGAACTTTGGGTACATAATGAAGACATACCCGGTGTTCTTTCCACTTTCTGAATAAGTTCTTTTGCGTAGCCATAATCGGGACAGAGCATGCGCTTTTTTTTGTTTCCTTTTTTGCATGGGTATGTCTTTGTTTCCTAGTGCCTAAAATGCTATTCTCAATGTAGCTTTGTTGTAAAGTTCCCTTGTGAAGCCGGAGGGCGAGGGATGAATCTGAGGCAGAGGGTGAAGGTTGCAGAGCAGGTAGCTCTGTTTTGCATGTCTTTAAATTTCTTCCCTCCATCAGGGTACAAAACTTGGTGCCACGATCAGTGGCTTCTCGGGAGGGCTTTCTGCGTGGTTGCAATAATCTCCTAGTATTAAAACTTATGGAAAATCAAGTTTCAGTAATATCTTTACTCTGTCATTTTGTCCCGGAACACGGGGTGTATAAAGGATATAAAGGAGCCCCCGCTGCCCGCATGGGCACCCAGTGCCAGATGGAACGGCCGTGGTGGTGCTTTCTTAACACAACTTGTTTGTAGTTAAACTTTTAATGTTAGCTATTTGGGGTTTTTTTGTCAAGTGTTTTTCAGATATACTTTCTGTAAACATTTAACTGAAGTGGTAATGCTATCTGGTGTTTGGTTTTGGGTACTCCGTGATAACAAAGAATTGAACAACATTCTCTCATGGTGCTCAAAATGTAACATGAAATAATTACATATTTTTTTAAGAATTTGCTGAACGTTTTAAGCATTTGCTTGTGTTTTCTGTGAAACTTGTTTCTTCTGATACTGAAAGCCCATTATAGTTTGACTCTGTAATATATAGTACTGCAAACTTTAAAAAAAAATTAAATCCCTTTGCTGGAATGGCTGGCTGTGACATCATGCTAATCTTTAACAAGCTTCTCTAATAGCTTAAACTTCAGTGTTATAGAGTGAAGTTTTCCATGTTATGTAAGTAATTCTCTGAATATTAAATCTACTGTCCCTTTGTGGATTTAATACTCAGATTTCTTAATATGCATATTATGGATTTGTTTGTGCAAATCACTTTTTCTATCGAAACAACATGAGTACAAAGAATTTTGTATGACTGTGTCCCCAAGCTCTTGGAAACATACTTCACGGTATCTTGTTGCTGAGATAACTGAGGTCTGACCTGTACAGGAGCGGAGTGAGTCAGTGAGGTAATGTCATTGTACAGTTCTTGAAAAATACGCCCTAGTTTGAGGCTTAAGCATAAAGATTTTTAAGGCGTATGTGTGTATTGTTCAACTGAATAGAACTATGGACTGTTCATAGTAAACAATATTGAATAGAAGCATTTTATTAAAAATGGCAGTAATGCTGCGTGTTTAACTGATTAGTTGTTGCTCAGATAAGAACACTTGATCCTTTTTTTCCCACCCCCTTGTTGCAGCTTTATTTGTCTCTAGGCTTGACTGTTTACTACGTAAATGTTTCTGTCGGGTTTTCTGGGTTAGAACACCTCGCTTTTGGAACAGGAGAGGAACTGCACCTGCAGTGAGTTGGTACAGGTAGCCTGGGGTCCCTGCCAGCAGGAACTGGGAGATGGCTGTGCCCTTGATGTGTGATCTTACGGTGGGGAGTACCCGAGCGCTGTTTGGAAGATGGCTTCAGGTGCAGGAGACTGCAGGCGAGGAGCATAAACAGCTTGTGTGCTGAACCTCGCAGTGAGTTTTATGCAGGGCTGCGTTACCAGTAACCACCACAGTGTAGAGAATTTATAACAGAATGGGGGAAATATAGTATTAAAATCTTATCTGGCGCTATGCTTGTGAAAGGTGCTGTGTCAGCAAGCAGGATGCAAAGTGAAGCAGGATTAGTTTAATGTACGCTTAAAATAGAAATCATAGTTTGCAACGATGAGCCATGAGACTTTCTTCAGGAACAATCTGTGCGGACAGAGCAACAGGACTAATTATACCTCTGCCATCCCTGGATTATTCCTTCCTGAGCCTTGTGGTCAGCTTGGAAGCAGCAGTAGTCCCATTCCTGAGTATACTTAAAACGTCTAAGCAAAGTAGTGGAGTGTGTTTCAGGAAACAGTTTGTTAATCAACAGAAATTGAATTTTTTTTTTTTTTTTTAGTCTTTTATTGTGTGTCTTCATTTGGCCTCAGTGATTGATTTGAGTCTAACTCATTTATTCCTAAGTGTAGATAAGAATTCAGTTATCTTCTATCAATTTGAAGTATATTATACCCAAATCTTAAACAGCCCACTTTATAGAGACATCTCATTCCCTTACAGAGGGATCAGTGGCATTGCCTCTAAGTAAAAATGTTAAATAACGATAACTGTATATAGGCAGTGAATTGTGTCATGGAACTGTGTGAAACCTGGAACCTGCTCATTACTTATGTTTTCCTTCTTTTCTCTCTTTTGGAGTTTTTTTCTTTCTAGCTCTTTTCTTCATCTGTCGGTAACACCCACATTATGCATCACTAATGATGGGAAGGGCTGTCTTTGTATTTGCATCTGCTTCTTTTTCATGAGTAGAAGTGCCAGGGATATTAACTTTAAAGAAGACTTTTACCCCTGTTTTCACGTTTCTGTTAAGCCTTTGGGGTTGAACTGCAGCTGTGCGCGACGGTGACTGTGTATCCACTGTATGATGATGTTTCTTGAAATGTTTGCAGTGTGTGCTGGTGAGTTCACAGAACAAGGTAAATGTCTGCATTCATCCCATATTCAGCTGACCGTCTTATTCTTAAAGCACTTCAGCACTCAGCTTGGGGAAGTCTGAGTGCTCTTACACTTTGGGTGAAATTTTCGAGCAGGCCCTCTCACGTTGACCTCATCACAGCTATGTTAATAGAGCTGAGAAACTCTGGAGTAGCCAGATTCGAAGGTTCTAATTAAGCACGTTCAGGGGATTTGTTTTATACCGTGCACGTTATGAGACAGTGTAGATGGTGGTGCCACAAGAGCTTTTGCTTTGAAAGTAGGACTGCTGACTCCCAGGCCGTGCTGGATGGGCCAGCTTGTCTCCGAGAGGGTTAAGCGTGCTCATAAAGAGCTTATTTGGCCACTGGTTTTTATTTGACTACAGTTTGTCTTGTCTGGTGTGTTTAACTGGTAGAGGGATGTTGGTGGAGTGAACTTCAGCTTGTGATATCTATGAAAGTATGAGGTAAGGGGAGGGGAGAAATGCACCTAGCAATAACGAGGAATTCCCCTGTTAGCAGTTCAGGCCTTGAACGTCATTTCAGTCGCTTCTGGGTTTTGTGACAGGGTTATCATATCCTTGCTCTTGCCTCATGTACAGAAGGAGCTGGTTTCTGTTTACTTTTCTAGTTAAACATACATTTGGCTGTCTGGTTTGTGATTTCGTGTGGGTGTTTCTGTGAATGGCTTCATGCACCTGTGTTTGTTCCTTTTAAAGCTGATTGTCTCTTAGTGAAGAACTGAGGCTCTGTCTGCAAAGGAAAGCTTCATATTAGGATTTTCAGAAGCTGAAGAAACAGCGAGGATGGTGGCATGTGTGGAAAACGTAGTATCAGCAAAACAGTTGAAACCCAGGACCGAAGGCCAGCCAAATAGGGTAGAACCTTACTGGAAGAAAACATGTTGACTCAAGCAAGTGGGTAGAGTCTTTATTTTGTTTGGCTTGAAAATTTCCTAAGGAATTGTGGTATTTTTCTGTTCTTTCAAAAATTGTGCGTTTCAGTTTTCATTCTTTTGATTGCCAGGCGCCTGTCAAAGTAGGTGAGGACCTTTTTTATAGATTAAGTGGCTGAAGCACAGAATTTAAATAGATTAGAGAAGAGTCAAAGGAAGTAATTGTCCAAGTAAGGACTGGCTGTGTGGATTTTGCTGAGTAAGCAGCAAGGTTTCACTTCAGTTTCTTCCCTGCCATTGAGAGGGGAACTGTGGCTATAGGACAGAAAAGGTTGAAGAAGAGCTTATGAGCATAAGCAAGTTGCATCTGATCATCTTGTAGCTAGCAGGACTTACAGGTGGGTTTTGTGCATTTATGCAGTATCTCACCCACAAGTCTTGCATTAGGCAAAACTGGTAATGGGAAAGCTTTTATGTTGCTTCCTTAATTTACCTGCAGGACTGACAGCTGATGGGTACCAAATCTGCTGAGAAATCTGTGTATGGCTTTGACACGGCCTTTCTGTATGCAGCCAACAAAGGTACGGTTCTGAGGCAGTGCTTTGAAATGCATAAAAAACCTTTTGGAGCATGTCGTAGGGAGCTGTTTACGCAAATTCCGAGATGATCATTCTTGCCTTGTTTGGCTTTACAAAGATTCTGATAAGAGCCTTCACTTCAGATGATACTGTATTTTCTGAAGCCTTACAACCCAGGAAAAAGTGATGCAAGCACGTGAGCACATGGGTTCCTTGCAATGTTTGCCTCTCGCAGGAAAAGGAAATACAGCTCAAGTCATGATTGAGAGGAGCAAAGTAAGAAATCTGTCACCGGTGCATCAAACAGAAGGTCCATAAGATGATCACAAATGTCTACTATGCAGATGGTCAAAGCAGAATGATGTAACTGATTAATGGCTTGGAGAGAGTGAGTGAAACGCAAATACTGAAAGAAATGTTTTGGCTACTGTGAGTGGGGGTAGATTTTACTGTTGGTACAGGATTGAAGCATGTAAACATGGTGAAGGAAAGGAAGAGTTTTGGAGCATCCAGGCTGGTATAACAAAGAATAATCAGGAGAGTTAAAGATCGTGCATGTTTTTGTGTTGTCCCTTTTATACTTAGGAAATGAGGAGCGAGTTTGGGGCTATTTTTAAAAGCTGCAGCTCTGACCCTTCGCCCTGGGGAGAGGAGGAAATTAGAGGCTTTAAAGAGAGTCCTCCGCCTCCTCCCTGATTTCTTCTCTGAAGCTTTGCTAGAGTTAGAACCAGTTTTCCTCAGTTGGGTGGAGGGGACATCTGGTAGCAATGATTCCTGGTTTGTCTTTTATGATTCTTGCTACTTCTAGTAAGGGTTGTAGTTGCAGTTTCAGCTGGGTACTTAGGCTGGAAATGTTAATCAGACCTGTTAGCCTGACACATCTGCGCTAAAGCTGCATTTGGTGTTCTTTTTGTGGTGTCCTAGATAACTGATCTCCAGCTTTCTATTTTAAATTCTGTAGCATGAAATATTAAGTAGCAGATGTGATGGATGGTAGCATAACTGCACGGAACCGGATTGCTGGTCTTCCCAACAGGCATCTAACTAGACAATACTTGGAGCTCCGTAGGAAAGTATGTGTGCGAAGGACCCCTCGTGTTTCTAGTTCATTGGTAATGCTGTGGAAAGGGTGATGGGTTCCTTCCTGATCCCCTCTATCTGATTAGTTTTTGTCATGAAGCTTTCTATTCATTGGATTTATCATGTTTATTCAGTGGCGAGTTTCAGAAGCCAAAGAGTGAACTAATGGTGAGAAGTCCCAGAGGTACAAGCAGAAGCTGGATAGTATCCTGTTTTCATTTGTTTCAGTTACAATGTTCAGATAATTTCTTAAAATGCTTTTCTTCAAACTGTATGTCTCAAAGTTATCAAAAGCATTTCCTGAATCTCTCAGTGAGTTGCTCAGTTGCTTTTTGGACCTGGATTAATGGAGAGGAATTGAAGCATTCTTCTGTTGAGGTTGATTCAATCCAAAATTTTTCTTAGAGCTTATGAAGTCAGGGAAGAGTCATCAGACCAGGATGTCTCATTCTATTAATTAGAATGGAAGAGACCTAAATTTGCACCATGTGTGAGGAAACAGTGATTTATAGCTAACGGATGCTCTGCAGGCAGCAGCATTCCATCTGCTACACGAATTTTCCCATTACATTTTGATGAAAAGTCTTGGGAAAAGCCTCACACCTGTATTTCTCATTCTGAATAATGTTTGCCAGTGCTGGGTTGTTACTCTTGTCTGGATATTTTTTTGCGTAAAATGCCTGTTTCTGTCAGCTTGCATTTTTTTCCAACTTCAAAGCTCAGAGTTTCTGAAACAGCACTTGGAATACACACAAGCAGCAGAGGTTCTGTTTAGACCAAAGACAGTCACTGTAAGAGTACCTTAACTTTCCTTGCTGCTCTTGCGAGGAAACACCCTCTTTTATTTAGTGTAATTTAGGCTGATTAAAAGAAAAAAGAAAAGAAAAAAAGCTTGCTTAAAGTTTTAGCACTTCTCTGCAAACATAAACTTTTTCTAATTCTTGTTGACTTGAGAGTTGCTGATACAAACTAGGTCTTTCTGGACTTTGAATTCCATGGGGACGGGAGCCCACAGAGCCTACAGGGTATGCATTAGTGTATTTTGGGAAGCTGGGCTGTGAGTTACTGCCTCAGTGATCAGCAACTGAGCCTCTCAGAATTGTTCCCCAGCAGTCAGGCAACCTGCTTTCACCAGCTCCGTGTCCCTAGGGAGCAAAAACAACCAGGAGAATTGTATCCCTGCCTGATAAAATTAGGTCTTCTGTAATCTCTCTCGGAACAGCCGGATGGCTAGCTGCCTTGAAAAACATATGTTTTAATGCAGGAATAATGCATTCCATTTAGGATGGCTATAGCCGTGGGAGCTAGTTGACTTAGTGGATAAAGCACTCCCATTTTGCCTCTGGGATCAGGACTAATGTCAAACATCAGGTCTAGAGTGCAGCGGTGGAAAAGCATTGTTTGGGATGTTTTTCCTGTCTTTTGCCCTTAATGGGGATGTTGTTCCTGTGCCTTAGTCCTAAAGGAGTTTGAGAATTAAACCATCTTATTACTGGGTATAAAGCATAAATTGCAAAGATGAGGAGTTAGCACATGTGTTTCTAGATTGTAGCTCACTTTGCATTAAGAAAGCTTATTGAGGAATAGCAACATTGGTGTTCCTCTAATAGAAGTTTATAATAAATTCCTCTGAGAGCAGCATAGGTAACTTGCTGGAGGAAGTTCTGCTGTATCCCTGCCTTTCCTGATAGAGCTCTCCCGCCGTCATTGCAGCCACACACATCTCTGTAGTGAGATACAGCCCACTGTTCTGCTGGGAGCGGATCCTCATGTGGTACTTCCAGCTCCTCCTTCTGAGCTGCTGAATTTCATTACAGGAAGCTAAGAAAAAGTATTCTTCCCCTACTAATTTTCCATATGAGCCATTGCTGTAGTTGCCACCAGGACGGTCTGTGGGTGACTGGGTGGGGTGTCGAGCTGTGCTGCTGGAGTGGGAAGGGGTGACCAGGAAGACAAGCTGCCTGTGTGGGGTCAGCCATGGGAGACTTCAGAAGTGCTAAGTTTGGAATGTACAAATAAGGTAAGTTGTGATGGGGCGTTTTGTGGCCATAAATTGGAAGGCTGTGATCTGCAGTAGGAATGATACGGCAGTTAAAGCACCAGATTGAGAGCTGAAAGATTTGGGTTCAGGTCCTGTCCCTATGTGGGACTTCATTCCGTAGCTCCACAACCACCATGCCAGAAAGGTTATTCAGGTGAGGATGTGTGAAAGGTTTTGTGTTGCCTGCTATCCCGCCTGTACCTTTAATGCATCAACTCTTGATTTAGAATGTCAATTAATGTTTGACATGGAGAGCCATTTCAATATGAAGCACCTTTTCTGGAAATACTGTCATTTGCTCACTGCGAAGAGCAGCAAATGCACATATGCAGTACGGATGTCCTGATAAGACTGTTTTCCTTGCCTGGTGGTTGTGTCTTCATCATCACCTTTCACTGTAATTATCCGCTGTGGAAGCTTTGTGTGCTTCTCTGGAAACAGTGATCACATAGATAAGCTGACCAGCCAAAAGCAACCCAAAGAGTCTTTGAAGTTTTCTGCTTACTTTCTAGAAAGAGGTACGAGCAAAGTTAACAAGCAGTTGTAAAAGGTCACTCTTTGCCTTTCTGTGAAGAAGGCGAGATGTGTAGCTAGCGCAGTGGTGTGCTGCCTAGCAGCAGCTGACATTCCTGCTCACAATGTGCATTGTCACTGTGGTAAGGAGAAGGAGAGTTACTCCGAAGAGCTGGGAAGTGACACGGCAAATTCCAGCCCCTGATTATTCACCATGCGGTGGAGAGCCGAGTCAGGCGATCTGAGCGGGAGATGAAAGGTGCTTGATCCTCAGCGGTTCTGATAGAGGAATAAACAGATCTGCATCTTATTAAACTATGCTGCCTTTTTTTTCCCCCCTTTAGTTGAATATAAGCAGAAAGTGCCTATTAAAGGTGTTCCATTTCTGGCATTAAAAACAAAAGATTGTTACGTGCCCCGTAGGGGTGGTTCTAGCAAGGTACTGATGGCATTTGGTTGGCTAAATGCGGGGCTGGTTGTGTATGTGAAAGGAGAAGGGTGTTGCTGAAAAGTTTGCTTCAGATGAGTCTTCCTGTGTCTCTGAGCTGGAGAAAAGCACGTATATTCCTATGGTGTGTCCTCAAGAGCTACAGTCCCGGTTTTATAACAAAGCCTTTGGCAGCAGCGTTGGCTCCAGATTCTCTCACCTCCTAGCACTTCCCTCTCTTCCATGGTGGAGAGCGCAGGCGCCTCAACTCTGCGTTTTATAAAGCTGTGAACACTGACAAACTGGAGAGGGCAACTGATTGAACTTTTAGCAATGTAAGCTTTGTTTCTTAAAAAATAATGAACTGTTTACTTCATTTCCTGAGCAGTGAAAGCATCTGTAGGTAACCAAATTTGCAAATTATTTTTATACATTTTTTTAGGCTTTTTTGGTAATCCTGAGGAAAAAATACTGAACAACGCAAGACTGAAGCCTGTGTTGTGTTAGCAAAAAATAGATCTCATAATAGTGAAGTGCTCATGTAAATGTTTTGTGAGACTGAGACCTGCGTTTATTCTTAAGGCAGAAACTTTTAAGTGATCCCTGGTGGATTAAAAAAAAGAACAATTCTCATTGTAATTGGAATAAAAACCTCCTTACTTACGCAGTTTTGGATTGGAAGTTGCTACAGTGAAAAGGGGGAAGTATTGTTATTTTCAGTGCGCGGACAGGAAGCGGAGATGCAGAGGGGTGAGGTGAGCGGCTCAGGCACACAAACCGTCAGCAGAGCCAGCACAGATCGGGGATCTCACGGAATTCCAGAGTTGGAAGGGCCCTCTAGAGATCATCTAGTCCAACTCCCCTGCTAGAGCAGGGTTGCCCAGAGCACATCACTCAGGACTGCATCCAGACGGGGCTTGAGGGTCTCCAGAGAAGGGGACTCCACACCCTCCCTGGGCAGCCTGTCCCAGTGCTCTGGCACCCTCACCGGAAAGAGGTTTTTCCTCATATTCCATCGGAACTTCCGATGTCCCAGCTTGTGCCCGTTACCCCTCGTCCTGTCACTAGGAACCACTGGAAAGGGCCTGGCTCCATCCTCCTTCGACCCACCCTTGAGATCCTTGTAACCATTCATAAGGTCTCCCCTCAGCCTTCTCTTCTCCAGGCTGAAGAGTCCCCGCTCTCTCAGCCATTCCTCCTAGGGGAGATGCTCCAATCCCTCAATCGTCTTTGTTGCCCTAGATCTCCTGGCACTCAGCCCTCTGCTCCGTAGGGGAAGGTACATTGGCATTTAAAAAGGGTGAGACTTTGAAATGCTCGGTCTGATAACTAGTAAATGGATGTCTGTACAGTGTGCCCAGAGTTTGCATCTTCTTCTGCATATTCTTCTACATGTTCAGGTAATCTGAAGTTTAGCTGTGATGGTGATAGTAAGTTTTGGTTGAACATGATATAAACCAATTGTGTTCATGGAATTTCTCCTTTCTGCTTTAAATTCTCGAGTCCTTCTTGAAAATATCCTGAATTTTAAAAGTCCTGTGGTGCAGGGAGAATCATGGATGAAGACAAAGCAAATGAGTCAGATATAAATAATCCTATTATGTCTTGGCTGCAGCCACACCTAGAAACCTTGAACAAACATTGCTGTTCTGTTTAGTTATTCCTGTGTTTGATACACTTTACTTGTTAAGTCCTGTTTTAAAATTGCAGCATGTAAAAATTGTGTAGGGCTAGTCACCATTAGTGTTAAAGACTCACCAGCATTGGTTTAGTAATTTGGATCAGAGGCACAGATGCCTGTACTAGAACATAGTTAATTTGCTCTTGTATTTCCCCAAAATCAGAAAAATACAAAACCTTGGAGCTGGTGTTTCCTTGGAAGGCTTTCAAGGCAGTTTTTTTTCGCACTAGGCCTTTTAAAAAAATGTCTGGCTAGAACAGCAAACAGGAAGATGTAATTACCCCTTGGCTTTTGTGTATCAAACTGTTGTCCATTGTACAAAGCTTTGGTAAAACACTTTTAGTAGTATCTGGTTATAGCATGGAACGTGTAAAGAAAAGCATTTGGGTCTAGCGAAATCATACTTGGTGCATTATGATTACCGTCATGTATCTTACTAAGTAATTACTTACCTAATAGCATGTGTCTCTTTCTTCCTTCTTTTGTGGTGGATAAGCTGATTTTTAATAAATGAACAAAGCTATTTTTCAGATGACACTTTAAGAAAAAAGAAAAGCCTGGACCCTTCTCCTCCCTCCCTCCTCTGATTCTAATTCTGTTGTAGCTCCCATAAAGGGAGGCCTGAAGTCTCATCTGTTAAGTGTGGCTGTTGCTAATTCCAGGGTTTTTAAACGGAGGTTAGGGTTTGTTTTTTGGGTCTTGTCCAAACACGTACCATTTGCTTTGCGTTGCTCTTTTGTACTGACCGTTCTCCTTTGGGCTTTGTATGTGGCCTATGAAATGTGATCCTCTGGCTCAGAAGAGCTGTGGAGATTTGTCTTAAGCGGCGCTTACCTGCAGTGATCCTTCTTGGTTTATCAGTGTTGCAGAGTGACAGCTCCTGATATTCAACCCGTTTGTTTCCCTGGGATGAGAAGGTAATTTCTTGTGTTGAACCTGATGGGAAAAGCCAAATAGAAGTAAACGTTCGTGTCCTGGCAGCTCTTCAGGGGCTTATTTATGGAGGCTCCCTCTCATCAACATTGAGTCTGTTGCAAAGGTGACGCTGTCTTTTTTCCACATTCTAGAGATTTAAACAGATTCAGCAAAGCAACAAGGGGGAAGGGGGGGCGGGGTTTATGAACTAAGGTAGGTGGTGGTGGCAAAATTCTCCATGCCATGCAGGATGCCATAACTTGGCCTCTACTCTTAGGAAAATAATTACTTCTTACATTCTCTTGTTCAAAATTACAGAATACCTTCCTGTGAACAATAAAATGGTGTGAAAGACACAGACATGTTGTATGGCACTGCAGGCACACTCCTCTTCCAGCAGAGACGGAACTATTTGGGCAGAAGGATAAAAGGGAAGACTTGGCATGGAGAACTGGGGAAGGAGTAAATAGTCTTCTATTAGAATTGAGTTTGGCTTCAGGTTATGAAAGATCTGGCAGCAGTACAGCTTAGAGCGTGTTTGTTACTTTCTGTTGGTCTCGCCGTGCAAAGTGACAACCTCTCGGTTGTGTGGGTACAGCTGCTCGTGGGTCTGTCTTGGAATCCAGACTGAGGAGCCGGCAGGCTTAGAAAAATTAACAGTATTGCTGTTGAATACTTGACATCATGAGAGGATAGCCTGCAGAATAGTCCAAGAAAGGAAGAATGAAAGGAACTAGTGAAGTGGAGAGATCTGGGAGATGAGACCTGTTTTGTTTTTTTTTTTTCCTGTAGTTCTGCTATCAAGAATAGCTGTTTAAGAATAGCTTGGATTTTCTGTGGGTGAAATGTGACAAAAAGTCTCCAAGAGTTACTGTCACATTGTAGTAAGCAGTTGTTGGATTGTTTCCATGTTTTAAAGGGATTGTTTGAAGCTGGTTCATAGATTCCTCGTTGAAAGGTAGATTTCTGCTCCTTCAGCACATTCTGCCCCAAGCTACTGCAGACAGCATCTCTCTTCTTAACTCACTAAACCAGTTAACGTTTGAGCTTTGAACATATTGTCTGCTATTTAAGTGTTACATACTGTTAGATACGTAAATGAAAAAGCCTGTGCTGGTTGTTCCAGGGAGTTACCTCATGGAGGGGAAAAGCTGACTTGGATTTCCTGTGATATCCTTTACCTCTGATTGTGCAGGGTGCAAATTCAAAGCTGCCCTGCGTTATCTGTGGATGGAGGCACATATGAAAAGGAAGAAGGCAGCGAGGCTAGGGCAGCTTGCCAATTGCTTAAAGCCTTTGTTAGAGACTAAAGGAAACCTGCGCCCTTTTAGGCACTAGTACAGCCCCAGGGGCTTTCTTGGCCTCATATGTAAAGAAGATGAAGGCAGCCGCATGGAAATGATTGCACACTTTTGCATGTCAGTCTACATTAGCTCTTTAGGTCCTGGTTGTTGTGTTTCAATGCGAAGATCTTGCGCTAAATTCTCAGGGTTTCCGTCCTGTGGGTCTGTCAGTATAGCACTTAAGCCATCTGTTGAAACTAAACCATGAGGAAGGTATCTTCTGCGCAAGAACGCTTGCAAAACCGGTCTCTTATTGAACTGTGCAGAGCCCCATATGTGACTTCATCCTGATCACAAGGAAGGAGATGTCTCCAGTGGCCAGGCTCTGCTGCCTTACCTCTGGGAAAGGTGTCTGCCTCTGTGGTGACTGGTTTCTCCATATAAGAAATTCCTCATTCTCAGCTTGCTGTGTGCTGAAGTAGAAAGGAGAGGCAAACTCAAGTTTACTCCATTTTACACCAGTGCAATCAAGCAAATTAGAAATAGGCACACTTTCACTTTCAAATCTGTGTTGCTCTGCCATTTCCCTTTCCTCTGCATTAAAAGAAGGGTTTGGAGTGATTTATCGCTGTTTCGCTAGTCTCGTCGGGACTGCTCGGTACAGTACTGCTAGTGTTGAGTGGTTGACTTCTGCAGACTGCATTTCTGGGCTAAGGTGGGTTTGGTTTTGGTTTTGGTTTGGTTTTTTTTTCCTCCTTTTAGAGCTTTTAACATGAACTATTCAATCATATCTGTGCACAGCACAATTGATACAGCTGTCGTGCTTCAGAGAACTGTGATGAAGGTGTCAAGTTGTGAGCACATCCTGCTTTTGTGGCTTCTCTATATGTTTGCATATTTTCATGCAGATGGTAGCTACCCAAGGGTGACTTTGGGGTTTGAGGAGAAATTAGAAAGCAGAATTAGCTAGGGTGAAAGGGAACATCTCTCCGCAGTTTCTTGAATGGAGTCTGAGGTACTAGAGCCTACAAGGTGTGTTTTATGGATGCTCCAGATCGGCTGTCGCTGCAGAGGCAGGCCAGCATTGTATTTGGTAGCAAGATCTAAGCTGGGATATCCCTAGGGATTTATTTTGTTTCTGTATTTTTGTACAGTAGTCTGTTGTGCTTCTAGAATGCCCAGTGCTTAAGAAGAAATGATCCTGTTGTACAAGGGATATTGAAGAGAAGCGGTTGCTTTATTTCCCAAACATCATTTCTCTTAAGAGACTATTATGTAGCATGGCACAAATTTTACTTATATGAAACATATGGAGTCAGCAGACAAGTCTTACTGAACAAATTGGAGGGCAGCAATCCAAACCAATGCCTGTTGTCTACAGTTTTCCTTTTTCAGAGGTTTTGCTTAATAGCAAGCTTTCTATTTGGACTTTAATTCTTTAGTTTCTCTTTCTTGGCAGACTGTCTTGTCTTAAATTACTGCTGTCAACACATCCTTAGCCCTTCCTGCTCCCCCTCATCTCCCTAAATTGTGTAGTACTGTCTGTGGTGCTTCAGTTTGCTGTAAAAAGGCCATTATGTCTGTAGTTGAAAGCGAAGCCTGCTGTGAATATAATATTTTATCAAAAAGCTACAAGCATCTCCCTGTTAATATTATTACGTTGACACATTGGTTTTATAAACATTTTAGTGTTCTTTGAAATGGCTGATATCTAGTGATTATGGCTCCAATAGACATAGTAACAGATGGTTCATATACAAGTACTTTTTATATTATCATCTATAGCGGAAATGCAGAAATGAAAGGGAATGTTAAATTCTCATCTCTCCAGAGGTGAGGCTGGGGAAGCTAGTGGGTGATGTGGTGGAGGATCTCGTATTAACGTAAGATTGTGTGACCACGGAGGAAGTAAACTAATATCTAGAATGATGCAGAATAGACTGGGGAGGGATAATGAATCATGCTGGAGCAAGACAGTAGAGAGCACGGCTGCTGGAACGGATTGTAAGCCAGTGGAGCAAGACTACCATTAGGATGCTCTTCAGATGGGGAGACCACAGTACTCTGTAGGACTTCCGGCTTTTAGAAGAGGTAGGACTCCTGCAGTTACTGGGTTAGAGGGAGAGGCCTGGGAAGTCCCTGCCTTTAGCAGCCAAATAGAAATGGAATTAGGCCATGGATGTCAGGTAACTTTGCCAAGGTCATACTGTGGAGCTGAAGCTGCAGCTTTGCCAAACAGTTGCCCTGTGCACCTGCATTCGTTTGTGGCTTCCATCCTGTGTTTTTCAACAGGCATGATGTGGAATCAGAGACCTCTGCGTCCCCACAAATGACTCCAAGATAAGTCTAATTTAAGATCCTCTGCAATTCTTTGCATGCTTTTCCAGGTGATACTTTTGTTAAGTTTTGTCTTGGTTTTTTCGGTTTTTTGGTTTAGGCTTTTTCTGGACATTTTAGAGTTGAACGTTCTTAAACTTTGCTTTGTCCGTGCCTAGAGAGAAATTAGCTAGCACTTCAGGATTTTTTCCTGCGAGAACCAGAGAGTTCAACGTCTTGGGCTTCTGTTTTAGATGAGTAAGTTGAAGGGTTTACATGTTTTTTTGCATAGTAATAAAAACAAGCTAATACTGTTAGAATTAAGTGCTAATGGGAAATAAAGCAATAAAGATTAGATAGTTATTTAAAGTCATTCTACTTACACCTTTGAGGGAGATTGGCTATTGCTAGGAGAAACTGCACAGTCACCTTCGCTTTAAATTTATTGCGGAATGAAAAATTAAAATATGATCTCACTCTCATTAAAATTAAGTAATTGATGTCATCATTCAATTAAAAAAAATCTGGGGAGCTTTTGGCAAGTCATTCCAGGTTGCTATTAAGACCTGGCCAACCAAGTGTCCTTAAATTGTGAGGGAATGGGGGACAGTCCTCTGCTAAGTAACTGAAAGGCGAGGGAGCACCTCAATAAAATACCAAATTATCAAAATTACCAAACCCAACCAGCCCTCACCGACTGTCAGGCAGTGCTGCCAGTTACTCTCCTCCAGGAGGTTTCTGGCAGGAGGTTTGTTAGAGTCAAAAGCACAATTCTGAAGTAAAGTTGAATATATTCCTCTTGATGCGCTTGTCTCTCCAGGACAGGTATGTAGCTTGAAGAGGAGTATTCTGAATATGCATGTGCGTCAAAAGTGGGACTTTGAAGGGGGCGATTCTAACTTAATCTTCAGCACCAGTTTTTCTCATCGTGCTAAACATAACTGTAAGGCCAATGCAGTATTGATAACCTTTTCTCTCTGCGTTTCATTAGCTGGCATTATAACAATTAACTGTTGTTACTAGTTTACGGTGAATGCATTTTGCTGGTTGTTGCTTTTTCAGACAGCTTGCAGTTCCCAACCTGTACAGCTATAGCTTGGGTTTTTTCTGTTTTATTCGTAATTCCAGCTAGGCATCACTGTTTGCAAGAAATCTTTCATCTCTTGCTCTGGGCTATACAGAACTGGAGTGGCAAAGGAGACTTGTTTTTTTTGTGCTGGCTTCATCATTTTCAGAATATTAATATTTAATTTAGGCTTTTTAAAGCTTTTAGCAGATTTGTCAGGCTTTCTTCCCTGTGGTAGTGTATGTGAGGACAACTTGAGAGAGCATTCTGATTAACTTACAATATGGAAAGTGGTTTTATTTGTTTTGATTTGTGACTGAAATGCTTTTTTAAGAAGCTCATACTGTTCTGTAAGTAACTTTGCCATAAACTTAACCATAAAATAGATCCAGCAGTTTTTCCTTTTCTCCAGCTCGAGTCCAGCCAAGCAAATACTGTGTCATATCCAAGTAATGCTTTTTCTTGCCCGTAAAGACCAGTCTGTATTGTCAGTCTCCAGTGGAACCCCTGGATGCAGTCCGCTGCGCTGTGTGGGGAGCCGCAGGTTTCAGAGAAGCCCTCAGCAGTGTGTGCTGTACCTCTACTTGTTCTCTCTCTGCTCCGTTCAGAAGGAGACACTGATGCTGGACTTCTGAATCTCAAAGGGATTTTGCCATGACAGAAATCATTCTGTTCTCAGCTCGAGCCCTGGGTTGCTTTTGTCCAAGCAAGCGGTGCCAGCACCGGTGTTTTGGTGACAACGAAGCGTTCAACTTCCACTTGGTTAGGGCTGAAGCATGGTTATTTACACTGCTGTTATGTGTTAGAAGTCTACATAAGTGATACTTCATCATTTTTGACCCATTTTTATTATAAATTTGAGCTTGGAGAGATTGCAGCTTGTTAGCGCAAATACACCATGAAATTTTAACCTGTTACTAGAAATAAAGTTTCTTCTCCTCCAAATTCAAGACACTGTGTTCAAGTGAAGAGCACGCGACATGAGGTTGGATCTGGTGCAGGTACGTTACCTGTCAGTGCATGAGATGATTTGGCCTGAAAAGCATTTGGAACCGGTTTAGAGATTGATTGGGGTTTTTCCCTCTGTCTTCAGCGCAGAAGCTCAGAGCTGTTTTGTGTTGTGCTCACCAAGTTCTTGATTAGGCCTGCGCAGGAGTTCGTGCTTTTCAGCTGCCGGCTGTGACCGAGTCCCACTTTGAGCCTCCTGAAATCTGGTGGTCCTGATTCAAGCTGGAAACAGCAAAGGGGAAATGCAGCCATCACGCTGGCAGAGGCCATTTTTGTTTACCAGTTAGTGTTTCTTTCCAGTTGGTTACTGTTTGCTGGGTCAGTGGATCTCTTGTTCTAAAGAATTTGTTTACAGCTAGCTTTGTCTTTTGATACTTTAATGCTGAATTTACAAACATGAGTTTTTCATTTACCTGCTGAAAGCTCTGCCATTTCTAGAGGAATATGTTTGTTTTTCTTCTCTTTTTATTATAAATAAACCACAATGAGTTTATTTCCACTGTATCAAATGTCTCTGGCTTTCCTGGGAACAGAGTGCGGAAGTGTCAAAATCAAATAGAACAATTTGGAGAGTAATTGTATTTAGGTGTTTGCCTATCCAGCAAAGCAGTATTTGTATGCTGTTCCGATATGCCAGGTGCCAGATGTAAAACACGCTTCCTTTTTCATTGATATTCAGCTCTTGTGTGTAGTTAGCGGGCTGACTCATTAATATTACCAGTGTCATAGGTATTGTGTTAGGGCCAGTCCCTATTTTGCAGTCCTCTACAGTGGAGACAGTGCTGTTGGAAGCTGTCCAATTTGTTCTTCACGAGGCTTCTGTCAGCGCGATTATTAGGCTTTAATCTGTCTCATGGTGATAGCTTTGCTTTTCCAGAAGGGAGTCACTTTGTGTGGAGATCAGGCCACGCCAGAGCTGGCCATGGGCCTGTGGCGAGGAGGCCTGCTGTTGTGAGAAGAGCTTACCTTGCAGAGAGAGCGAGTGTTGTCGGATTCGAGGAGCAATTTGCAATGTTAAAGCAGCTTTACAGAAATACTGGCCTAGGTAGACCGAATCCGGAGATGTTTTCTCAGCCTCTCCATCTCGGCTGCTGCGGAGGTTGGAGCTATTGTGCAAACAGAGCAGCCATTGTCCGAGGCTTTGTGTCATCCTCTGTTTGTTGGTTTATCGAGAGCCTCAATTCCCCACTCACAGAGAATTTCGAGCAACGTGTTTTGAAGTTATTTGTTGTGATTACTCCACTGTTATCTTCTGCTTTATTTTTCACTAATGAAAAATAAACAAGATAGGTAAAAATTTTCTCACGTAGAGTTTGATGTGAACGTTTGACTAGAAGATGTGATCTCGGAAGCAGCTCTTTAACAAGGTTTCAGTGACAAATTTTGTAATAAACACACAGTATTTTGGAAGCATGTTGGATTGTAAACAATTCCTGTATTAATTTGCTGTCAAAGACTTAAGTTTTCAAACTAAATCACATCTGTAACTGCAATATCTTTTTTTTTTGTAAGCTCTTTTGTTCATTTTGTTTGCATTCTTTTTCTTTTTGTCAAGTTGCTGACTGTGTGCTCTTAAATAATCCTACTGATTTCTCCACGCTTCCTTCCCTCTACCAGTAAGACATTTGAGAATTTAGTTTATTTAAATTGGAAAAGGAGCTATTGCACCCTTAGAGAGGCCACAGTAGGAAAATTCACTGTAAGTAGTAGTTGTGGTTTTGGAGATAGCTTGTTGAATAAGATCTTTCTTACTTTTAAGCCTGTTTGTTTAGGTTCGAGGTCCACTGGTGTCAATGTAGAAAGGATATTTGTCCTCACAGTTTTGTGAAAATATGTTATGACAGTGGTGACGTACTGATACAAGGCAAGAAAAGTCCATGTGTTAGGATCTTGCCATTTTGGAATGACAGAAATATCTCTCTGGCATTGCAATATCCTGCATAACAAGGCCACCAAATTGAGATTGACCGTTCCTTCTCTTTATGATAACAGCATGTTCTTTCTACTTAAAGGCAGAAAGAGCGAGGGCCACTTCGTACCAAAAATTGAATGTCATTCTCTTTAAAGAGCTGTCAGCGTGCAGAATTAGGAGGAATCGATGTGCTGGCAGAGGTGCATATTTTCCCTTGAAGTAGCCAAGTTCAGTAACTTTGTGGTGGATTTGCAGTGTGTGGCTGGATTGAGCTGTGCTCGCAGGGTTCTCGTGTTTGCTGCTACAGTACGGTTTGCCCATTATTTTGATCTTCCACGAAGCTTAAAGGCTTTCACATAAGAAGGATCTTGCCACATCCTGTTCTCCAGCCTCTGAACAAAGTGCTTCTGAAACAGCCATTGACGCTTCTTTAGCATGCCCAAAGAGCCCTGAACAGAAGTCGTTCCTTGCATGATCCTTCTTGTAAAGAGCATTGCAGCTGACAGAATAATGGGTTTTCTTAGGCTTGCTGGTGACATGCCAACATGGTTTCCTTAGCAGTGAAATTCCTCAAGAAGCCGTGGTTGCTGATGTAAACATAACTGAAAGCTGAACACAACCCGTACTGAGCTCAGGGCCTGAAATCTGCTTCTTATGCCGTGCTGTACAGTGCATTTTTCTTCTCTTTCTATTTAAATCTGGTTTCCCAAGTTTGTAACCAACTTGAATGGGTCGTACTCTTCAATCCAGAAAAGATGGCGTGGTCTCTGCACCAAGGAGCCTGTACCGACTCCTGCGCTCGTACGCAGCAAGGGTGGCTCCACGGGGCAGCCTTGCATTAACTGGAATATAGCTCTGCTTTTGTAGAACTGTGTTTGGGATGGAGGTGAAGTTATTTTAAATTACCATGTCCAGAACAGGTTTAAGGTTATTTAATGAAGTGCTTTAGTTCCCACTCGTCAGGCTTAAAAGAAATGGGTAGCAAACCTAAGAACAGTTTCCTTGCTGCGCGCTGAGTCTGTCTCTGTCAGGTACGCTTCTGGAATTCGGTGGGAGTTTCCCCAAGTCAAATTACTAGTGTTGCACACTAATTTGAGGCTGGGTAAAAGATTAATAATTGTATTACTTTAACTTTAAGTAGTGGAATCCTACTGTGGTGACTAATACTGTTTAATAGTAACTATCCAAGAGTAAGCACTTGATGATGCTGTAAAATGACTGCGGTTTGTGTTTCAGATTTCAGTGTTTTGGGAAAAACCATGTATTTTGCTCTCACTTTCTCTGTTGCTTTTTTCTGTGAAATGGGAGTGACATCCTTATGAGCACACGCTTGGTACTACCTCTTTGGGGAGTGATCTTTTAAGTGCTAATGCTTTCATCAAGACATCTTTCTTTTGTTTCATCATGCATAATCATTGAGCTCATCGCACTATGATTTGGAATAGCATTTTCCCATCTGGAAATACCTAATTACTGTGCTACCGTGCAGCATGACATGCCAACTAGGTTAGTGCGCTGTAACACTGTTTAAAGGAAGGTCAGAGTTGCATTTCCATACCTGAATACTTTGTGTGAGCAGTGCTGCGTTTGATCAATAGATAGGGGAATAATTGCTCCTAACTTCTTTCTTCTCCCATTCTTGCATCTCATTCAAGAATCTAGAATTTAATTATGAAAGTAACTTCAGGTACAGTTGGACAGAAATGGGCTGCAGCTCCAGACTGCTTTTTGGGATGGTTTGGCAGGTGTTGCTATGGCGTCAGATCTGGAGGAGAGTTACCGGCAAGGAGTTCCTGCGGCGGTTGGCTTATGTTAAAAAAAATTGAAGCCTGTTTCAAGAGAATTACTAAATATTGGCATCTGAGAGCCATGAAAGGGGGTAGGCAATAGGAATTGTGCACAGGATTAAAACCCATACTAACTTCTATTTTAATCTTATCCCAGGCGGATCCACTGTAGTAATATTCTGCTGGTTTGTGTGGCCACGTTAGCTGCTGAACAAAAGGCTGCAAAAGTACGCTCAGGTTTCTGCGTGAGAGCTGAGAGGCAAAGAGCCTCGGTGAGGGCCGTCCGCCCCTGGAACCGAGGTGCAGAATAAATGCCAGGGACCGTCTGGTTCCATTGAATACCTTGGACTGGAAGCTGTGGTGTCGCTGATGTCTGTGGGAGGGGTAGAAGCTCCGTACATCTGACTTTAATCAATCACCGCGTCTGTCAGAGACCCAGACCATCGCCAAATGCTGTTTACTGCAGGTTGTGGTAAACCCAAGGGAAGATCTCATTTGGCTTTCTAATTGTGGGTGGCTATCTGCGTGAGCCTGAAGTATTTTGCAGCAAGATACAGAGTTCTCTTTGGGTGCCTGCATGTTTTTGTTTTCATTCCTGGGCTAAAAACAGGCTTGATTTGGGAAATCATCTGTCCATGCTGGTCTATCGTGGAGAAAGTGCATGCGGCTTAGAATTGGCAAAGAGTTTATGTGTGTGTAATCCTTTGTAGTTGGGCTTCTCCTAGGAGAAGGTTATCAGCACTCACTGTTCTAATAATTCAGTTTCTACCTTAGGGAGGACAGTGGTGTACCTGCCTACTGAATAAAAGCTGAATCACAGGGTTGTTACTCTTGCATAGAGTTTAGTCATTTCCTGGGAAACTTTTGGTTTCAGTCTGGTGGTGGAGGGGTAGGTCTGTGCTTTTGTGCGGAGGATTAAATACATGCGAATTTCTGCTAGTGCTGGTGACCAGGTGGTTAGTCAGAAAAGAGTATTATTCAGGGCAGAATCACTTCATCTGGGTTTTTTAAACGCATTGTGAGCTGTCTTGCTTTACTCAGCTTGGACTCAGCTGCTTCTGGGGTACGCGTGTGGGACTCTTGCTGTTTCTCCTCATTTAAATGCATTGTTCTAATGCAAGAGCAGTATTACAAACACTGTTAAGCGCTCCTACGTCTAAACTCACATTCTTCTCATTGACTGCTTATTAAAAATAGATTAAAACGTTTCTCTTGAATAGATTTTTGTAAAATCCTATTTGTGACAAAGCCCTGGGTTTGTGCCCTTTATAGCATTCAGAAGGGAAAATGCATTTTTTCCCCGTAGCTATTTAAAAGTTTGGGTTTGTTTTGGTTTTTTTTTTTTCCTCCTCGAGATGGGGTTACATGCAAGATTTATTATTTGTATAAGGGATTAAGCTATTTATGTGCATGTGCTGGTTTTATGGGTAACATGTAAAATTTATATGGCTGCACTTTGCAACATAATATCTTGTATGAAGTTGACTTCGGTGATTGTATTTTGCAGATGTTTGTTAGAGGCAGTGAGCAGAGCCTGGATTTAGTAGGGTTATCGGGGTTAACAGAATTTGGTGATGTGTTTAAAGGTTGTAAGGGGTTATCTTCAAAAGTTTTTTTGGAGCCTTTTATAAAACATTTTACCTTTTGTAAAGGTAGATGTTACCTGTGCATCGATAGCATGATTTGAGTTGCTGATGCACAAGTACGTCATGCATCCTCTTGGCACAGGTGAGGATCTGAAAGGCAAAATATCTCTGGCCTTTTAGTTCTTACACACAAATGAACTCGAGGTATGGCTTGAAGTTTGGCTTCACGGTCATTTGAGTGACTTACCTGGGGAAGTCCTTTACAGAAACTAACTGCTGAGAATACCAGGGTCACGTTGGTGCTGCGGAAACCGCGCACGCAGTCACATGTAGGAATGTTCTCATGTCTGCTGTAAAGAGAAGAATCAACAAAAGTGTAGTACATCTACAAGAGGCACTTTTATTTATCATGGTAAGCTTCCAAGCATTTTTCAGTGTCCCAGTCTTGAGAAGCCTTTGAGAACTCTTTTTGCTGACCCTGGATAGTGCCATTTTCAGCAGAAACGGTAATGATAAGTTACCATATGTGTGTTGGGTTTTTTTCTTGTGGGAAACGGAGGGTCTTTGGCTGACGTTGATCTGGTGACGCCTCTTTTTCATTGGTCACCCCCTGCCCACGCACACAAAGAAAACTGAACTCTGTCCTTAGCTCACCCAGTTTGGTGATGCATCACATATGGCATCTAAGATTACTGCCCGTAATACACGGGCCCAGACGGGTGAATCGAGGACAGTGGATCATCTGCAACTCTGAAACGCTACTGTAAGATAAAGAGATTCCTCAGTATAGTTGCAGTAGTTGGATTTATTGTTTAAAGGTAAAACAACAAAAAAATTATAAAGGCCTAAGGCACAGAGTAAGTGACCGATGGTAAAGTGCGCCTTGTGACCTTAAATGACACCGAGCCAGACCGCTGCCGTGTGGCAGTCTGGACACTACCATGTACACAGGGTAGACCCTGCCACAGAAACCTAATCGTGACTGGCATTCTTTGGAAATAATAAATGTTGAGATTAAAATAGTTTTAATTTGGTAAAGCAACATTCGTAAGCCTTTAGAAAAGGTTTTTGAAACTGTGGAACAGAGTCCCCACAGTGCTGGAGCCAAGTGGACTTGTACTGTGTATATAAATTAATCTGGAGCTGATCTGTCTGTGAAACTTTTAGTGCTGAAACTGTAGCAGTATAATGCTTGTGCTTAACAAACAGAGCTTTGTAAGACTTGCTGTTTTTTTCAGTGGCCTATTCATGTTCTTAATGGGAGCAGAATGGTGCTGTTAAAGGGAAACTGCAAAGCACAAACCTGTTCTGTTTGGTTTTCTTACTGTTTGGTTGGGAGGGGGGTGACATATGGAGCGAGTAAAGCTTTACGTCTTTCAAGAAATCGGTGACTCTTTTCTGAAAGACTGTATAGTTTGTAGACCTTGGTATTGTCTTCAAGGAGGAAACCTGATATACAGCTTCACCAGAAGGAAGGAGGAGGGAATCTTTGAAGCTGCATCATCATTTGGCCTCAAACAGAAAGAGGCAATTGTCTAAACTTGTTTCAAACATAGTTTTTGTGCTGAAGTTGTAGCCAAAGAGTGTTAGTGCAAGACCATTTAACAGGTATAGTCTGTTTGAACACTCGGTCTTGGAAAAAAGGTGTAAATGTGTCCTGGTTTGAGGGCCAAAACCACAACAAAATGTTGTCTTTTGGATTGCTGGAGCCTGGGATTGAGGACGTCCTAGCTTTAAGCCTTGGTAAAACCATTGCGGGGTAGGGGTGTCTAGAAGCTGCCGGTCCTCCAGGAAATGGAAGAAAGACAGTGTCTAACTACAAAATAAATAAGTAAATAAGTGGCGGCAACATTTGTTACAGAAGTGCTGAACTGATTGGTTTGATATCTGTTTTCTGCCTAGGCCATAGCTGAGACAGTCTTAAGTACTAAAGTGCATACCTTCCTCGTTTTGTGTTTCCCAAACATGCCACTAACGCTTCGAAACACACTTGAAAGACCTTATCTGGAAGTGGCACACAACAAAAGAACATTTTGGACTTTCAGCTACACTTACGTGTTTCGGTATCTCCAGTTTGGTGTCTACTTCTGGTCAAGGACAGGAAATCCAAAATCAAGCTCTGCAAAACCAGGCTTTACGCTGTATTCTGTCAGAGTGAGTTCCAGGTGATAAAGCTACCGGGAGGCATTGTCCGTCATATGTGCCTCGAGATGAAGCAGGGGAGTAGGCAAGAAAAGCAAAGTCATCAAGGTAATTAATAGGGGTGAGACCTGAAAAGCAAATGCAATGATGATAATAGAATTTATTTCCTTATTTTTGTTACAATCTTGTTACAGTATTTGCTGTTAAATAAAGAGAATAGCTATCTGTGTTTTGGGGCTAGTTTCCAGGATTCTATGTTAGCATAAACTGCTAGAAACATCGACATGTTTCCTTCTGAAAGCATACAATCATTTTTTAAAATTGCATACAAACTGCTTTCAAATTTGAATCTTTTGCTGGATACAGTCAAGTGTTTGGAGGCTTTGTTGGGGAGATGCTGTGCACTACGTGATCATTTTCCTTAATTTCTCCACTGTAGTAATTATGGTTTTGTTAGACAGTAAATGATTCAGTGTTCTCATTCCATGGGGGAAGGGGAGCAAGGATGTTGAAAGAGGAGTATTGTCTGAGCGTAGCAGGATTAGCTGGTGTTACCACCTTGCACTGATTGAGCACCACTGTTTAGAATAGATCATCAACTCTAATTGCTGAAAAGCAGCCTGGCGTCACAGGGCGGTGAGGCTCTTGAAGTTTCAGGCTTCTCTGTTGCATGATTTGAATATAGGTGTAACATCCAGGTGGATCAGATGTAGTTCCCTGGACTTCCCTTGCTCGCTGTAAGCCCCCACCCCTCTGTCATAGCCTGGGTCATCTGTTCTCTCGCGCTCTCAATGGTCAGAACATCCAGATTGGATTTGCGTGATGAAGGTCAACTCTAATTTCCTCTCAAGAAATTAGGAGAATCATAACAAAAAAGGAATCTCAGAATCCATTTTTTGTATTTTTCCAGGGAATTCTGTTTCTCAAATGTACACTTGTTGAATCACCAACAAGCAGGGTCTCTTGGATTTCATCACGGAGGTGCCTGCAGTCTAGGCATTCCAAGTGAGGAAAAATTGTTGCTCCTTGATTGAACTTGGCTGCAAACCATAAATCCAGAGTTATTTCCTACTCTGAATCCACAGAAGGGCATCTCTTGTGTATTTGCAAGGCCTGCTGTGTCTTGAAAAGTAGGAAAACTGTCAGAAGAGGGAAAAGATTAAATGGGGGGAGGAGAGGGGAACAGTGTGGTGGTCTATAGCGAGATGAGGAGTTACTGCAGCAATGCAAGACGGTGCCGGCCTCCTGCCAGAGAACCTCTGCTGTGCGGCTGGGGCCGGCCCACCAAATGCTCTGCAAATGAGCAGGGAAACTGAGCTGGTGGCTCCACAGGAGAAAACTTCTCATGCCTTGGGATGAGTTACCCTTTGTGAGTAGTGCCGGTGGTAGCAGAGCTGTGCATTGGTCGGGATGGGAAAAACTGAGTTTGGCTAGCAGTGTGAGGGAAATGGCAGTGCGTGGAGCTGATGAACTGGACTGTGGTGGGCTGTATTTCCACTTCAGGCTGTTCTAATGTCCTGGTTATCTGTGGAAGGTAAAGACATGATTGCATCTCAGCTGATGGTTGCTGTCCCTGCAGCAGAGGTGTCGGGGAAGGCGAGCCTGTTCCTCCGCTGCATCAGCCATCACCAGCTTTGATCACTCTCATGTGTCCTTAAAAAAAAAAACCCAACCACAAACAAATCCCTAAAGATCCTGACATTGCATTTTGAGACACGAGGAAAGATCAGGACATACAAGAATTGTAAGGTTGTTTATGTCAAAAGGGTCTTGGCTGAAAAGAGACTGAACCTTTGCTTTCTTTTGACAGAAATCCCACTTCCTTACAGGGCCTCCTCAGCGCGTGGAGGCACAACTAGCACTGGTGTAGGATATAGATAAATATAGACTACAACTGAACAGAAACAGTTGTAGCTGGGTGAGGGCCAAAAGAATGTCACAGCAGTAAGTGTTTTTTGTTTGTAATTTCTTTCCTAGGAATGAACAAACACTAGCAGCATTTTAAAGCTAAATTTTCAGCTCTCGTTTGCTTTGCTAATGCTTCCTTTGTAGTGCTGTGTCTTGCATCTGTGTCGAGAGGGGTTGTGGTTCTTGGGCTGTGTTTTCAGCTAACTGGGGGGATTTAGCACACCGAATGTCACAAAGTGTTGAATTTATGGAAGCGGGGTTGATGATTTACCAGGTTTATGTAGTAGGAGTGAATGGTTCTTGAGATTGCAGTCCTATTGTCTTGGTTCTCTTCCTGTTGCTGTAATTTATGATATTCGGTGAGGAAGTCTGCATTTATGTTCAGCTCTAGCCATTTCCATTTCCTGTACCTCAGCAGAAAAGGAATAGGGTGAAAGAAAATTTCTCTCTTAGTGAATTTTTTGTTTCTGTCTCAGTGGATTGAAACCGAATTTGGACTATGTATGACCAGAGTGAAGAGGCTTTATACAATAAAATTGTTCTATTCGTGCAGCATATTAAAGGGACACTTGCTTCCTAGGCTTGAGACATTGATTTGGGCATAACTACTGTGGTTGTAGTAATTGGATCATAATTTTATTGAGATGACTTTACACCTGTCACACGTGCCTACACACAGGCTTTTCTTCTGAGAGCTTTAGTCCCTGTGTCTTGCTGGAGCTTCATTTCAGTTAATGGTATTCTGTTTCTAACCTGCTAAATAAAGACCTCTAATTTATCTGTTTCTTCTAAACTTTTCGGTCTCTGCTGCCTAGTTCCACTTCACTAGGGCTAGTCTATAAATCTAAGTGTTACGCCTTCTGATTCTGTATGCAGGTGCTTGAGACTGTCAACCTGTTTGTCAAAATAATGGTCAATTTTTTTATTACTATTATTTTATTTTTAAACAAACTCTGCTTGGAAATTCAGCAGTGGGAAGACACAGTGCTGCAGGGAAGTCCCAGGAACTTACCACCCTTATCTCTGTTGCATGACTTTTACTAGTTGGAACTTTCCTGCTCTTGCCAAGTAGCATTAGGCTTTTTAATTTTTTTTTTTTTATTAGCTTACAGTCAGAGAATCCTTTTTTCAAGCAATATTGTAAATGATCTGCATCGCATGGTAGTGAAGTTGCAAATAAGGCTTTGGCCTGCGTTACTTTCTTGTTTTTCAGTAGTATCTCACCTCAACTTCAGATTTCCGAATGCAGATCTGTGAACCGTAGTGCTCACGTTCCTGTGAGGATACATTTGGTTTATTGGTAGGATATTAGTGTGGAGCAAGTGATTAGAGAGACTGTGATGCTGCTAGTACTTAAATTGAGTGTACTGGTTTTGTTTGTAATGTACTGGTATTCCTTATTAATTCCAACAATTTTCTGTGGCAAATGTTTCATTATATATAGTGTGTAACCACCAACATCAAGAGTCCAATTAAATGTTGTGGAGAAATTAATCACAAAATAACAAGCTACAAACAAATCTGTGGGTTGGCTTATAAGGGAAAATCCCTCCCCCTTTCTGTGCAGGTTTGTTTTTCCTGAAGTGGCAGTCGCCCCGCTCTATTTGTTACCCAAATGAACAAAGGTGGGCAATTAAAACTGCCTCTGAAAACGGAGAGGCAAATCTCAGAAAAGCTGCTGGATTTTGTAGCTCATGCAGTCGATCGAAATGTTACCCTTCTGGCATGTGCTCTTTGCATAGCTCTTTTTTTTTGAAGGTGTACTTTTCTTACGTTGCCAGCATACCTTTCTCGTGAGCTGGATTAATTTAACTGAGCTATGTATTGCAATCAAGCATTAAAATTAATGCTTTGGTTGGCATTTCAGTGCTTCATGGGCTTTCTAATTTTCAGCTGCTGGATTTGTTTGGACTTGTTGGGGCCTGACTCGACTATAGTGGTAGAGGAGTGAGATCAAGTTTTGTGTGCAAATGCACACCCTCCGCTAAGCGGCATAAGTCCCATTTCAGCTCTGAAACTCTCAGTGTAGGCGATTCAAGTGACACTGGCATTTGACTGTCCAGCACAAAGGAGCGAAGCCTGTTCCCTTTCCAGGCATTTCAGTGCTGCAAAACCACCTTTATCACCAAAATGACCAGTTAGCCGGAATGTTTTTGCAGAGATGCTGGTTGCGTTGGGAGGCTTAGAGCTAAACCCTTTAATCATCTTTTCTGATGTGGCCCCACAGATCAGTCTGGAGGTGTCTGGCAGGAGGATGCTGTGCAGCAGCAAATGCAGTGCCCTGTGCTGCTCAGCATCTAATACTCTGTTGCCTTACAATAATCAGGCTCATGGCAAAGAAAACATGCCATTTGCAATCACTAGTTTCTTGTAATGTAAATACGGGCTTAATTTAACTTGAGAAGTAATACCAAATAATTCTGGTTTCTTATTGCTATGTGTTTGATCACTTCCAATCTTTCGGCCCCAAGAGATAAGAGGTTACAAGTGCAGGTCAGGCTACAAAAAGGCCTGAAATGCTGCAGGGCTTTTTGTTTTAATCCCTCCAAGGTTCCAGTCTTTCTTGTGGTTCTGATGCAATGTGAGAAATTAAAAGAAAAGACAGCAGCCAGATGGTACATCTCCAGGATCAGACAGATTAGCTTTTTAAAAAAGGGAAAAGTTTACTAATACTTATTCTCTTCTGGAGTTTTGGCATCTGTGGAGCTCAAGCATCTGTCTTCTGCGTGCTTCTACCAGTAGGCAAATAGTGGAATCACAGCTACTACTAGGTTAAAAAAAACCACCACAACCCCCTAGTTTGCTTTCACTGAATATCAAATAGACATGATTAAAAGTCTGATTTTCTGGCTCATAGGGTGTGCTTCCTGGGCAGTAGTTTTGAAGTTGACGCCGTTCAGCCTTGCCTCAGTTTTCAAAGGTGCCCTAAACAGCTCCTGCAGTGGGGTTGCTTTATTTGCTAAAAGCTGTTCTAAATTTGATTAGTTTAGGAGGAGGCTCCGAGTTTGTACTTTCCCTTTGCCCTGTTGTTTGGGAATTATTCCATTTTGTTAGCCTCGGTTGGCTTTGTGGTTACAGAATATTTTCGTGCACTCCGAGTTTCCCCTTTTAGGTTTTCATTGCTTTGATATTCCATTTAGATAGCTGTTCTCATTCAAATTATTGCATTTAAATAGTGTATAGTGTATATCTCTGATCCCAAGGGAAACTACAGAAGTTCTGTAATATGGAGGCTTTGAAACCATAATGTACTCACTCGTATTTGGTTTCAGGTTTTCTTCATCATGTGCGTTGCTTTGTTCAGGTGAAACCTTCATGTCACTGAAAAGAAAAGCAAACAGACCTGAAAAATGAGGACATGGTTAAATGAGTGTTCTTTTCTTGATTTTTAGGGGACATCACACAAAAGGGGTATGAGAAGAAGAGAGCAAAGCTGCTGGCTCCGTATCTTCCACAAACCCAAGGTAGGTGCTTGTTTAGCTGCCATAAGAATTTTGCATGGCCTTGACGCTAAAGGGACCTGTGGAATGGCTGTGGAGTGGAGCGCTGAGATTTCACTTGCCAACTCTGAACTATTCTGTTTCGTATGTGTTTCCTTAGCTGTCTAATAATTACACTGTGGAGGTTGCATGGATGCCATGGCAGTATTTCGCCTCTAGTTTGCTTGTTCATATTGACCTGGAGGGATTCCTGGTAGTTCCAGAGCTGTTTTGGTGGGTCTCTGTAGAGTGCTGTGTATTTCAACACTTGGTATGCCCTGTCTTTATCTCCCACATACATAAATCACGTCCTGCTCCCTTGTCAGCTGAGAACTCAAGGGCTTTGAATCAATTGTGAAGTGCGAGGTCCTCAAGAATCATTCTGGAAACCTTCTTAAAAATGGCCTGACTGCAGAGTTGGTCTGTACTACATCCTTTCAGACATCTTAATTCCTTGTTGGAGAAACATTACAATTTTCATAATTTGTTGGTTTATTTTACCAGAGTAGCTGAATTCATGTACTCCATTTACATCTGTTTCTTTTGGTTCAAAGATCCTTAGCAGTAGAGCTGATTGTATGTAGGATAATTATATATAATTGTAAACTGAAGGACGTGGCTGAAAGTATGCCTAATAATTATTATGGAGATGCTTAGCCAAAATAATTGCACGACTGATATGCCGAGATGCTTAACCATTAAAAAGTAATATATCTGACTTTGAGCAGTTTGGGGAGTGAATGGGTATGACAGGCAGTCATGACTGGACTTACTGTCATTTACTGAGACTGAACTACTGCCAAAAAAATTAAGGAAAGAATGAAGGCTAAAAGTGCATTTATTGACCATCAGCACTGCATCCGCTGAGGAAAGATCGTATGGGGGTTTTCTGCTGAAATTACGGGAGTTCAATTCAGGCAATTGCTTGAGGAACATAAAAGGTTCAGCCACTCTCATGCGACAGCTTCTAGACTCTGCCGCCCCAAAACACTGGATGGGTGCAGCCCTGCTCTCCTCCATCCCCGTTGTTTCTCAACTTTGTTTTGCTTTGTATTCAGCAAAAGCTGGTGCCTGTTCTCTTGTCTGAGACTTACTGCCACAGCGAGTGCATGATACGCAAAAGAATCATGTATTCTGTCTGAGCTAACAATACTGAAGGTAGCGAGGCAAGCGGAAATTGGGTTTTAGCCTTCAAATTTGAGATTTTGTTACAAACAACTGAGTACAGAGGACTGCCTCCCTCAGCAGGGTGTGATAGGAATCTCTGACAACTAGGTTGCTGCCTTTGCATCAAATCTGTTTCTGTTATTTAAAGAAACCAAAAAGTAATATACATGACTAATCCCTCTTTATGGTCTTTGTAAGTGGATATTTGTTAAGCAGGTTTTACAGTCTCTCAGTCCAACATGTGTGTGTAGCAGTGGAGATCTTGAGCCTTAGGAGGAAACATGGGCTCCTTTCATATCCTTTTTGGCAGACTTGCTTTTGTCCTGGAGTCCAGTGGAGGCTGAAGCTCTACAAGCTGCTTTTCATCTGACGACATGATCTTGTGCCCCTCGTGCCTTTGCACGCATGTTTGGTTTGTTTCAGAAAATGTTGTTTAATTAGGAGGGAAAAAAAGTGTTTGGCAAGACTGTCTGTGGCCCTGCTATTTAAATTGTCACGCTTTTCAAGGCTGGAGAATGAGCTGAAGTTCAGGAAGAGACGCAGGCTGATAGGAGGTCACCAATTAAGATAGCATTTTCCCTGCCCTTCTGGCTCAGCCTTCCAGCTCTTTATGTATCTTAGATCCAGCTGCCCCTATATCTGGGAATCTCCTGTTGTAAAAATCCTGCTGAAGTCATGCGTGAGGGATTCAGAATCAGGTCACCTTGTTAATAAGCAGAAAATTAATTTAGTCCACAACCAAAAAAAAATATTTATTCCTGGCATTTAGCACATTACATTTCTCAAAGCAGCTTCCTGATGTTAGCTAATGTATTGTCTCCATTTCATCGATGTGAAATGAGACGAAGGTAGGTACGATGACATGTCAGGGCATGTCAGCATTATAATTTGGGAGATTCTTATTGCTAAATCCATGCTCCATTCACATTGCCTCTGGGAGCTTGCCTCATTACTTTGGAGTTAAAGCAACAATGTTAATTACCTAAAGATACATGTTTTCCTGGTGCAACATCCATTTTTGTAAATGGGACTCACTGAGGCGATGGGGCTGCAATCCCGGCATTGTTGCTCCCCTGTTAAGTGCTGGCTGCTGCACAAAAAGGCTCTGAAGGAAGTGTTTTGAGCAGCTTCCCAGGCTGCGCGTGTTAAGTAACGCTGCCGATTTCACTGGCACCGGGAGCAAACCAGGGAGGCCAGGCACACTTATTCCACCTTACACCGCTGACTTAACCACCTGCGACAGAGGAGACGGCTGCCCCGCTCTCCTCATCCTTCCTTGCCTTTGGAACGCGTCGAACTGGAGCTAAACCCTGAGTTGTCCTCTGGAACGGGCTGGGCTCTCACTGCTTTGAGATGTTGGTTTTGTTGGAGTAACGCTGACATTTTCAAGTCACCCTCAGAGTCATTTGTGAGGACCGGATATTTTTACACCTATTTCAAAAGATGCAATACAATGCTATTTTTTGCAAAATGCTTTTTGGAGGGACAGATGAACTGCTCTGCTACTAAGAGGCAGAGTAAGTAACTCACTATCTCTTGAAACTAGTTTTTGCTGCAGACTACGGGAAGACTAGGGAAAGAGCTCCTGCCCTTATTAGTTGCTGCAGAACTGGAAAGGCATTTACAACTTCTTAGCTCAAACAATGCAGACCCAGGAATGCCTTCTGCCAAAATTAGCAGCCCTTGCACACAGCCTGTTGGCAGAGTACGTTTTCTTGCTATTTAAGATAATGCATTCAGTTCCTCTGCTAATGTGTAAAGGAAATTATATTCATTAAGCACTGATTCACTGTCAGAACCTTTTTCTGTAACTGCTAGGGTGCTCTTGCTCCTCTTTTCTAATCTCATGATGATGGGTAAAAAAGGAAAAAATTAAAAATTTTAAACAAGCAAAGGGAATGTTGGAGTACTTACTGATTTTACTGAGAAGGTAAGAGGAATGTGAACCGGTGGGTTTTATATTCCAGTACCTCAGGGAGAGGTGTTGGAAGACAGGAGTAAATATGCTTGTAAACCTGTTGAGATTGATAACATTTGAAGCTAATTTAATTGATCTGAGTATTTTAGCTGTTAATGTATGTTTTGGTTTTTCTGCTTCATGTTATTCGTGGACAGCGCAAGGTGGGAACGTTACAGATTGTGTTACTTCAGTGTTTCATTTCTTTGAAATCATGGCACTTTGGAAAAGAAACATTTCTTCTTTGCTTCCCGAGTGGGCTGTTGTGTATTTCCTGTCTCGGGAGAGTCCTTCCTGCCACCCCGTGTGCTGTGGGCTCCAATAACCCAGCGGAACTCTACTGTAGGAAAGTTTGGCTTGTTTTTTTCTTTCTTTGCCCCGTCTGTCTGTCAGCATCGTGTTAGTTCAAATGGGAGCTAATGTGGAACAGTAACCAGTGATAGAACAGCTTTGTCTAAACCTGTAAATCATGCACACGCGCCCCAGCTTAGTGTTGTTTAGAGAGTTTCACCCATTTACAAGATCTGACTTGCAGCTACCACAAATGGGGAATTATTTTCTTCCTTATCCAGTCTGAGGGGTATCACAATTCCAAATAAAGCTTATCTGGGCACTGAATTTCTCCATCTTTGAAATAACATCCAGGACTAAATCAATAGAGCACCTGAATTCTTCCTTCATGTCTTGCACAAGGCAGAATTAAGAAGCTGGTAACTCCGGTGAAAATATCTGTGAATCTCCTAAATGTGGTGAGTTCTGAGGGCTGGCAGACAGTGGCCATCGCACGAAGCCTGTGCAGCCATGCTGCTGCTGAGCAGGGCTGTCCCTGTGTTCTGGAAGTGCTCTTTGGGCTGACTTGGAAACCCTGGATACTTGAGTTTGTTATTTACATGATTTTTACAGGCATGTAGCTTGAAAAAAATCATCTTGTTATAAGGAATAGCCAGTGCAACACTAGCACGTCTGTTCAATTCTGTATGCAAAACAGCAGAATAACAGGTTTGCCTGCTGCTTTTCTTCTGCCAGATGAATCTAGCACTTACTGTCCTTGTTATTAATGAAAACATTTATCCTTGTTGATCATACATGATGCTTATAATGATTCTCTTAATCTAAAGGTCTTTTTACGAAAAAAAGCTCTGAATGTTTAAACCATTGAACCTCTTCCTTCAACAAAATGCAGGGATCACAAAGCAGTCAATGCTGCTTAAAAACTAAGGACAATTTAAAAATCCATAAGAGCTTCCAAAAGCAAATCTAAAATAATTTATTTTTCATGTCCCTGTAGATTTGAATCCCGCAGCAGAAACTGCAGCTCCAGCAGGATTATTGTAAAGGGAATGCTAAATAAGTCACCTGTCACCTGCCAAGCTTAGCTCACTTATGTTGCTTTGTTCTATAACCATGTGTGATTTACTGAAGCTATACGCTTTTTCCCTCATCTGCTTGAATGCTTTGTTAGGCTACTGTAACATGTTATTATGTCATAGCAAAATATTTAAACAAAGAGCTTGCTCTTGGTGTGTCATGTCACTTAGAGACACATTTGATCCCTTTGTAAATGGAATGTCATGTTTGCCTTGTGATGCCCTGCAGAGCAGATGAGATGCTTTTGCAAGACTTATAAGAGAGAACTGAATATGAATTTAATAATTCATTTAAAATAGTGTTAAATCTGCTGCTGACATCTAGTGGGTACTTGAATTTGTAAATACTCAAATGATCAGAAAACATTAAGCTTTTCTTCTCGGTCTTGTCTTTGGATCGAAATAAAACTCTCGGTTTTGATGAAGGGAAATATATGCTACAAAGACGTTAAGATAAGTTATCAATGAAACGTGTTCCAGAATGACGGGAAGGGGATGCAAACACTGATGCTTTTGGATGTGGGTAAACTGAGGTTTTGAATTGAAAATCTTGCTCTGAAGTTCAGGTCTTCCGATTACCAGGTCGTGCACCTAAACCACTAAAAGGTCTCTTTTCCTTTTCCATTCTACTTCTTGTGCTGCCAGCGTCTTTGTAAAGGTGATGGTTGTTTTGCTAAGCGAATGCAGAACTCTGTGTTATATGTTGTGATATCCAAAAAATACCAGTGAAAATGGGGAGTAGCTGTTTGTCCCACTAATACGGTTTGAGAATCTCTGGTGAGCAGGGTATCTTCTTTCTGTCTAGAAAGAAAGGTTCTAATTTTTTTTGGCATGATAGTTTAAAGAATCATCAATATATAAGCTCGGTAGCTTGCCTCCATTGAATGTTGATATCGCAAACAGAACTACTAAAAATTTGAGGAAGAGGTGAAAAGTTTTTAAAAGGTTCCTGGGCCAAAGAGTAAAGCTAGGGGTTAAGAGAGAACTTCTTCCAGGAGCACATTGCCCCTATATTCTTGATATTTTTTTTTTCCAAAGCATATAATGCTGAGCTAAATGTATAGTTAGTTTGCTGTAACATTCAATTCATATTCTGCTCTTTAGGATGTTGGAAGGTTGGAGGTGGTTGAAGAGTTCTGTAACTAGTTGGGTGTGATTTGCTGGTATTGTAAGTTCCCTGAGCTTGAGGCGCCTGCCTTGAGTTGTTTACCTAAAACCACACACTAAGAAAGTGGTATAACTGGAATTGGAGTCCAGGTTTTGTGGTTTCCTCTTCATTTCTCTAATCCTTTGGTAGTTTGTGAGAATTCATAAGCGGCACATATTTAGATGACACAATTGCTCTTCTTTTTGCATGACTTCAGGTGACAACCTGAAGGTAATTACGGCTGTATGACCTTTAGTTTTTAAAAAGTTCCCACCGACGCACAATTCATTTTAGATTTGAAACTCCGGTGGCAACGATTCCTAGTGTCCCTTGCTGAATGATACAAAATGATAACTTCTTATCAGATTGTCTGTTTATCTCCCTATATTCATGGGGAAAAACAAACTTTTCCAGGATGATAAAGCCACTCCCCTCTTGACACGCTGGAAGGAGCCAGAACTGGACAACTAGAGGTCTCTCTGGTTTGGTAATTGATGTGAACAGCAAAGGCTCTTGCCACTGGTATATTATTGGTTTTCCTGTCAATATCGCGCACTGGTCAGGGGAACACTGAGTAACAAACCCAGCCTCTCAATGCATTTTTCTGTGGGTTTCCTCTTCTTCACAACTCGGACTTAATTTGGGATAATGACTTGTTGCATCAGTCAAACCCCTTTACTCATTGTGCCCATAGCAGCCATGTCTACAAGGTGTAAATGAATCCGAACTCTAAAAGCTATTTACCACAAGTTAAACTGCTAATTCTCTTCTGTCTTAATGCGATAATGAGAGTATGGTGCAGTCCTGCTCCCCTTGGAAACAGGGCAAAATAGGGAGCAAGCCGTATAGATACTGAATCATAAAACATTGAAGTTCATTGCAAATGGTCTATTAAGCGTGTGGAAGTGTAGGATTTACCTGCCTTACCTAGTTTCATCTATCAAGATTTATCTGAATCTTATCTCTGCTTTTGTATTTTGTAATGAATACTTTAAAGGTGACTTCATCTCCCTTTATCACTGGTAACGTTACTGAAATTACGTGAAATTGTATTTTTTGGCTATTTGCTGTAAATTGTCTCTTCAAGTGCCTAACAACCCCTTAAAAAGAAAAAAGCTGGAAAAAACTCTTAAGAGTAAGGTCAAAGAAGGGACAGGTATATCTTAACTGATTAGGGTATAATTGGACACATGTATTAATAGACTAATTAGATGCACTTCACTACCAAAAAAAAAAAGGGGGGGGGGAAATCCTGTAATTATATGGTGAAGGGGAAAAATATGTTCAAAAAAGGCTACTTCTATTTCCTGCTCTCAGAGACTTGTGGACTGTTTTCCAGGGGTTGATCCAGCGTTACAGAAGGAATCCAGAACTCAGATGCCCGTTCCATCTGCAACTCCAGCCTCAGCATCATCGTCGTCATCATCATCCTCATCCAAATTTCACCGAGCTCGCTCCGGGGGAGCCAGAGATGAACGCTATCGATCTGGTAAGGGCCGGGGCAAGAGTTGACCTGGGATTCCTGTAAATGAAGGAGAATGTGCCGTGTCCTCTCAAGGAGTCAAGTTTATGATTCATCCACTGATGGGCGCTCCTACCTTGGTGGTTCTGTATAAAGAAACACCAAACTGGTGGGATTGCAGCTGCTGAATCAAAAAGAATGCCAATTGAAAAGAGCAAGTAACTTCTTGCCACCTTGATTTTCTGGCTTGAATACAACTATTCAATGCACGTCGCTCACAGAATGGAAAGCCTGTTTTAACTGTGTCTGTAGGTAACAAGATTCAGTGAAGTGACAGGTAATAATTTGTTCCCCGAATTGGTGATTGCTGTGCATATCTGCTCTGGCAGCTTGGGGAATGAGAGCTCACTTCCCTATCTGTGCTTAAAGTACTTCCCGAGAGCAGCAGAACTGGCTGACTAGCACCCTGCTGATTTCCTTCTCCACTTGAGGAAAGAAGGTGGCGGGATCTATTTTTTCTTTCCACCTGGTTTTGTTTTTGACTTTGCATTAGCAAGATTTAGGTTTTCTTCTCAACAGGGGCAATTAAAGTGCATCAGATATTCCTTCGCTAGTAACACTGCTTGTCAGCCTCACCTCTGTGCCTGGGAAGTTCTATATCCCACCATTTCATAAAGCATTAGAAGAGCCCAGTTTTCTGGTTTTTGGAAAAGCATAATTGAAATACATTAATCTGAGAAATTCATATAGATGAGCTCTCCCTTGTTGTAGTAGTTTTTTAATAAGTTGTCTTCTCATTGCCAGTGATGTGTCGTCTTTTAAAGAGTTCGGGATGTGTGCATAGGGATGGAAGCCTCACATCCTGGCCTGTTTTGGTTACTAATCAGCATCCATTTACAGCTGTGGTTAGTAACTTTCAAGATTTACATGAAATCTGCATCCATTCAGGTTTTTGAACATAAGGTTTTACCGAAATCAGACAACTGGCTCAGAATTTGTCAGTTCAGAGGCAAAAGTTGCACCTGGGGCTGTATACACTGTCAGTTTCTGTGCATGTTTTAAATTACGCACAAGCATATTTTAGAATAGTCTTTGGTTGAGGGGAACAATCTGGTGGGGTTGGGGTTTCTATGAAAATTGCTGGAGACACAAGAATATAGTGACTAATCCAGAAGATTCCAGACTAAAAAACCTGGCCCTGCTGTATAGCTTGCTAACTTTAGAAACCTCCGTTAGTTTCCCTATTTAAAAAAAAAAAAGGAAATGTTACTCATGAGACAGCAAAATGTAGTTGTTTGGGAAGGTGCTGTAAAATGGGGGATTGCATAAATCTAGCCGGCTAGCAGTAGTCGCACATGTGTAAGCCTTCTGTGTGTTTCTTCCTCCTCTACTGTTGCAAAACTGAGTGTGTGAACTTGCATTTTGCAGATATCCACACAGAAGCAGTTCAGGCAGCGCTGGCAAAGCACAAAGAACAGAAGATGGCCCTGCCTATGCCAACGAAACGACGCTCTACATTTGTTCAGTCTCCAGCTGATGCCTGCACTCCCCCAGGTTAGGTTCTGGCTGTGTGCGTGGCTGTGTGGATGTGAAGGTACACATTAGTAACAGTTTCCAAATCAAGAGGCTGCAATTGTCAAAATATTCCAGCTCTTCAGCACATTTGTAGGTGGGCTCTTCCTCCTGTAGCTCTCCTGCTCCATTTCAGCAGCTGCTGGTTTTCACGGAGCTGCTGTGAGGGCTGGGAAAAATGAGTTCTCTTCTGGGAGCTTGTAAAGAATCCGTTGGCAAGAGCTGAGCAGGAGTTCTGGACTGAGGCGTCTTCTTTTGCTTCCCTCACACCTGTTTCAGTTGCATAATTCACGTTTTGATTTTGTTAATACTCAATGTACAGGACAAGGATTTGCAGCGCTGTACATTTCTGGGCAAGGACCTTGGAGGGGTTCCTGTGAGATTCCATGACTTGCAGGACGTTTCCTTCCTAACCCCTTCCATGTAACGGCTGTGGCAAAATACCTCAGATAATGTGGTGCTGTTATGGTGCATGTGCATCGGATGTTAATAAAGCTCCCTGTTTTCAAGCAGCTATATGCACTGGCTTAAAGATGAATATGCGTCATTTTTGGCAGTGACTTTTATGTTGTCTGTCATTGTGCAGAAGCATCACAGTCATTTGGATGATGAAGTCATCTGAAGATTATGAATTCCTATCTCATTGTGAATTCATGTCTCTCTGAACCAGCTCTGCTAGGCCACTTCACTCATAACTATTCTTTCACCTCCTTTTTCCTTCGTACTTCCTTTTTTCTTTTCCTTTCTACTGGGGGCTAGTGCATGTTCCCGGTGTCTGCTTTGTACAAACTTGTCCACGACTACAGCACGTTCTGAGCTGTGGGTACGACACAAATAAAGGTCATCACTTACAGTGTGTCTGGAATCAGTTTTTTCCTCGGCTTGTGACTGCATTCTGCTTTGGCAAGTGGGTAGAATGTGATTTAATAATTTGATTTACAACTAGAGTGTAGGCAAGCAATCACTTGGAAGAACACCTAAATTTTAGGCCAAAGCCAAACTGAATGCTTATATGTGGCACTGTACAACTTAAGATACCAAGTAATGAGTCCTTTCTTCATGATAAATAATTAGGTCACAGCTTTAGGGTAGATGAGATATCTCTTCTCTCAGAAATGCAGGATGCAGTTCCTTGTTGTAGTTTTCTCTCTTTTTTTGTTTTGTTTTGGGGTGGGTTTTTGGTTTGTTTTCTGCAATTGAAAGGGACCATTTAGAATACCAGACAAAAGCATTTTCTGCGTGTGGCCTTGGCACGTTTGTTTCCCAGTGCCTGCTACTCACCCTTCACTTTCCAGTTCAGAATTACCAAAGTTAGGCAATACAGCATCTGATATTATAGAATATGAATGGAAAAGTAATGAGAGAGAAGTCAATAAAGTTGGAGAAGCCAGGGGAAGGGTACTTGACTGAGGAAGTGAACCTTTTGTGTGCTTTAAACAGGGGCAAAACACCAGGGGTAAATGTGTTCACACTGGAGATGTCTGCTGCTTTAACTGCTCGTTTGGCGAACGTAACCTTGTTTGACACAGCCTGTGAAAAAGAGATCTTCGTATAAGAAGCCTGTGCTATTGAGATGTGAATTGGAAAAAGAGCATGTTCAGTGCAATGTGCTTTTCCCTAAGCAGCTAGATTTTCTTTTCTGCTTCCACACAGACACGTCTTCCGCATCCGAGGACGAGGGGTCGCTAAGGCGCCAAGCTGCTCTTTCTGCTGCATTGCATCAGAGCTTACAGAATGCTGAGTCTTGGATCAACCGATCTATTCAGGGGTCATCCACATCCTCATCAGCATCTTCTACACTTTCCCATGGAGAAGGCAAAGGGACCAGTGGGTCACTAGCTGATGTATTTGCCAATACTCGAATAGGTAGGAGATGGCTATGAACAGAAAAATTGCTTCAAGTTCAGATTGTATTAATAAAGCTGGAGTTGTCCCATCGCGTAAGGGAAATTCGGACCGAGAGTTTAGTTAGTTTTGATGGAACTTGATAGGATTTCTTGGAGTTACACAATTTTTTTTCCTTAACGTCAGACTGTTGAGTTGGTCAAAAAAGGGGAAGTGGGGGGCAGGAGCTTATCGAAGTAGAAGAGACTCCAGGGTGTAGTGATGGTATCGACAGGTTCAATAGGCACAACTTTCTTTTTGTGTACTGTGTTGCGTATGTCTACAGCTGAAGCTACTGTGTGTACAGAGCTACCGTATGCCAGTAGCATTTGGCATCCGTGTCCTGATGAATACTATAGGGGTGTCTTTGCCTACCGAGTGGGGGAGATAGTGCGTTTTAACCTTCTCATTTTGCCCTAACAGTTCATTGTTTGTGTTAGATTTAAAAAAAAAAAAAAAAAAAAAGGAAACAAAAAAAGGAACCAAACCCAGCCATTTATGCGAACAAATGAGCGTGTTATTCCAAAAAATGTTTATTGCAAAGTAAAGATTTAGCAGAGATCTTTCATGACTAGTCTGAGAAATAATCAGAGCATCCAGGTATTGAGAAGACGGAGCAAAATCTACAGATCTGGATACCCCAGGCTCAGTTTTTTGAGGCTCTGAGGTGCTCCTTGCTGCTGATGCTTCTGTATGAAATTGCAAAGTTTGGTTTTGCTCTGTGTGTGTTTGTCTTTTTTATCTGCTGTTAAGGATATTACTGCATCCCAGGAGATGTCTGTATTTTGTGTGCTCTCTGCTTTTGCTTAACTGGTTTGGGGCAAGCAGTGCATAGAAGTGCTGGTATTTTTAACTGTTTCACTTTTTTTTTAATTGCTTTTTTGTTTGTTTGTTTATTTGCTGGGATGCAAGTTGTTTTTTGAAATGGAAAACTGGGGAAATTGCCCATAAAATATAGTCAGTATAATTAATGTGTCTTTGAAGCAGAGAGGCTGTTTTTAACTGGAGCTTACAGAAACCCATGTTTACCTTTTGTAATGAAGTAAGGTAATCTAGCTTTTTACCTACAGAATAACTACTATCTAATATAATAAGTATTTTATGCAAAACAGAAGTTTTAAATCTTCATTGAAATTGGCTTTGCCTTGTAGATGCCACATTCATCCTGTGTTAACACCTACTTTAAATGAATAGGAACTCTCACATACGCATCTCTTTGGAGAGAGTAATAAAAAGTCCTGCAAATATTTGCAGTTGTACAAATTCTAGGTCCTTCCTAGTCATCTTAGATGTTCAATACGTAAGAAATATTCTGTGCTGCCGTATCTCCAAAGGTAGGCAGAAATGGATTTTTTTTTTTCTCCTTAGAAAGAGGGGCGCAGAGAATCAACCGCAAAATCCTTTCTGTGGGAATTATTCAGTATCTGACTCCTCCAGACTCTTTCTGTGCAAGCCAGCAGTTTCAAAATTGTTGGGTTTTTTCCTTTGTAAGCAACAGTTGCTGTTTCTGTTAAGCTGGAATAGAATATTCTTGCCCTATCAGATGATTGAACGTACTGTGTTGTATAAAGAAATCCCCCATAAGCAAAAATCACTTATTTAAGAGAAAATTAGTGAGAGAATTTCTGAAGGATGCAGAGTTATTTGCAGTTCTGAAGCTTACAAAGTCATCTGAAAAGCAAAACAGTGTCTTGCAACTTAAAGCAAAAGTAAGACCCAGCTTGCTCTGTTCATTAGATTTTAAGTTTATTATTTAACTGCTGGGCAGGCTCATACTGTTTAACCACCGAACTGGAAGAAATTTAAACCCAACATGATGTTTTGCTGATCTGCCGTAGTCAATAGCCTACCGTGTGTTTTGTTTTAGAAAGCCCTTACTGACAAAAAAAGTTAAATAGTGTAATTCTAGCAAGAGAGGTTACTGCATAGGTGATGTAGGTTTTTTTGTTCTGGGGCTTTGAATATTTCAGAGCTCATGTGAATCTCAAAGTTGTTTGTTTTTTTTCTTTTTTACAGTGCTGAAGGTCAAGAGATTTAGCTTGATTTGAAGGTTAGAGACCCAGAATAGGAATTCTGGTTTGGTGAACCACTTCGTTGACATGGACAAAGCCACTCATCTTGTGCCTTTGTTTTCTGTTTTCCCGAACAGATAATGTGCACCTCCTAGAGCTACTTAATATTTAGGAAGCAGTATGTTTAGCATTAATAAGAGCTCCCACACATTCAACCCGTTAAATTTTTAAGATTGTTGGCAACAGGTAACTAACACTTTGCTTGTTCTGTCGGATAATAGAAGGTATATGTTAATTGCCATCTCAATTTTCTCCCTCTCTTTAGAAAATTTCTCAGTTCCCCCAGATGTCACAGCAACTACCTCCACATCCTCAGCACGCCCAGCAGCGATTGACCTTCCTCCTTCAGGGATCGTGAAAGGCATGCACAAGGGATCTAACCGCTCTAGTCTCATGGATACTGCTGATGGTACGGAACCTTTCACAGTACCCAGAAATTAGAATGGTGTTAAGGAAGGACTTGACTTGGGCGAACAAATCATGAACAAATCACTTAAGTGTATCCCATTTAAGCACTTCACAAATTTGAAAGGGTTATGGCATCAGCATTAACACATTCCTGTGCTGCAGTTATGTCATTGGCATTAACTCATTCCCATGCAGCAATTACCTACTATGTACTGAACTGGAGAAAATCATGGGAGAGATAATAGGCTTTTCTCTTCTCTACCACTTTTTAAGAAAAAAGTTACAAATACGTAGGTAGATGAATTGTTTTTAAAAGCTTTTGCCCTAGAATCCCCAAAAGGAAAGGTAAGATGTATGAAATAATGTAGTTCTTAACTATAACTAAGGTCCCATGAAGCTGATAATGCTCGCTCTAAACTGGTTGGCATGAACCTTTGTGCAGAGGGGTAGCAGTGATGCTTCTGGTCTTGTGTCCTCCCTCCGCTGGCAGCCTTGCGCTGCTCGGGCGATACCACAGGCAGGCGCGGACCTGGAGGCTGGTTTTACAGCAAGGGCAAATCAGGCTTTGGAAATCACGCTTTAAAAGTGAATTTCTATTACGAGCATTTTCTGACCACTGAGTTAATACAGAACTGATATAATGCTTACTAATGTCATCCCACACTGGCACAGCCTTTAATAATGGAAGCCGGTAGTTGAATGAGTGGGCACACCAAGGGAAGTATCCTCCGGTGGAAGGAGGTAAGATGTAAATGTTAATAGAGATGAAGAACGCTTTTATTAGACAAAATCTTTCCCTCCAGGTGTTCCTGTGAGTAGTAGAGTCTCCACGAAAATTCAACAGTTGCTTAACACCTTGAAAAGACCTAAAAGGCCACCCCTGAAAGAATTTTTTGTGGATGATTTTGAAGAAATTGTGGAAGGTAATAGCACCAAATAATGTTTTGGGTTTTTTTTAATCATGTATTATAAGTAAATACAGATGTGTAGGGCTGAATTTATTTATGCCATCGTTTTTGAAGTAGACTCTGATTCGCTATTTGCAGCTAGCAGTAGCCCTCATGAACAGTCTGATACAAAACCAATGTTTGAGCTGAGCTTTGAGTGGCCTCCTCAACACTAAACTTCTTCCAATAACTAAAACTTACTGACAAAAATATTTAAATAGATTTATTTTTTTTTTAAACCCCTTCATTTGCTAAGGGTACTTAATTAATTTCCCACAAGGGATTGTCGTTACAGGTAATTTTATTACAGCTTTATTTTGTAAGATTGTTTGTCTTCTCTCTAATTTTCTGTTCCTTTCCTCGCTGTTGAATTGAATACCTTTTAATAGCACCTTAGGAGAAGACTGTGTTCACGGTGTTTTGTTTTGTGCAGGGCTTCCTAGGAAGTGAAATGTGATGGGGGTTGTTAAACATAAAGAGGCTGAGGAAGGGCATTTGTTTTCAGTGCGTCTTTCCAGCTTAACTGTCTGGTAACAAATGGGCAAAGATGAACTGGAAACATGATTGAATTTTCTGCAGTTCCGCAGCCTGACCCAAACCAGCCCAAGCCAGAGGGACGCCAGATGACGCCTGTGAAGGGAGAACCCCTGGGAGTTGTTTGTAACTGGCCTCCTGCCTTAGAAGCGGCACTGCAGCGCTGGGGAACCACACAAGCGAAATGCCCCTGTCTGACAGCACTGGATGTTACAGGAAAACCGGTTTATACCCTCACGTATGGTGAGTTGAGCCCTGGCTTCCAAGAGAGCAGCGGTGGATAGAACACGGGGTTGTTGGTCTTGGTGTGGTTGCAAATAACTTCCTGGGTTTTGAGAGCTTTGTAGACAAAGCACAAAGTGCCTGAAACAGAGGACGTGACTGTAGAAGGTAAAAGCAGTCAAGAACTGAAATATTCTCTTGTATGCGGGGTTGATTTAGAGTTGTGCAAGTCTCTCTTCTTTGTGTTCTAGGCAAATTGTGGAGCAGAAGTCTCAAGCTGGCCTACACACTGCTTAATAAACTGGGGACCAAAAATGAACCCGTGTTAAAACCTGGAGATAGGGTAATGAGTTTGGGACTGTCTGGTTCTCCCTCTGAAGTAAAAAGAGGGTTTGGGGGGGCTGTAACGTACCACAGACACTATAATCTTGTTCTTTTAATAGCAAAACTCTTATCCCAGGGACAGGCTATTTGGGAAAGACACTTTTGTGCTTTTTCAGTCCTGCTGGCTCCTCTGTAAGCAACTTCTTGGCTCTGGACTTTGAAATACATCTAAGGAAGAGCATTGCACCTCTGAGAGAAATACAGAGCTTTAGATCTCTGTGTTTTGGCTGTGTGTGCATCTTCGGGTGTATGGGCACACAGGGAACGCTGGCACTGCTGCGTGAGGAACTATCTTCCACAGATATTCTGTGGAAGAAAGAGCGCTTGAAGATGCCCTGTGAAAAATGCTGTGGTAGAATGTGAAATAACACAAAGTTTTCTGACTTCTAGTCACTATAGAGCTGAACTTTGCAATTTTTCCTTGTATTTCAACTAACAAAATATTTTTATGAATTGTAGGTAGCCCTTGTTTATCCCAACAATGACCCAGTCATGTTTATGGTGGCATTTTACGGCTGTCTCCTAGCAGAAGTCATACCAGTGCCTATAGAGGTACCTCTTACCAGAAAGGTAACGTTGATGGAACTTAGAGGAGCGATAGGCTGATGTGGGATGAAAACCAAGTCAGACCATCAGCCTCTGAAAGCGTTTTCCCAGCATCCAGATGCTGCCTTGGCAGCTCTGTATCAACGCAATGTGCGAGACCTTTGTGAACCTGGAATAGCTGGTTAAAAATGGAAAAACATATTGACCAGAGCACTGTGCTGAGTGGCTGGACATGGTCGATTCACCTAAATGCTGTAGTTTTCATTCTGTTATTGCAAATAATTTATACAGTACAGATAATATTGTGAATCTGCCCTCTGATCGGTGTGAATTGGGTCTCATTTCCAGCCATGCTTAGCACCTGCCAGTCTTTTGACTTTGCTGGAGACTGGAGATGCTAAGTATTTCTGAAGACTTCGAGGCGCTTTTTATAAATTATTTGCTCAACAAAGCATTTTCTTGACCCTTACCAGAATTTTTGCAATATTGCCATATTATTGCCGTGTCAAGAACCGTCTAAAACTATAGATTTCATAAGAGGAATCAAAAGCAACAGGATAATGGCAAACATATGGCAAGAGAGGTGGTAATGAAATGGTGAGCTCGTCTGGTAATCCTACGGGAGTTACAGAGCTTTGCTTTCGTTTGTCTGCAACGTGACAACTGCTATAGCAACCAAATGCAAAATTAAAACTCCCAGTGTTTGCCCAATCAGATTTCTTAGTGAGCTACCTCAGTTCAGTGTTTTTATCATTGTGCAATAGAAATTAGTTCCTGGGGAAAAAGAGGCCTTGTTATTTCAGCGTAATTACATGTTTTGCCTTTTTTGCCTCCTCATTCCTCTTTGAAGCATCTGGGCTTCCATTAATGAAAATAAATGGTGTCTGCTCGATGCCTGGATGCTGGGGATGAGCACTTGTTTTCTGTGGATTTCACATCCAATGCACTTTCATCTTGGCAATGCAGTATTTGTTTTCTGTATAAAGAGTTCCCTTTGAGAATCACCAGATTTCTCTGCAATCTGTCCCCAGTTACGGAATCGTTTCGTTTTTGAACAAAATGAATTGAAAAGAGCAGACTTGGTATGCAGAAGATTAAGTAGCCCTTCTGCATTTTTGTGGTGGCTTATCGTTTTCCTATGGACTTTTGTTGGCTTGTAGGCATGTCTCCATTTCCCCAGCTGGCCTTTGTGCTGGATATATATCATCTTCCAAAATGTATTATTATCTAAGCTTAGAGGTGGTTGTATTCATCCCTGGCCAGACAGTGCTTGTTTCAGACCATTGCCAGACATTGGATGTAGGCAGCGAAGGACAAACCAAAGGAAAGAGTGTTTGTGGGCGTGGGTTTTTTCTTCTTTCCCCTCCCCGTGTGATCCATAATGTTACCATCCAGTTACCAGAGCATTACCAAACCTTGGATTTTGGTAAGGGGAAAGCTGACTTATGTCATCTTTAAACAAGAATGACTTTTTCCCCCTCTTCCCACAGGATGCTGGTGGTCAGCAGATTGGTTTTTTGCTGGGAAGCTGTGGTATTGCTTTGGCCCTCACCACTGAAGTTTGTCTGAAAGGGCTTCCAAAAACCCAAAATGGAGAAATTGTGCAGTTTAAAGGTTAGATGCGTTACATTCTTGCTTTTGATTGTACTCTTGCTAAAGCTGAACTGTCTGACAGTGGTTGTCAGAAGTCTGAATGCATTTGGGGGGGATAAAGAGAGCAACTCTTCTGATAGTGTCGCTTAACTGCGGTAGGTTTTCCGCATACGATGTAGATTGATCCGTGTGTCTGACGGAATTGCTTTGTGGTTCTGGAAGTCACAGTGAATCCACCTTACAAGCCAGGGTTGTCCTCAGATCCCTTCAGTGGCATTTGGCAGGTTCGAAAGCAGTTTTATTAACGATACAAGAAGCTATATTTAGAAATACTGCAGGGATCTTTCCTGAGTAGAGGAAGTGCCTTGTTGCCCACTGAATTCCCTGATGAGAAACGAAATGAGCCTTCTGGCTAGTAGCTTGGCTTGGATTGGTATTTTGCTTGTATAACTGAACTTGGACAAATGATGGGGTTTTAGTGTATTCTTGCAGAATATAAATCCCTCAATAAATAAACTGATATTAATATTCCACTTTAATTTTGGCTCTAGGTTGGCCCAGACTCAAATGGGTTGTGACAGATTCAAAATACCTCTCCAAATCTCCTAAGGACTGGCAGCCCAACATCTCAGCTGCAGGAACTGAGCCAGCATATATTGAGGTAAGTAGTGAATGGGGAATAGAAAGTGTTTTTCGTGAGCTGAATTTAATGTTCTAATCACCAGGGAGATAATACTTTCACCTCACTACCTTAAACTTCTCAGTTTCTAGCCACTGAAACAAGTCTCTCGCTGTGTACAACGTGCTGTGAAGCTTATTTTAGTTTTTAATATCTTTGTGGCCTTGAGCGCTGCTCGAAATGAGTTGAACACTGTTCTTGTTCCAGAAAGCTTCTAATTGAGACAACTGAGCACTCCGAGATAGTGTACTTGATAACACAGATTTCTGAAACTCCTTAAGCCCACAGCATTTTGAATTTTCTGTTCTTCCTAGCAGGGCTTATTTTCATTTGTACACCTCAGTAAGGTAACTTCTAGGAATTGCAGGGGTTTAAGTAGCAACAGTAATTTGGCTATTCTAAAATTGCAGATTGGCTTTTCAGTTTACTTAAGGGAGCAGGAAGAGATGCTGTGAGTAGTAATAGTGAAATAAACACAAACACGTTCAGTTGCCATCTTTATCTCCTGTCTCTTTGGAATTAGCTGAACACCTTTGCTACCCGAATAACTATATTTTCTGTAGTGAACCTTGCTGATACCCTTTTACAAACAGGTACTTTTTAGACTATGTCTCCGCAGCTTTAGAAAAAGAAAACTATTTAATATGGATTCTGTGATTTAATTTTCTTCATATGTGGGATCCAGCGTCACACCTTGGCTTTATTTTTCCTCCTCTCAGTACAAGACGAGCAAAGAGGGCAGCGTTATGGGCGTTACAGTGTCTCGGATTGCCATGCTGTCTCACTGTCAAGCCTTGTCTCAGGCCTGCAACTATTCCGAAGGTGGGTGATGTCTCAGAAACATCAAAGAAATGAAGGTTCAGCAACACTATTTTTGGTGGTTACCTCTCATATTTTTAACAGCTGTCTACGCGTAATCAGCACACAACAATACCTACTTTAAAAAAGAAGGCGGGAGGGGAGGACAGTGTGGATTAACTCTCCCCAGAGCTAAAGACTACCTGTACTCTTTTCTGTCCCAAACTACATCATTTTCACTGCCATAGTGAAAAGGAATAAGAAGTGAGATTTGCATCATGCCTAGAAAGTTAACAAGTCTGTTCAGATGAATGAAAAGAAGAGGGATGAATGAAAAGGGGAGTGTTTTCCAACGGACTTGAGTCTTTCCCTTGCCCTACCAATGGATCACCCATTAAAATGCACTTCCAAACTTTTGTTCTTGATAGTGTGCGTAATTATCAAAGCGCCTCTTGCATAAACTGGTTTTGTATTAGTTGCATGAGGCTTTTTGGCTAATCCAGAAATGGAGGTTGGAAATTGCTGGTGGGAGTACAGAGAGTTCCGCTATAGGATATGGTTTTAGTCTGGTCTACCTTGTAAATCAAGCTTATTATATATCCATGACTGAAACTTTATTTTTAGAGCTCTATGTCATAGTACTTTAAAATGCAGAGTTTGTCTTTTGGAAGCCATCACTTTAATTTCCATTGCTTCTGGGAGTCAGTGCTTGAATGATGTTCTCCACTCTCTTCCCTCGCTGCTGCTGCTGCTTAATGAGGTTAAGACCCTTCCTGTTCTTCTGGTGTACGTTACAGGCTGAAATGTAGTTTTCTTGCAACTTTCTGGGATGTGTTCCTTCTCTTAAACTGATGTTCAGTTCTGTTCTTTTGCATAACAAGGAGCTCTGACTAGTAAAACGTATAATCAGACAAACAAGGCTCTGCACTTGGCTTGCTACGTGTGTACCTCTTGGAGCAGATCTGACAGATTCAAACGTATGCAGATTCCAGCATAAATAATGGTCACAGCTGTCTTGGCACATTTCACTTCAGAACTACAACTTTCTTTTCCCAGGTGAAACGATAGTGAATGTTTTGGATTTTAAGAAGGATGCAGGGTTGTGGCATGGCATTCTGACGGTGAGTTGAGCCTGTAAGGACTTTCTGAAGCGTTTCCTAACTCTTCATAGTTTCAACATTTGAGGAGATGGTTGAGGATAGGTTCATTACCTATTAAGTCACCCATTTCTCTCCCTGGTAGATCTGCAGTTCTCTGGAGGAAGTGTAGAAGCATCCTCAGAAACCTTATGTGAATTTGTGGTGGGGCAGGGGTTGATGAGGAGTGAGAGTGACTCATATTTTTGCTTCGTTACAGGTGTTGTGAACCCTTTTCTGAAAATCTTTTTTTTTTTTACTTTTCAGAATGTAATGAACAAACTGCATACTATCAGTGTGCCCTATTCTGTGATGAAAACCTGTCCGCTCTCGTGGGTGCAGAGAGTTCATGCCCACAAAGGTAACTGTGTGTGTTCCACAACTTTAGCTTGAAGTTCTCAGGATAAATGACTGAGGGGCATTAAAATCTCAAATGCTTTAGAGCCTGTCGTCTTGCTCTCCCATGACAAATCTCGAGGGCCAGAACTCTTAAAATTTATTTCTAAATATGCACAAAGTCCTAATGCCATGTGAATGTCAGCAAACTTGACGGGGACCTCATGACCTGTGTACTTGAAGCCAGTGCCTTTTCTGAGACCAAGAAAATGGTTGAGCACAGCGAGATCCACTGGTCCCCAGTCTTCACCGAGGCCATTCAGATGGTGTTACTGATTTATGCACTTCGGAGGAGGAGCTGCAGTAGTGACAGACCCTGGCTCAGGCGCTGGGCAAATGGCCTGTGCGCCACAGCAGATGCTATTGTATGTTGGGGTTTGCCGTTACTGCAGGCTCAGTTAATTAAGGCTTGCTTGCTTTAGTGACAGTTTTCTCATTTGGGGGTGTTGGAGTATGTAGTCATACAGAAATGACTCATGGAAAGCTTTTACTTATCCTTACATCTTTTTTTGTGTTGGCTTACAGCAAAAGTTGCTTTAGTCAAGTGTCGAGACTTGCACTGGGCCATGATGGCCCATCGAGACCAAAGAGACGTCAGTTTGAGTTCGCTGCGCATGCTGATTGTAACCGATGGTGCAAATCCCTGTGAGTATCCTCATCCTGCTGTTTTCAGTAGGGAGGTTTCTCAGTTGTCTCCCAGGCTCAAGCTTAACTCCTTTTGTAGATACCTCCGAGAAGATTTCAGTTCGGGCAGCTGTCTGGCGACACAGAGCTGTGGGTTGTGGTGCGTGAGCACCAGGGCAAGGGGGTTTCTGTGCTTTCGTCCTTTGAGTATGAGTTGTGAAAGATAACTGCAAAGTGAGAAACTGGAGAGTTGAATGGGGAGCTCTTGTGTGTAAAACACAATTCTGGGAGACACAGTGAGATTGGTTTTAAATTGCTCACAGGGGAAACGGTAAAGGCTTTTAAGAAGAACTTTGAAGGGGAAAAAATGCCTAGAAAAATCTGCAAGGAATGCTGTTAGTGGAAAGGCTTAAAGAATGTTTGTCTAGATGGCACCAACTGGAAGGGATAACTTGAATACCATTAGACCTGTTTTGCTTATGCATGCTGCATGGAAATGGACCCTACGTATGTGCAGTAATTGTTGGAGGTTTGGAAAGTATTTTAGGCCTGTTGTACCCTGAGCATGTAACAACTCTGAAGCAAACTGGGGGAGAAAAGCAGCCTTGTTCCCACAAGAGAACACGCCTGTTCCCAAGTCACATTCAGTAGGCACTTAAGCTCCTTTGTGGCTGGTGTCTTGGAAGGTGCTACCTGGAGTTTTTAGAAGGGATACAGTGTATACACTGTGCAAATACACTGCACTTATTTCTAGGTTATTTTACAGACAATTTTAAAAATCAAATTATTTAAAGACATAGTGGCATATTTTCTTTCTTTCCAGGGTCTGTTTCCTCATGTGATGCCTTCCTGAGCTTGTTTCAGAGCCATGGGCTGAAGCCAGAGGCAATCTGTCCATGTGCGACATCTCCAGAAGCGATGACTATTGCAATACGGAGGTAATGGGCGTACAGCATTGCACTCTGTTTGCTAGATTAAGTGATCTGGGCTGAGGTTTGTTCACACATCAGTTGGTCATAGTTGACTTAAGCATGTAGTAAGCCCCACTGACATTTACTATGTGTGGTCAGGTATTCAAGAGCTAAGTTGTTAAACATTTCTCCTAAGATATGAGTGCCTTTTTCCCCCCTCTAAAATGTGTGACAGCTCAACAGTGCCTGTAAGAACTGCGCACTGCGTTTTCCAACTCTTGATTTACACAGCTGTGTGGTGTTCTTGAATCTGAGATTACATTTGATATCACTTTGGACAGTGATTTTCATAGTTTGCTGCTGTCCATTACTGCCTTCTCTAGTAAACAGTCCTGTAATCAGCTGGCCTGGGAGCTGGTGTTTAACCTGGAATAAGCTAAAGAGCTGGAAGAAGAGCTGCACTTCCGCAGGAATATGATTTCTTACTTATCGATTGATGTGACTCTTCTGGGAGGCAATCTGTACTGCCATCTCACAGTTTTAAATTTGTTATGCAAAGAAGAGACACTGAAATACGCATATTTCTGTTGCTGCAGTATCTTCATCCGAGTCCAATAATAGCCTCTGTGCCTGATTTAGTGTATTGATTTTGTGTCCTTCCAAGGCCTGGGGTCCCCGGGGCACCTTTGCCTGGAAGAGCCATCCTGTCCATGAACGGGCTGAGTTTTGGTGTGATCCGTGTCAACACCGAAGACAAAAACTCTGCTCTCACTGTCCAGGATGTTGGCCACGTGATGCCAGGAGGTAAAAATGTGCAGGAGTCTCCTGTAAGATCTTTTTGCAAATGGTCTGGAATGTTTTAGAAAAAGAACCGGTCAATGTCCTCTCCCATGTTCAGCCTCAGCAGGGGGGTCAGGCAGTCCCCGTACAGGCTGTCATCCCTGTCACGGTTAAATGTGTCAGCTCTGGTACGAGGCAAAGCTTGGGGATTGTTTTAACAATGCACAATTTGTCCTAGGAATGATGTGTATCGTGAAACCGGATGGACCGCCTCAGCTCTGTAAAACAGATGAAATTGGTGAAATCTGTGTCAGCTCCAGAGCAGGAGGAATGATGTATTATGGGCTGGCAGGGGTGACAAAGAATACATTTGAGGTACGGATAGTAGAATGCATCTTTCTTTCCCCGTTTCCTTTGTAGAACTCATAGGCTTGTAAAATCTCTTGGGTTTGTAACTTCAGTGTTAATGTTGTCTTTTTAAAAAGATACACTGAAAAACTCCTTACGGTTAAATATATTCTGTGTTCCCCTTTCATATAAAGGTCTCCCGCGGTGCTAAAACAGTGACTGTACCAAGGATTCCCTCCCCTTCTCCTCATCACTTCACTCGCATATAGTGCAGTTCTTGATGTGGGGAATGGTTTTCTATCCTCAGGCAAATCCACTTTGCCTCCAGTGCCCTCCCTTCTCTTGCAGGTTATCCCTGTGAACTCGGCTGGCTCGCCTGTGGGTGATGTGCCCTTTGTCCGCTCCGGCTTGCTGGGGTTTGTTGGACCTGTACGTAACAGAGTTTTTGAGCTTGCCTTGCTGTATTCTTTTGTTCATGCTAATAGCCTTGAATGTTTAAAAGAAAGCGCTTGGGTACAGAAGTGTGTGTAAGGAGAGCTTGCTGTGGATAAGACAGTTGCAAGTTAATGGATTTGCCTGAGCCAGTAGGAACCCTTACTTTTCCAGCACTCTGTCATTACAGTGCCTTACTGTGTTGCTTGTTACATTTTTAGATTGCTAGTTCTTCTACAGCCAAGTCTAAGAAGCTTTTCTTATGGCAGTTCTGCTATGCGTGCTGGAGTGTCTTGTCTGACTGGGTGGCTAGAATGCTTCTCCTGGTTCAGTCATAAATGATGTGATTTAAAGAGAAATAAAAGGTGGTTTATGCGGATTCTGTTGATCTAGTCATAGTTATGAAATATGCAAGTCATCAAAGACATTTGAATTTACACTTTATGTAAGTTACTCACAGATACCTTTTTATCTTTCAGGGTAGTTTGGTGTTTGTGGTTGGAAAAATGGATGGATTGCTGACCGTTAGTGGACGTAGACATAATGCCGATGACATTGTAGCAACTGGATTGGCAGTAGAGTCAATAAAAACAGTTTACCGAGGAAGGTTAGCAAAATAAACCTTGCCCCACTCCCCATAAACTTCTGCATGGGATATAATGAAACAGGATCTTTAATATGTTCTTCGATTTCTCTTCAGTAATGTTTTTTGTTTGGGTAGCTCAGTTAAAGTAAATATGGTTTTGGTTTAGACAGCAATTGGCCTGATTCGGCCCAACACAGGTCTGTTTTCCCCACTATCCTGCCTGGCTTTTCATCAGGTCTGGGTATTTTAGGGGAAGGAATCAAGTAACAAGATAAGTTGGCCACATGGAGAATTTAATTCTCTGTCTCTGTAGAATTTACTTTTAAGTCTCTGTAGTAATTGGCTGCTGGCTGATGCTCTGCAGCAAGGAAGAATTTCATTAATGTCCAAAGATACTTAATTTTATTTAGCAGTTGTGGATATCATTTTCTACATCCTCAGGCAGGGTTGGAGCGCACGTCTCTTAAGGCTTAACACCTAAGACATAACAGGAGATTTTTTAAGCCCTCTACGTCATGTAGATGCTTCTAAAGCTTTTATTGCCTTGGTGACTTGCCACAGGTTGGAACAGAAATGTGATGGTAGGTTGAGAGGACAGGGGACTTCATCAGAAGGTGGAATTAATCCCTTACGTACTTCACCAAGTCTTTCTTTTTTGACTCAATTTTAATTGCCCAATGTTTTCTCTCTGTCCTTGCCCCATGGGTTTTTTTTACGAGTTCTGTCTTTAGTCTGTCTCCTTGGCTTCCTATTCCCAAGGAGTAAAACTGGAATTTATGCTGATGTGGCTTTTCCTTAGGATTGCCGTGTTCTCAGTGTCTGTCTTCTATGATGAGAGGATTGTGGTGGTTGCAGAGCAGAGGCCAGATGCATCTGAAGAGGACAGTTTTCAGTGGATGAGTCGGGTGCTGCAGGTAAGCCCACTCATGTAGGCGGACGAGGTGAGTTTGTGCAGTTTTTCAGTGTGTGGGCAGATCAGAGGCCATCAGCACGCTCCAGATGGAAAGAGCACAGGCTCATGATCCCTCTTGGCACAAGGTATTTTTACAGGGTCACAAGCTGGGTACATCTGCTGTGTACAAGCTGTTCCACTATGTCCTGAAGGTCCTGGGAAAGCGGCTGCTACGCAGAATAGCGTAGGCTCTGACGAAGTGGTCAGCGTTATGCTAGCAAAATGACTGTGCAGAGAAACACAGTTGCCTCTCAGCACTGCAAAGCAGATCCAGTGCTCAAGCATAGGAGTTCTGCTTTTAGTCTTGGATCATGCTGGTGCTAAAGTTACGCTTTAAAGCCACCCTTATCTTTGGAGATGCATTTTCGGCAGGGAGACAGTAAACAGAGAAAGGTTAAAAGAGCTGAATGAGTGTAGTCCCAAGAAACCAGAACAAGCAGCAAATACTTACTTTGAGAGCTGCCTGCATTGCATGTAGGTCATTCTTGGGAATGATGTTTCAGGTTGTGAAGTATGCAAACTGGGGAGAAAAATCAGGGGAGTACCTGGTGGGTCTGAATAGTGTGTTAGATGCCTGAATGCTGAGGCAGACAAAAAGGGACAGAGCGTGATGGTTCAGAGGAGACAGATGGATAAAATCTCAAGATCAGAATCATATGATTCATCAGGCAACTGTGTATATTTTGGGATTTTGGGCATAAAAGATTTAAAAAAGGATTTCTTATATATGAAATGGACTATAAAGCAGGGATGCTAACAAGCACTTAGCTCTTACCATAGGGCTCGCTGATGTTACAGAGGTGAAATGGAATGGTAGTGACTGACTAGCTCCTCAAGTACCTTATAAATCATGGACTCATAGAATGGTTTGGGTTGGAAGGGACCTTAAAGATCATCTAGTTCCAACCCCCCTGCCCTTGGCATGGATACCTCCCGTGCAGGGATTTGTCTTGCAGTGTGTCAGTAACTGCAGTGGCCTGTCTCCTGTAGAACCCAGAGTGCAAGTGACCGTCTTTCCTTTCTCTAGGCGATTGACAGCATTCACCAAGTGGGTGTATATTGCCTTGCTCTTGTGCCAGCAAATACGTTGCCAAAAACGCCGTTGGGAGGGATCCATATCTCTCAAACTAAACAGCACTTTCTGGAGGGCTCTCTGCATCCGTGCAACATCCTCATGTGCCCGCACACGTGTGTGACGAACTTGCCAAAACCCAGGCAGAAACAACCAGGTAACACAAGCACCTTTTCAAAAAATGTTATAAAAATGTTAATAAACTGAAGTTCACAATCTCAGACCTAGGAAGCTGCGTGATGCCTCTGACACTGAGTGCCCTACTTCCTGGGGACCAGAGCTTGTCTTGTGGCCTCTGGCTGGGGCGTGTTTAGGGCCTCTCTTTGCATGTCAGTCAGGAATTTTGATTCCTACCTTTGAACTCATTGGGATTCTCTCTGCTGATGAATAGGAGACTAGCAGTGCCTTATGAACTCTTATCAGTGAGGTTTCATTACCTGTCTTCTTGCATCCATGCCCAGGAGCAGTGGGATCCTACAGAGAATCTTTGTTCCTTTGCTGTCCTGCAGATTGCAGTTCTAGGCCAGCTTCCTCCCATTTGCATCCTAAGTCCAGATTTCACGCCCCTGTTCTTTATCCTCAGGCGTTGGCCCTGCCTCTGTGATGGTGGGGAACCTGGTTGCTGGGAAGCGTATTGCTCAAGCCTCTGGAAGAGATCTTGGTCAAATAGAAGACAATGATTTAGTTAAAAAGGTAAATCAGTATTTATTACAGCTAGAGAATGGGAAAAGAATTTACCCTATGGCTGAATGCAAAGCAGCAACATGAAGTGGACTTAAATACTGCCTCTGAAGTAGAAACACTAGTATTTAATTACTGCCTCTTTGTTTCAGCACCAGTTCCTGACAGAGGTATTGCAGTGGAGAGCTCAAGCAACTCCTGACCACCCACTCTTCCTTTTATTAAATGCCAAGGTACAGTCAGTGCTGAGTTGTTGGGTTTTTTTAAGGTCTACAGCATGTTATTCAGCGCAAGTTTGAGACTGTGTTTAAAATCTTTTGCCCACTCCAGTCTCCTCTATGTAGTCTCTGTATCGGATTTTGCCCATAGATTTGTAACTTAAAATTGGAACCTTTGAACCTATAGGTCACTTTATCTAAATGACTGTCATGGTTCAGTGCTTCATTTTAAAACTGAGCGTGTTTGTAGGTCCCACTGGTTCCTGTATCATTTAATGGTGTATCCCTGTTGAGTATATTCTGGCAAGGTTCTGGTGCAAGAAGACCTGAACTGACTCCCTGGAAGGTAGAATTTTCTAGAGCAGATCTAACTCCATCTCTATCTTTTTGATACTGTAGTGGATAAACGGCTCATTGAATGCCAGCAGCCTATAGGTATAGATAACTAGTAGCTATAGACTGACGCTAGCAAGCAAGTTTTTTGGTGGTTTTATTTTTTTTTTCAGCAGCCATTTTGCTGACGCATGTGTTGTGCCAGGCCTTGTTTAGAGCATTTTTGTCTCCTTTCAAGGGAACCACTGTGTGCACAGCCACCTGCCTTCAGTTGCACAAAAAAGCTGAGAGAATTGCATCAGTTCTGTGTGACAAAGGACATCTCAATGCAGGAGACAATGTGGTGCTTCTTTATCCTCCTGGTAAGACAGTTTTAATAATGACTGCATCCCGCTGTGGAAATGCACCGTGGTCTTTCTTTGAAATCTCATTGAGATCTGGAAATACAGGAGAGATCATTGAAACAGCGATACCTTCGGGACTGCGTAACTCGCTGATCTAGTTTTGACTCCAGGGAGGGCTGTCCTAATGTCTTGCACTATCAGGACTCGAACTTTGATTCTCTGGAGTTCCAGAAAAGCCAGTTTGTACCTTCTCACTCCTGGCTAGGTCTCGCTGTGTCATGATGTTTGGAATAAAAACTTTAGAGACTTCTGTGGTTATCAGAGATCCTCTGGTATGATCTGTTCACTGCGAAGTTATTAGAAACTGCATGTGCTGGAGAGTTGTGCTAGTCATTGCCCTACCAGAGACTCCTCAGCTCCTGGTCATTTCAGATCTTGTTCATCTGAAGTCACGTTGCCAGTTGGCAGCTTTTCATCCAGGGAAAGCCTGCAGTTTGCTATGAGAAAACGAGCAGGGTGGCTTCAGGTGGAGACTGGTGCTGTGGCCTTCAGCTGTGCAGAAAATGGGCGCTTCATCTGAGACTGGCGCCTTCTCTGCAGCAGCAGGCTGGGAGCCGTGGGACGGGCGCTCTGCCTGCCGCGCCTGGTAGCACACAGCTTAGTCACTTGGTGCGCGCAAGATGCTCACTGCTGGTGAGAGGTGCTCTCTGGTGTGTGTACTTCTTGCCCTGCCAGACAACTCTGTTTTGTCCTGACTGACTTTTGAGCCATTTGATGCTTGGAACAATCTTCTCCTGTAAGATGGATATGGTTTTCCGTGTGGTCAGTCTTCTCTACTTTCCCAGTCCCCTATCCCAAGCTTTCTTAGCTTCCTTGTGCTGCCCTTGGTGTTTGAACTGTTTCTGTTGCACATCTGTGCTGTGGAAGTGACTAGTGCGTGTACCTAATGGAAACGTAACCGGTGCTTGGAGAAAAAGTACTCGGGGGAACAGCTGGTGTCACCAGGGTGTCCATCCACCAGTGTCCTACACTACAGCTTATCGTGTCCTTGCAGGCATTGAGCTAATCACCGCGTTCTATGGCTGTTTGTACGCTGGCTGCGTCCCCGTGACCGTCAGACCACCTCATGCTCAGAGCCTCACTGCTACTCTGCCCACTGTGCGAATGATCGTGGAAGTGAGTAACGGGGCTGGAGCTGAGTGCGGGGCTGGAGCACTCTTGCTTCGGCCTCTCGGACTCCAGTGGTTAACATAGCAGTCCAAAGGCCCACGTTGTTACGTGACAGCAGTGATGGAAGCACATCTTGTAGCTGAAGGACAGTGTTTTCATTCATAAAACGCAAGAGAGAACCACCTCTCCTTATGCACAAGACAAATTGCTATGAAACAGGTGGTTTCTGAGAGGTACTAACATGATGTTAGCACTTTAAATTTCACATTGACACTCCTTACCACTGGGCAAGTGCAGATCCTGCTATTAGTTACTTTCCAAGCCCAGTAAGCAGGAAAGGAGCCCTCCCCGTTATAACCATGGGGAGAAAGCCAGATGTAGACTGGGTGATGCTCTCACCTGCTCTAAAGTTCCTGGCGTGGTGATTTGGATTTTACTCTGCGTTTGGGGTTTTAGTGAAGGAAGAGTAGAGAGCAGTGTTGAAAAAGCGAAAGAAATTAATGCAAGTTTGTTAGGGGAAGCTGGCTACAGATGATAAAATGCACTCTGAACATCAGATCTTGCAATGACAGTGCCACTGGGACTTGCTTTTGTATGTCTTTTTTTTTTTTTTAGTAAGTGTTTATCTTTTTAGGTCAGCAAAGCTGCCTGTATTCTCACAACCCAGACCTTAATGAGACTGCTGAAATCCAGAGAGGCAGCTGCTGCTGTAGATGTGAAAACTTGGCCAACCATCATTGACACAGGTGTGGTCCATGGGCTAAAAGACTTTCTGAAGTTCGGTTTAGGGGTTACCGTTGACTTCCAAAGGGACTGTCCCCCGTTTCAGATGCTAACTGGGTGGCTCTTCAGAATTTGTTTGAATATTTAGAAAAACAATCCAAGATATAAACTAGGTCTGACCTTGTTTACTGATATCTCTTCTGCATTTGTTGACCTATGCATGGAAAATAATTTTACTGAAAAGCCACGTTGCAGACAACTGTTAATTTCCTTAGGACAAGAGCGAGTTGGTCTCTTCTCCCTTTTCCTGAGAATAAATAATTTTCTACGTGGGAACTTTAGCAAGAGTCTTGTATACTAATCTGTCTCTCTGGAGAGAATTAACAGAAAGCTTTATCGTCCATCTCGGGCGTTTTAAAAGGTGCATTCTTCTTTCAAATACCAGTTCAGTGATCAAAAATTAACCATGTTTGTTCCTTTCTTGTACAGATGACTTGCCCAGGAAGCGACTGTCTCAGATCTATAAGCCACCTACGGCTGAAATGTTAGCATATCTAGATTTTAGTGTTTCCACAACAGGCATGCTTACAGGAGTAAAGGTACAGTAAAATGGGTTTAGAAGACGGGGGTTTTGGTGTCTTGTCTTTGCCTGATGTTCTGAACCACCACTCCCCTGGACCTCTACCAAAGCTGGCTCTTGTAGCTTAAATAAAGACCGTGCTTTTCTTCCGGTAAAGCCATGGATTTGCTGCAGACGATGCCGTGTGACTTTGTGCTGAAGAATTAGTTCTGCAGTGTAGGAAGATGGGTCTCTACAGTGGGCATCAGGAATTCTGCTGCTGCCTCCCACTGGAGCTGCCTGTCAGGAGAGCGGGGAACCGTGCGAGTAGCACAGCTGTGAGCTGCTGCTTTCTCCCCCCAAGAGCAGAATAGGGATGCAGATGACAGAGGATAAGAAATTAGAAAATGAAAGCCTTAGACTGTCGTTAATGATATTTGAAGCCTGGGATGCCTAAAGCTTTTAAGCAATAGCTATTGGTATCACTATTTCTGGTTTGCCATGGCTCAGAGGGTTCTGCAGTGCCCTGCCTCTGCTATGGAAGATAAAGGAAGAAGAAACATAGTTTATGGAGAAGTGTTTCCAAGGCAAAACTACCTTTACTCTTACCGACCTGTCTTGATGAAGTCCTATATTGATGTCCTTGAATTTCAGCACGGTGTCTTTGTCTCCTGTGTTGCAGATGTCCCACGCAGCAGTGAGTGGCCTTTGCAGGGCAATCAAGCTTCAGTGTGAGCTCTACTCCTCTCGGCAGATCGCAATCTGTCTTGACCCCTATTGTGGACTAGGTTTTGTGCTCTGGTGCCTATGCAGGTATGGCTTTTGAGGGGAAAAAGGAAAAGATTTGGCTGGATATAAATGGGAAATGGCAGTCCACGTCTTTATCTGGTGTAATTACAGGCAGATTATGTTGACATTACCAAAATGACTAATTTACAGTAAGGGGAGAATTTGTCTTTGAACTGAAAATAATATGTTCCCTTTTCCTGCAGATTAGCAAGATGTTATCCTATCTTGATTATGTGTATTTGTGCTGCCAAATATTACTGGCTCCAGAATGTTTCTCTTGCCTTTCTTCCTTGATTATATGTTGCAGTGAGGGAGTTTTCATTCTGTAAACTGTGTGGTTGAGCCAGTTCTCTTCACTCTGACAGCGTGTGTGCACGTTTGTGTGTGTATAAATTATTATTCTCGTACAGTAAGTTGTATTTTTAAAATGACGTTGCTACAGAAGGTGGGCATCGGAGCTATTACCAGTTTGCCTCAGATGCAGAGTCCCACAACCTGCCTCTGGTCTAGCAGGAATGTAACATGAAAATACAGTAAATATTAATTTAAAGATAACGTGCTACACAAAACTGTTTTCTTCCTTAATGTTCTTCACAGTGTGTATTCTGGACACCAGTCAATTTTAATTCCTCCTATGGAGCTGGAATCCAATCTTTTTCTCTGGTTATCTACTGTCAGCCAGTATAAAATAAGGGACACTTTCTGTTCCTATTCAGTCATGGAACTGTGCACAAAGGGACTTGGAAACCAAGTTGAAATGTTAAAGGTAAGAAACGTTTCCTGAATGTGATGTTACATAAACTAAGGAAACTGTGGTACTAAAGCAAAGCGATACGATTGTTAAAGACAACAGTTTTCCTGTTGCACGAGTCTCAAGTCCACACCTTGCTCAGAAAGCAAAAGCACCAAAAACTGTTTGCAGCCCCAGGAATTGAGAAGGATCGGAATTGCGTGGGGGGGGGTGTTGCAGTGCAGGGAGGAGGTTGGCAGCGAGTGTGGAGGCTGCTGGGCAGAGCCCGGAGCGAGGATGCCGGCAGCAGGATGCTCTGCAGAGGAACCGCTTATGTAAGAGTCTGCAGCGACGGCTCAGACCAGCACATGATGCAAAGCACACGCGGCAGGCGATTTGCTAAATAGAGGTGGTTTCTCCTTGGAGATGTGGGGAAGGGGAAAAAAAAAAGCTACATGAAACACTTGAGGTGGCTTTTTGCATGGGGTTTACTGCCACAGTGTACTCCATCTATGAGGTTAAGGATCGGTCGTGTTCTGTTGGTGTCTGCCTTGGGGGGTGTCACCAGTTAAACAGCGTAATGCAGAGATTCGAACAGCTGGCTAGTGCTGTTCAGTGCATTCGTGATCATGTCTAGAAATAATAATGGATTCTGGTTTTGTTAAAGACTCAGTGTAATCCCAGTAAATGACTTTACTCTCACTTGGTTTGGTTTCCATCTGTATAAAGAGTGAGTAACAGATGTAATTAATCGTAACTGAAAAGCACCACAGAAGCACATGGTGCTACGTTCTGTAGCAAAGGAAGAAGCACTCTTAATGCGTATTTTGTTCTAGCAGTGTTTCTAGGCTCTGGTCAGACACGTTTTATAATTACAAACAGAAGCTGAAAAGAGGAAATAACTTGAACACAAGAAGAGGGTTAGCCCTACACTTCCCGAGTAATTTCCAGGGATAAAAAGTAAATGTCGCTACTTGTGAGGGGACAGATCTTGGTACAGTGTGGCAGAGGTAATTAACACATACAGCCCTTTTTTGCACTCATTTGTGTTTTTTCCAGGCACGAGGAATTAATCTGTCCTGTGTCCGGACTTGTGTGGTGGTTGCAGAGGAACGGCCGCGAGTTTCTCTCACTCATTCCTTCTCCAAACTCTTCAAAGACATCGGCCTGTCCTCTCGTGCTGTAAGCACCACCTTCGGGTCAAGAGTCAACGTTGCAATCTGTTTACAGGTAACCGAGTGCTTTCTAGTGCATGTGCTGCCACGGGCATCAGATTTCCAGATTCAGTTGTATTCTGAATCGGCAAAATTCCCGGTCTGCACACGCTTCTGCATTGCGTAGCCCAACATCTGCTTTGTAGAGAACAGCTGGCACAAGATTTAAGCAGCTTCTCTTGTTTTCAGCTGCCAGATTATATCGCAGATGCTCAAAGCAACTGAAACATGACATTAGAGAACTGTTTCTTTCCATGTAAACAGTGACTAGTTGCCCCGGGGCCGATAGCTGAGCGTGCTTGGGCTGTCTCCATAGCAGCTCCCCCTCCCCAGAGATGCCTCCCACAGTGGGGCTGGAATAGAGAGAAAACACCCTGGTTACTGAAGTCTTTCCCTTAGCGCAACTGCGAAGGAGGGGAAATGTGAATATGAATTTTGCTGCTGGTAAGAAACCCCTGGAAATGTTTATGAGCTCAGGCAGAAGTTGCCCTGACTTCTGTAGAGACATTAACTTTTTTTAAAAATGTTAACTCTTCAGGGAACGTCTGGGCCTGATCCCACCACGGTGTATGTAGATCTGAAATCCTTGAGACATGACAGGTACAGTCAGTTTACTTAAACTTATTTAATAACTCTATAAAATGTTGTAATGGTACTGAGCTATCACACTTCTCGGCAGATTTCAGCGCTTTTTTTTCCCTGACAATGTTTTCTTTACCTTCAGAGTACGTCTGGTGGAAAGGGGAGCTCCACAAAGCCTCCTGCTCTCAGAATCCGGGAAGGTAATTTCTTGTTATTACCTAGAGGCATCTCATGACCTCGTGTTGCTTTTCACACGCCTTATGACGTAGATGTGTAGCTAGGAAAGGTAGCCTTGTGGCATGGCATGAGAAGAGGGGATAGTTGGTTACTCTGTTCCTCTGGAAAGTTAGTTTGATTTATAATGAAGTGTGTGTTGATTTAGGAGCGTGCTTTGCTGAGAATTGGGAGAATTGGTTCTGTTTACAGTAAATGAACCCTATCAAAAGTGTCTGCTGCTGCATCCTTGAAATCGGCATGCATTTGACATTTACTGTAGCTCTTGTTCCCTTCTTTAAACGGATTAACAAAAAGATGTTTCCCAGTAGTTTTTAACACTGAATTTTTCAAAATCAAGGTCTAGCAACGTTTACAGGCCTATAATCCCTTACCGGTGTGTCTCTTAAGTCTCAAAATACATTCATACTGTTAGCATACTTCAGTGTACATGCCCTAGCATGTTTTGTACCTGTTTGTAATTTCTGTGGGTGAAATCATGCCTTTGCGGAGGTAAATGAACAGCCTTTGTATTTTAGTTGTGCATCAAGATAATTCATATACAGATTACATATTCCTCCTTGTGATCTTTAGATTTTACCTGGAGTCAAAGTAGTCATCGTGAATCCTGAGACAAAAGGGCCTCTTGGAGATTCTCATCTTGGGGAGGTAAGTGCAGGTTTCGCTATTTGGGTCGTTTCTGTTGTCTGCTCCTTGCGCTAAATTCTCTCGGTGGGGTTATGGAAGTTGCTGGGTGACAGTTTGTGAGCGATAAGACTTGCAGGCCTTTTTAAGCTAAATTATTGCTGGAGTCTTAAGAATTTGGGTGTGTTATTTTACTGCCAGGTTTAAAGAAGAAGAAAGCCTACTAGAGTGGAAGGCTTACTCCACTCTAAATCTTGCATAACTGGCTTCCAAATAATATAATTTACATTTTGCTTTCCTTATCTTGATTACACACCAGTATATTTGATCTGTGGTGATAGATTATTATCAGGTTTTGGACGTCATATGTTACAAAAAAACACAGTTTATTTACTCAGTTAATCCTCAGCTTACAGTTATTAGGAGAGTAGATCTGCAAGATGCATTTTTAAGATTCTACAGCATATTTGGAGGTTTGAGCTAAATGCAGAACATTTTTGGATCGGAAAATCTCAGATAAAAAGAGAACAGTTTATTACCTGCTTTGTTTTAATGCTCGGCAGAATCTCTGCTTTTGCAGTGTGTGACTCTGACTGTTTTTCCACTTCCTGAGCAGATTTGGGTAAATAGTCCACACACGGCCAGTGGCTACTATACTATCTACGACAACGAAACCCTTCAAGCTGATCATTTCAACACTCGCCTGAGCTTTGGCGATGCTGCTCAGACGCTTTGGGCTCGGACTGGATACCTTGGTTTTGTTCGTCGGACTGAGCTCACAGCTGCCAGCGGAGGTACGGCAGAAATTAGTCTTCATTTTCGAAATGAAGATGAAGAGTTTTCTTTCATACGTGTCTGGATACAAGAGACACTTTTTTTTATCTAAATTCCATTTATTGTCTGCCATTTTCTGTTTCCATAGTATGCATACGCTTCATTTCCCATCTCTCCTCTCTAGAGCGCCACGATGCACTGTATGTTGTTGGAGCACTGGATGAAACGTTGGAGCTGAGGGGACTGCGGTACCATCCGATTGACATTGAGACTTCTGTATCTCGAACGCACAGAAGCATTGCTGAATGGTAAAACAGCTGCGAAAAATGAATTCATCCTAACCGAGCTGAAATGTAGCAATGTTTATGCAAAGATGCAGGATTTACAGAAAAAAATACGAGGCAAATTCAGATACTTTTTGTGTGTTACCATCAGCAAGTCATGCACTTCATTTCCCATCTGTAGATGGGAGTAATGCTGGGCTGACTGACTCAATGTTTTCTCACGAGGCTTAATTCAAAATAGAAATGATGATTTCCTGCTCTGTGGTGTAAAGAACCATTTATGTTTGAGTCGGTGAAAGCGGCATTTAGTGCGTGTGTCACACTAGGTAGTATCAAGATGTGTTGGAACTGATCTTCCGCACGCCGGGACTAGGTCCTTTCGGAGTTAGCGTGCTTGGAAATGCAGCCCAAAGCAGGTGGCAAACTCCATCTAGGGATGAAGAACTGTAAAGTCTGGATCTTTGTGTTTGTGAAAATAACTGGGGTTTCTGTTTTTTTTTTTTTTTCCCTTTCTAACCTTTAGTGCTGTATTCACGTGGACCAACTTGCTCGTGGTGGTTGTGGAGCTGTGTGGCTGCGAACAGGAAGCTCTGGATTTGGTTCCTCTAGTTACAAACGTGGTCCTGGAAGAACATTACCTAATCGTGGGCGTGGTGGTGGTGGTGGATCCTGGAGTTATTCCTATCAATTCCAGAGGAGAGAAACAACGAATGCATCTCCGCGACAGTTTTCTAGCCGATCAGTTAGACCCCATATACGTAGCCTATAACATGTAACGTGTACGGGGGAAGTGATGTTCAGAAACTTTGCGGGACCACTAAGTGACAAAGGGTGGCTGTAGAAATGAAGCTGGTGAATATTACTAATACTTGATATCAAGTTTGAGATTGCTGCCATATTCCCTTCATCTCATCCTGTGGTGTTAAGATCCCGTTAACTACCAGCGGACAAAAGGAAATGTGGTAGACAATGGAAAACACTTGTAACAGTTTACTGAAATATTAGCTTTATAGAAAATGCAAAGTTGACAAGTGTGTGAGCTACAAAATTCCTAAGGCCTTTACAGTAGTGTTACTTTTTTCATCTGTTGTACATATTTGTATTTTTATCTAATACTGTTTTAGGATTCTATAAGGGGAGGGTTTATTTAGTTAAGATAATAAACTATTAAGAAAAGGGTCATCAGAGTTCCGCAGTTCCCTACTATATAATGTACTTTGCATCTGTACTGTAGCTATTCATTCCATGGGATCACACAACTTATTTAAAATTGTGCCATGACCAAATCAATAACTTACGGAATCTAAGAGTTACTTATTCATATAGATATTTCTTGAATTTAAAAAAGAATTTTGCCTATATTTTAAATATGTAAATATTATTATACATAATTCACTTAGATAGAAAATTAACTTGGGTAATGATGACAGCTGAAGGTAGAAATTTTTAAGGACAAGTAACTTTTGTGGTCCTTAGCATAATTACATTTGGTTAGACAACTAATGTGAGATACACACATCTTTCACAAGTTTTCTGATTTCAGTATGTAGTCTTTTATTGCTGGCCAGAAGTGTGTCAGAGCATGTAGAAACCTGTGATTTTAAGGCACATCTTTCTGAAAGAGGCTGAATTTAGAGAGGAATGTGGCATTTGGTAGAAATCACAGTGCAAGTCCAAAACGCTTAACTGGTGCGATGCCCCTCAGGGGCAGCCTCTGCCTCCGCCCTCTGCGACACCTCGTGTTTAAAGGGGAAAAAAATCCTTTAGTCTGACACACGGTTAAAGTCGCTGTTTGTGCAATTCGGTCATTACTCCATTCAGTTCCCTCTTGGGTAGAGCAAGAAATGTTGTAAATAGGCTTTAACGTAAACTGGGAGGAGGCAACAACCCACTTTTCCTCAAAGCATTCACTAGGAAGAATTAGATAATTCCGGGGTTTAAGTTGAATGCAATTTTGCTTTTACAGGAGGAAGCACAAAAGTGAGATAGAGCAATTCTGGTAAACACATTGTTAAATAACTTTGAGAAAATTAATTTCCCAGCCTTCAAAATACTGTGTCGGCTTTCACATTAGGAAATGTAAAGAAAGAGAAGCCTCAGAGTAGCGGGTTTAAGCTCTTACTGTTCGGAAGCAATTGCACAGCGGGCTGAGGGAGGGACGGTGCTTAAGCTTTGACTCAAAATTACCTTTCTTTTGTCTAACACTTAATAATCTTTTAAGAACAACTAAATTCCTCTGGGTGTTGAGAAAATACAATTTTGGAAGCAATGAGAACTCATACCAGATACTGCAACAGGGTTTTTTTTGAGTCAAGTGTGGTATACAGTGTAAATAACTTGTTATTAAAATGTTCCAGATTACCTCATTCAAAGTTTTTGGGCAGTTTTTAAAATGTTTATAGAATGATGAACTCGGAAGATCCTGTGGCAGTTATCAGAGTGTATCTGTAAGCAACCCCCAGTTTTGTTCTTGAAAAACCCCTGATGCGTTCTGTTCTTCACTGAAGGCAGGAGCATTAAAATTTAGATAAGAAATTCTGGATGTTATTTTTGAAAAATATTTGGTGGGGGAATAGATTTAGAAACTGGAAGCTGTGATGGCAAGTCTAGAGGGAAGAGCTCTTTGCAAACGCTTCGGTTCCCAGGTGCACACACACCCTCGCGGAATTTCTGTGTCTGCCGCAGCGGTACGGCACCACCGCGGTGCTCGAGGCATCGCGCGGCTGGTGCCGCGTTTGCAGTAGGGATGGGGTCTGGGCTCTCACGCTGTGCATCCCAAATACCTGGGCGTGACGTCGTTAACATATTTAGTTTTAACAAATTGGCCACGGCAAGGCGAGCGGTGGGTGTAACTGTGACTAACGGAGTTGGTCCTGCGACTTATTTAGGGTGTAAAGGGCACAAAAGTTGTTCTCCCTTGTCAGCCGGCAAAGTCTTGTTATTACGTGTTATGCATCGCTTCATTTTTTCTGTTTTCTTGCACCGCAAAGTGACTTGCAGCACAGCGTCACTCGAGTGTTGCCCATTTCAGAAAAAATTCTGATGGTCTTGACCTTTTTCTTACTCAAATCAAAGCTTTAGATAAATTGTTTCAACAAATACTTTATCTGTCCACTGAAGTTGATTTTAAGTCCAATTCTAGGAATGACTTTTATTTTTACTCGTAATTTTTCAGAAATAAGAGGCGTGTATTAATTTGGTCAAAGATTCCCAGTATGTGGCAGACTGACTCTGAAATGGCATTTTTGAATGCCGTAGTGGATTATCTTGATTTTTTTTTTCCTTGTTTTTTATTTGGATAGGTATTGATAGCTTCTTAGGGCTTGGAGTTTTATCTTGCAAGTTGACTCTGTAACTCTTAATCTTTATTCTGGCACGTTACATTTCTCCGTGTTGGAGAGCTGTAAGTTTACAGTCCTGCCCATAGAATGCGATAACATTCCATTCATGGCCAGTCAGTGCCGCGGAGCAGCTGCCCTGTTCTGCCGGCGTTGGGTGCTTTGGTCCCTGTTTGGCACAGCAAAAAGCCACAGCCTAGAGGGGAAGAAGCGCAGAGCTGTGACTCCGAAACCCCGGGTTCTGACTCCGGCTCCACTAACGACCTGCCGCGAGGCCCATGGGCCCTTTCACTCCTTCTGCTGCCTCATCTGTAGATGAGGATATAATCTAATAATATAATCTAAGCCTCACACGTCCCTTGGAGGTAACCAACTGTAAGCACTGGGTGCTGAGGGTTTTCCGTGCTGGTCCCTCCGGGGCTGGGTGTTTGTTCCTCCAGACCGGCAGGTGATGGTCAGGTTGTGCAGGGCCATCGGGGACGGGACCGTTCCCCTTTGCGATTGTCGCTTGGTGTCGTTCGTCCGAGAACGAGCCGAGACAGAAGCCTGGCAGCCGCTCACGTTGCACACTCAGGTTCACTCTCCAATGCTTTTCCGTAGCTGCCGGACCCGGCGCCGAGCCCCCGATGCTGCCTCGCGGGGCCGCTTTGCTTTGCAGCTTGCCCGCTTGCAAAAGGCAAACTGTTTCCTACTGTTGCCCGTCAGATTCCAAGCGAACAGCTGCAGTGAAACTTAAAAACTAGGAATTCTTAACACTCTGAACTAAAGTATTTTGTATGTCTTACTGTTTATGAATACTCCCTAAGCAAAATATGTGGGTACAGGTAAATTCGAGTCCTGTTCCGTTAAAATTTGCACTGCGTTTCTGGTTTAAATAAATGTAATTAAGATGTGTCATACTAACGGTCCTAAAGATAAGGTTGTAAAAACAAGATAAATTTTAGCCCTAAATGCGATTTTTCTTTAATTTCTGTCAACCTATTTACCATTGTCAAATTCAGACTACAGCATTATGTAATTATGTATAAAGTTTTTATTTATTTAAAATTAGATTAGCTATACATTTTTAAATTTAACATCTGGCTGGACAGTGTTCCATTAACGCATTGATTGTGTTTCCTTTGTCTTGTGTTAATAAATATTGATGCCTGATTGCTTGCTTAGTTCTTCATCTCCTGTTTCTCCAGAGGATACTTTTATTTTATTTTATTTTGAACTGGAATTCAACGAGAGATTTACTGACTCTCAAACCTTTTGGGGGTTTGTCCCCTGGGGGACCGAAGTGACTTTGTGAGGCTCAGCGTGAGCTGATGACACAGAAACCGCTGTGGCACTTGAGGTTTAACACTGGATAATCATCTCCGCTGCCCTAAACTAACCACGGAGGTCTCATGAAGATTTATTTTAAATATTCATAAATGTTGAGATGTCCTTTAGTCCCAGTGAGGGTCTAATTCATATTAGAATCTAACGCCAGCTGCTGTCTATGCGTGTGCCTGTTAATGGCGGTGTGTTTCTGGGTAAGACTATACTTAAGGCACGTTATTTCCTACAAATGAGGAGTAGCAATTTTTTGAAAACAGTTCATTTTCAGTAAACCTTCCCAGTATTTTAAAATTATTTGCCTAATATTGGGAAAACCTTTTTAAAAAAACAAAAACAAACCACAAACAAACAAACAAAAAAAAAACCCAACCCAAAGCCACTAACTAACTTTTGTTTTATGAATCGAGTAAATTGAAATAGCCAATAAATCTTTTCGTAAGTACATTTAGACTTAAGTGATCAAATTTCCCCAATGTCTGAAGATTCTTCTTCTGGTTGTCGCAGATCCAGCCTGGGCCCCTTCTCTGGGATCAGAACTTTAGGCAGTAAAGTTAATTAATACTAATTGGGCCAGTAAAGCTCTGTGGTTCTCCAAAAGAGACCTGGAGCCCAGGCAGCGTTTGGGCAGCGGCTGAGGCCGGTGTCGGGGCAGGAACCGCTGCGGCATTTAATGCAAATCCCTGACCCGGGGAGTTTGGCCGTGGGGAGCCGAGGGCCTGGGGCGGCCTGGCCGGGACGAGGCGGGCATCAGGGGGCATGAAAGAAAGTTAAAAACTGGTAAGCGAAATGATGCACCAAGGAGAAAAAGAGAGTATATTATGCTGAAGCTTTAATTGTGATCGTGATCTTTTCCAGTTTGTGTGACAGGGGGCAGGAGACACTAAAAAGGGAAGGCTCCGTTGGTTTCGGTAACAGCTGGAAATACCCAATCTCCGTCCCGCGGCCCCACAGGGCGCTGGGGAGCCCCTGGGCGGGGGGTCACCCCTGGCTGGGCTCCGGCTCCACCTGCATTAACTCAATCCAGGGAAGAATCGCCCTGGATTAATTCAAAGAGGAATCACCCTCCCCGAGCCCACCGTGTGTGACCTTCCTTTAGTCTGAACCCGCCACCGGGCGATGCCCGAAGTTCTCAAGATGCTGAAGCGGCTCTAGTGAAGCTGAACGGCGGGGCGGGGCCGGGGCCGAGCGGGGCCCCCCCCCGGCTGCGGGCGGACGGACGGGGGCGAAACGCTGCGTTTGACCGGGCCGCCGGGGGCGCCCTCCCGCCCTGGGCCCGGCAGCGGCGCTCTATCGCCGCCTCTCGATGGTCCCCGCGGCTGGAAACCGCCGGGCGGAGGCGGCGCCAGAGC
>VYZM01011640.1:8115-27955 GCA_013398915.1 Dromas ardeola | reverse complement strand
GCCGGGCCCCAGGCGCCGCGCTCCCTCCGGGCGGCCGGGGCTGAAGCTGCCGCCGGGCCCGCGCCCCGCTCCACCCCCCCGGGGACGGTTCGCCCCGGTCTCGGGGCCGCGGAGGAGCCGCCTGGACCCGGGGAGGGAGGGAGAGGGGCCGCCCGGGCCCGGCGCGGGGCTCTCGGGTCGCGGCTTCATCCCCGTTCGCTGGGCCCGAACCGGAGAGACCCTTGAGATGGCCCGGGGAGGGCGGATAGCGATTGCCCAGCCACGGCGGTGGTTGATTACGTTTTCCCCGTTAATTTTGACCGCTGTTGCGGGCCCCGTCTGCCAGCACTCGAGCCAAAGACCACCATCGGGGTGACCCGGGGTGGCTGGAGGCGAACTGCAAAGGGTCTCACTGAGCTTCTCCTCTCACAAGATACCACCATTCCTCATGGCCATCTGTTATGTAGGGGTTTAGTCTGCAGGCTTTTATTGCCGAAGCTGCTGTCAGGGGATGCTCCCGGAGCTTCGTTGCGCCGGGGGAGGCCGAGCGGGGGGTTGTGGGGGTCCCGGGGCGCCCGCAGTCCGGGAGCCAGAGCTGGCACCGGGCCTCGGGTCTCCTCGCTCTCTGACCTGACCTGCTGGGATGTGCTGTCCCGTGTCTCTGCCTTTCACTGATTCCTGGAAAAAACTGGAGTCCTGGCAGTCTTCGGGACGAGAAAAACTTTCCCCCAGTGTCTTAATTGCAAAATTAAGTAAATAGTATTTTAACTGCTGTAGCTGGTGAAGGCAGCTTGAGATGTTAAAGAATCCAAAATTTCACCAGATTACTTGATTACGATTTCACAAATGTTTAAATCACTTTCCGCAATTTGTATATCTCAGTATTTGACTCTTGTCACTTAGTATTTGAGAATAAAATGCTGTGTCCAGCATTCTTTGATTTCTGACTTTATAAGGGCCTATTTAAAAAAAAATAATAGCCTCTTGCAATATTTGAGTATTGAAATAATCATTCAGGCCTTTGCTGGATTTAAAAGGGCAAAACAGAACTTCATTTCTTCCTTTGGTGCTCTCGCACTCACTTCTCTTTGTCTTAACGTACAGCTTTTATATTCCGTTATCTCACTCTTTGCCTCCTGATTATGCTTTGAAGCTTCACCCGAGGCTGGGAATCCACGATTTTGGCCATTTTATGAGCATTTAACAGGAGACAAGCAGTGTCTCAGATAACCTGCACTGCAAAGAGGCAAACCCAAGATGGTTGGGAGAGGAGAGCGGAGCCGCTGTTCATGGGACGCTGAAGTAAAGGGCGATTGCGAGTAAAACCTTGGGAAGATGGAAGGTCGCTGCTGCGGAGGCGCAGCGCGTCTGCCAGGGGGGCAGCTCTGCAGCAGTTTAGGACATTTTCCATCAGGATTAGTGAAAGTTTGTGGGAATGGGGTTTTCTTGTTTATTTGTTCTTTTCCAATTGCTACTCCTCAGCCATTTAGGGGTTTTTAAGTGGTTTTTGAGTGGTGGCTCTAACTAAGGAACATGGTATTAGCAGGGTATATATGAACTTCGGGGTGATAAATTCAGCTTGCCCGCAGCGAAGTGCGGCGTTCCTGTTTCTGTTTAAAAGGAAGATTTGTTGAGTCTCAAACTCACCTTTAAGGTGAGATGAGTTTCTTTGGCTGGAGAGAGAGCCGAGTCTCGGGAGTTTAAAAGTCCTTCAAAACAAACTTCATAATTGCAGAATCCTTTCATTTAAATTAAATTACTTTCGAGACGTAGCTGCGTGGAGGCATTGGTTTTATTCTGAAAAGCGTCACCCTTACCTATCTGATTATAAAGCCACGGTTTTCATACCGATTGGAACAATAATTATTTTCTGCCTAATAAAACATTGGGTGTTGCTTTTATGAATCCCCTCCTGTCAGTACCCTGTGACATGTCAAACTCTTCCTTCTCCCCAAAACTGGGCGGCTGGTTTCAGCTAAACCAGTGTATTCAGTGTTGGCAGGGTACATCGAATTCAGTGTACTTGATGTTGGCAGCAGCTTTAACTGTGGTGTAAAAAGCTGCAACCCTGACGTATTCTCCGTCTTTGGTACTTCTTGTCAAAGCTTGAGAACTTGCAGGTTGAGGTTTTTCATTGGAACCGTCTCTCTAGAAGCTGGTAGATGGCAATCGCTGTTTCAGGTGTTCACAGAAAGCCATTCCAATGGAAAATTTGGTTTTTTTCCAGCTAAATAAGTTGCTTTAACAAGACAGGAGCGTGTGAGTCGTCTTGTGTGACAGTCACGCGAGGCCGAGTAGCTGCACCTCCTTTAGCCAGCGGAGAGTATAAGATGCAGTAGTAGCTTTCACCTTGTTAAATCTTTTTTTTATTGGTATTATTTTACCGAGATTCATAAATATTGGCTGAATAGTTAGTTAAATATTGCAGAAGTGAAGTGAACTTGAAAAATCGTATTTATAGCGGGAAATACTTTGTCTTTTATTCCTGTAAGTAGGACTTCACACCTGTGAGAAAGATCAGCAAAAACCTTTGTGCTTTCTCCCCAGTTTGTTTGTTTTGGGTGTCTTTATGTCTTACCAGTTTCGTTGTTTCTTGCAGTCTATTTTGGTGCTGTTGTGAGTCTTTGATGGGAAAATAAAGCAGAAAAGAACAGTAAAAGAGAGAAGGGGAGACAGAATGTGGTTTAGCACTTCAGAAATGAATTGGGTATTTCTGTGGCACTGGAAATTTATTTTAATTTTTGCTGTTGACTGGATTTCAGTTTGACAGTGCCCTGTTTACTTGTGACAGTATGCAGGGGTACAAAATGTAGATTTTTCCTTTATAAAAAAGGAACAAATCGTTTTATATTTACAGCAGTAAGCACACTGGGAAGCTGCTCCGTGTGTTGGAGAGCGTTTGTTCCGTGCTGTAAAGGACACAGTTTCATGTTTCACCAAACCATTGATGTCTCATCAGTTTTCTCTCCACAAAGTCCTCTTTAAGTCACTTTTTTGAGGAGTCCTGCAGCGGGACTCCTCGGATGAGTAAGGATTGCAAGAACAAGACTCTGGTCTCGGTGTACATTGACTTTTTACCCTCTAAGTATACGTCAGGCTGCGAGAGCTGTGGTTTATCTCAGTAGGGAAAAATCAATGACTCACATTTCCACAGAAAGAAATGTAATTTCCAGTCTCATAGCAACTGTCCTTTCAACAGTTTCAAACCTTCTGTGACAAAATGTTTAACACTCACCGATCATCTCTTAATGCTCTCGGCTGGTCCACCTACTCACCCCACCTAAAAGCATCCATTTCTACATCACTGAGTCCCCGATATTGGAGGGGGGGTGCTGGCAAGGCACGTTGAACAGTTAAATATAAAATCTTAGAAATGAGGGAAGTGTTACTGGTTGTATTACATGGAGACGGAGTGACTTTTGCAGGGTTTAAAATTTCGAACTCTGTACTTTGAATCCCTGTTTTGTGTTTATACACCTTCAGATGTGTTAAAATAGGTTTGGCTGGTAGCTTGGGTAAAATATTTTTGGAAAATTATTTTACTTAGAGCAAGATATTCTTTAGTATAAATGCTTTATCTTGGTTATCTTCCTGGATCTCATGACTTGACTTTGTTTATTTTCACTAAAAAACAGGAAATTCAGTAAATACATTTGGCAGTGAACTTCAGCACCGGGTGGGTCTGAGCCAGCGCTGACTATTGGGGTGAAATGTCCCGAAACGGGGCTCCTGCTGCTCCGGGCTTAACCTATCACAGCCTCTGTCCCCTCGTGTCTCCATCAGAAGGTGTAACAGTGCTCGGAGTGTCGTGGGGGAGTGACAAAAAATGCTGTGCTATTCCATAGTAGACATCAAAGGGCAAAGAACTAATTAAAAACGTCCAAATAAGGCTAAAAGCGTTATGCACGGAGATTCTGTGAAGTGTCAGTGGAAGCTGGGCAGCTCTCCGCTGTTCAGATTTATCATTAACGGCATTTAACTCGTTACTTTTCTTGTAGTTGATTATGGAAGAGGTGCACAAGAGCAGCAGTACGAGTTCAGTGACGCCCTCGCAAACCTCGGCCGTACAAGGTACAACACTACAGGCAGCTCAGCTCTCTCATATTGCTCAACAGGTAAAGCCTGGGCCAAATCTCAGCAAACATTGGAGGTAGTTAAGAGCCAGTTTTTGTGTGCTACGAACTGTATTAATTCTTGAGTTTTAGAAACACACAGAGAAGAAAAAATGCACTTGGGTGTTGGCGGACGACATAAAATTAATCAAATGGCTTCTATTCAAAAGACCAAAATTAATTTTCCTGCTTGCACAATGCAAAAAATGCAGCCCAGCATTTTTGTTAGATCGTACGTCCTTCGAAACTGTCATCGACCTGACATACAGGAGCCGCTTAGTAATGAATCGAGGGCCTAATCTTCATGTCTTTTTTCAGAAAAAGCCTTTACAGCTCCTTTTGTAGTAATGGCAATCCCGGGTGCTCAGCACCATGGAAACACTTGGGTTTTAGCCCAACGCGAATGTGTTTTAATGTAATAAATCATACGAAGTTGGAAATTTGACGTATTTACTCCAAGGGGACATCATTTTCAAAGCTTTACCCTGAATTCAACTTTCTGCCTCGGAAGGAGCGTCTCTGGGCAAGCTCCGCTCCCACGGCCGCGGAGCCGTCCTGGGAGCAGCCCCGTTCCGCAGCCCGGCCGCTGTAGGCCCCACGGAGACGATGAGATTTTGATGCAAAATTTAGATAACGGCATGAGGCAAAGACAGGACAGAGTATCAGCAAGTGTCCTGCTGTTTGTTTACAGGCTGGTTTTCTGATCTGTTTTCGCATAAGGTTGTCAATGTAACAATATTACAATGTACGATACAAAAGTAGTATTAAATGAAAAGTTAGCTGTATGAGTTTTAATGATCCCTTCATCTTTTCATGTATTGCGGATTAATAAAAAGTAGTGAAGAAATTTGGTGAGGAAACTGGTTATTTACTTACGCATCTATGTGTATAACCTTTATCAGTTTTTCAGGGCAAGGGCTTGTGCAAGTTCAACATCAAAAATACAAATCTGCTAGAATGTACGAAGTATTTTATATAGGGGTAGCAATAGTAATTAACTTTTTGCCAGGTAAACCTAGATTTCAGCTGTGACACTTACTGAAATTGATAGTTTTAAAACATTAAAGACCAGATGCCGTAATTTTTATTTGGAAAAATCTGCTCTTTGTTCTTTTTCCTTGTCCCGAGCTCGCGTACCTTCGCTCCTGCGGTTCCCGGTGACTCTCCTCGGGCTACAGCCCTCGTGCCTTCAGCTTTCGAAGCAGATTGCTCAGCTTTTGCTGTACTGAACCCTTCTGATTTCTTCTCTGTGAAATCTTTGAACCATAGCCTCGTGCCGGTTGTTTAAAAAATCCAAGAGCTCCAAATATGTCCATTGTTCGTGCTACCTTCTGCATTGTTAGTCTGATCTGCCCAAAGCCCTCAGTCTTATTGATCATTTCATGCGGATTTAGATTTTAGTGCCCTAAACTCCTATTAACTTTAGTGAGAATTAAAGCTACTTATTAGGCACTTTTATTTCTGCTTATCTAAGTCAAATACACTCTTAAAATGGAATAAAAACATCAAAAAATAAACTGCCACAAACGTGGGGCGTTACCGGTGCGTATGGATGGAGTTCCCTGAGAGCGGCCGTGCTCGCTTCTTCTCCGTGTTGTGATTCTGAGGAAATCTGCTTCATTGCGGTTCATGAAGAACTGCATGGATTTCAGCTGCAGCATTTTAATCTTTGGCACACAGTGCTACATATTTGATTTCCCCCTAACTTAAGGCAAATAAGTAACTGTTTCAGCCTTTTTTCATGCGCAGATACATCTTTCAAAAATGTGTATCTTTAAAGGATATCTCTGTGACTTCGTGAGAAGTTAGAAGCTTCGTTAGAAGCTTCTGCTAATGCATGTTCTCCACTAGTTTTCCTGCATGTATCTTCACTTTCTGGGGAGCAAACGCTTGTGGTAACGATCCTTTGCCCTGTTGTAGATGTCTCTACGTGGTCCTGCCCCCCTGACGGTTGTCCAGCTTCCTGGAGAGCAAGTCCAGGTCCAGGGCGTCATCCAGACAGCTCAGTCCTCCTCCGTCATCCACTCGCCTCAGGTGCAGACGGTGCAGGTAACTACAGATTGTCCTAAACAACCGAATATCCTGGTTTACCTGGGTGAAAAGACTTGTAAAGGCTTGTCTGACTCAGCCAGCTCTGCCGCAGGGCAGCCTGTCTGGCCCCGCGGAGATAGCGAGCCATCCAGCAACAGTATTTTGGGGATACATCGTTCTTAACGATGATTTAGGCTTGAAATTATTTGTAGCGCTCAAGTTGCCTTTGGTGTTGAAATTAAACTATTTGACATTGGCTCCCTTTGTGAAAAAAACAGAACAAACCACAAATCTTTTCGTTGGTGCTCTTAACTGACGTGCAACCAGGGTGTTTTAATACCCAAATAAGGAGAGTACAGAACAACCCGATGGAGAAAAACGTGTGTTTTGGAAAAGGCAGAGCTGAATGATGGTGGATGGATTGCTGATCGCTCACCTCGTGTCTGCTCTAACTCCGTTTCCGTGGGGCCTGAGTATTCTGCTCGTTTGCCATGTGACTTTTTTGTACCGGCCACTTCCGAGGTGCCTCGGGGAGTTCCTGGAGTCTGTCGCTGCCCGGGGGTTACGCTGGGAATAAGTGCACAGGGCAGCTGGGTGACGGGAAGAACCGTGCTAAAACACATGAATTTGTCACTCATCCTTTGTACTCTGCTTATCTGTTCATACAACGTTAAATTGATAAACCACAAAAAGCAAAGCTATAACGTGTTTTCAGCTGTCGTTGTTCCTGTAACATCAGATCATAGAAAAGAAAACGCATTTCTTTCTGCTGAAAACGGTTAAGCCCCTGGTTTAGCAGGTTGTCTTTACTTGAGTCTCCACTAATCCCCTTCCTGTCATTGTGTTCTAGTTGCAGGGTCCCCACTGACTCTGTTCTTTCCTTTTTTTCTGTAATTTATGAACATTGTGGCCTTGCTGCTCAAAGAGGGGAAGAAAGTAATACATGAGCAGCTTTTTTTTAATGTTGATAGTAGGTTGCTCTTTTTGTCTCTTTTCTCTTACGTGAGAAATGCTTTTTCCAGAGCTGCCCTCATTATTCTTATTGTTTTGTTGCCAGCACACAGATAAATGTTTTGTTAGCTTGTATTTAATAAGGAGCATCAGAGACAAAAATAAAATTTGCCAGCTGACACAGTGGAATAAAGAGAAAATTATAGATAATACTTTGCATATTTACTCCCTGATACGCTGCTGCCTTAAGTATTATTGTATTCTGACCCACAAAATACACTGCTCTTCTGGCTGCATAAAAGATTTCAAGTATTTTATGTATTTGTCTCTGTACATACATGGTGTTCCTGTTTCCTTCCCACCACCTCCTTAGACAGTTCTGTGTGGGAGTTGCTCACCTTTTCACACCACATCGGCTAATGAGATCGTTAGGCTTGTATGAGTTTTATGAAAATAATAAACCATTTTTACTTCTTCACATTGCCATTTTGAAATTTCTGGATTGATTAATCCTAGGTAGAACAGCTAGATAGTGGATGTTTTTCAGTTTTTAATGTGATAAGTAGTTTGGGAGAATCTCTTGAGCTTTTCTTTTTTGCATTTGTGTAGTTTTCACGCAGCTTTAGCTTATATACAATTAAAATGTGTCGTCCCTTCTGGGTGTTGCTGCCGAAGCGTACCAGATAACCACACGGAATGTGTTTTTTAGGTATCATCTTTGTCTGAGAGTGAAGATTCTCAGGATTCATCAGACAGCATAGGCTCCTCACAGAAAGCTCGGGGCATCTTAGCTCGTCGTCCGTCTTACCGGTAAGTACTATATGTTACATATGTTGTATTTTTATTTGAAACCAAAACAGCAACTTCTTTCAGTAGCTTCCTATATTCAGTCACCCTCTAAGTTGCTTTCCTTCTCTTGAAACGTGCGTTGGATGTGTTCACTCAGTAGACGTTGTGAGGATGTTAGTGATCATCCGCTACGAGGAAACTGGGACTTAACCGGAGATCGGCTTCAACGTGATGCGCCAGAGGGAAAATCCTTTATCAGCTGTAATTGTACTCAGTTATATCATTTTACTGAAATGAGGAGTGTGGTCAAATGCCACATCCTAGCTTTTCAAATAAGAAATTTGTTAGAAACTTAACCCAAAATTGAATATGTTTTATGATAATGTTTGGAAAATTTTACAAGACAGTTCATGAACCTACCGGATGCCCCTGTCTGTGATTACCGCTCCCGCCTCTGCCACTGCCTTTCGTTTTGTGAATGTTTTATCCACTCTTCTTAGGGCTTTCTGACGGCTTTATCTCATCTTGAATTAGGTACCAGAACAAATAACGCAGGAGGGATTTTATTACTTTGCACGCAGTCAAAAACGGTGCTGGAAAAGAGCAATTCTGAATCCTTAGTTAAAGTAGGCAGGGTAGGAAAATGCGAGCTGCAAGAGCTGCGGAGCTGTTTATCCGGGCGGGTCTGGGATCAGGAGTTGTCAGTTCTGCTTTTCGCTTCATAGAACTGCCACACTAATTCATCATTTGGCCTGGGGTAAGATGCATAAAATTCGTGCTGCCATTGGTTCCTCCTTTAACTAGAAACGTGCCTGTTGTCGTAGGACTGTTACACGTTGTTACATGGGCTGTTTGAGAATTATGCCAAATTAAATGCAGAAAAGAAATGCAAAGTCTTACTCTGTACTGAAAGAGCAAATGACCTTATTTTTAAACTTTTCTGTAGTTATCTACTCCTTTTTTAGTTTATTCTGACACCAACAGAGCAAACTGGTTTTAAAGCCTGTTCATGAGTGAACTAGAGGATCAGGTTGTAAATCAAAAAAAACTCTTAATAGGCCAGTCACATTTCCCCGGAAGATGTTTCTGGTGGAAACTCTGATGCAGCTTTTACTGAAATGAAATGATGCAGCTGCAGCGCTAGTTTTCGACACACCGTTTTTCTGGAGATTACTGAAATCTCCTGTAAGTGGTACAGGTTTTCATTGCGGGCTTTACCAGTCCAAACGTCGAAGGCTTTTAGAGGATAATGATTGAAAATCTGGAATTCGTGCTGTTTCGCACATACACGTACTTTATAAATCAGTAGCTGACTTGAATTTCTCTTAGCTCATAAAATTATTCAAGTATTTAAATAAAATAGGCTCTCGAAACTACAGAAGGAGTTGGAGGCAGTCGCCTCATACAATTTTTTTTAATTCCAGAAACTGTTTTATATCAAAATTTTAGCATTTATTTCTGTAATTCAAACTAGGGACAGTAGTTTGTAACTGCAGTAATTTGTAATTTTTGCCTACTATTAAAGCTGATCACGAAACTATTTTTTTTTCTTTTTGTAGAAAAATTTTGAAAGATCTTTCTTCTGAAGATACACGCGATAGAAAAGGAGATGAGGAGAGTCCTGGCGTCTCCAGTGTTACATCTATGTCCGTTCCCACACCTATCTACCAGACGAGCACTGGACAGTACAGTACGTTATACACAAATATGTGCCCAACTGGACACATTTTTATTCAACTTGCTTCAAAATACAGACTTTCTTTTTGTTATATATTTGACTAAGATGAAACTCAAAAGGTTTGGTTATTTATTTAGCAGTTAATAAAGTTAGTACTGTTACTACATGGAAATAGGCTGGTATCTAAAGACTTCAGATAAACTCAATGTTTCATTATCTTAATTTTGCATATTAAGACAAGACATTGAAAGGATGTTGTTATGAAATACACAGCAGTCTTCTAGTGTTAGATTTAGTCCAAAACATAGTATCAGTGAAGATAGCGTTATATATATCATACGGCCACACAAAAGGTGTTCTTGGTATCAGGGAGGTAGCAAAAATAGAAAAAAAGGACTTTTTCCATTATCACCTCAGCTGGTGTTTGCTGTGGTTTGAACCAAAACCAGCCTTCTCTGGCGCCTGGAGCAGCTCCTCCCCATCCGTCTCTGCGCTGGGCATTCACACTGCTGTTTCTCACTCCCCCCCTCACTCCTTGGCCTTTCTGGATTTTTATTCTTTCTTAAGTGTTTCCACAGAGGAGCCACCAGCGGTGCCCAGCCTGGAGCTGGTGGAGCTGGGGCAGTCTCAGCCCTCGGCTCACAGGGGCTGCCCTGCAGCTGTCCCGCTGCCAACACCTCGCCACCTCCACCAGCACCTCTGGTGCAAGAGCTGGTTGGAGTCGTATCACAGAATCGTAGACAGGTTTGGGTTGGAAGGGACCTTAAAGCCCACCCAGTGCCACCCCCTGCCCTGGGCAGGGACACCTCCCACCAGCCCAGGTGGCTCCAAGCCCCGTCCAACCTGGCCTTGAACCCCTCAAGGGATGGGGCAGCCACAGCTTCTCTGGGCAACCTGGGCCAGGGGCTCACCGCCCTCACAGCCAAGAATTTCTTCCTCAGATCTCAGCTCAATCTACATGATCTATCTGGTAGTTGGAAGTGACATAAGAAAAAAGCCTTTCAAAACTGGTGGTATTTTTCAGCCATGGAAACAGCTGTACTGCCCACAGACTTACCTTTACCTGTATGTCACCATGTGCAGCTCCAAACTTGTGCGTGTTCCTTTTTCTTTAAGTTGCCATTGCTGCAAACGGCTTACAGCTGGCCAGCCCGGGTAGCGATGGCGTGCAGGGTCTGCAGGCACTAACGATGACGAACGCGGGTGGCACTCAGCCTGGGACAACAATACTGCAGTACGCACAGACGTCAGATGGGCAACAGATACTGGTACCCAGCAACCAGGTGGTGGTGCAGAGTGAGTACCTTCTGGAAATGGTTAGAAATACCCCTCTCTGGCATTGGCGCAACTTTCTAACGGTAACACCTTTTGGTGTCTTGCGCTGTTATCGCTCCAGCTGCGTCAGGAGACATGCAGACGTACCAGATCCGCACCACGCCAACGACCACGTCCCTTCCCCAGACCGTGGTGATGACGTCTCCCGTCACTCTGACATCGCAGACAAGTAAGACAGATGATCCGCAGTTGAAACGAGAAATAAGGCTGATGAAGAACAGGTACGTAAGTGCATGTGGGCTGCTTTGGCTTGTTAATGTGCTGAAATATTATCTTCAAAGCACAAATTATGAGTGTTTCGAGCTCAGTGTACTGGTTGTGCCATCAGTGTGGTGTGCTGCATCCAGCGACTAAAAACACCGGAGATTCTGACCAAAACACGCTACACGTTCTGTCTCACACACTTTGGAGAAAAAAAATTTTCCCTGCAGATTTACTACCGTGTGCGTTACCAGATACTGCTAAATTTCATGCACCCCACCTGTCCCTGTGGGCTTTTCGTTTGTTTCTCTCCTCGCCTTGGTCAGGATCCTAACGTTCCTACAACAGACGAATCTCAAATCAACAATCGCTTCTGCTTGTCTCTTCCAGAGAAGCTGCTCGAGAATGCCGTAGAAAGAAGAAAGAGTATGTTAAATGTCTGGAAAATCGAGTTGCAGTCCTGGAAAATCAGAACAAAACTCTAATTGAAGAGCTAAAAACTTTGAAAGATCTTTACTGTCATAAAAGCGTGTAAGAAGAGAAGGTAAAACTTTTGTGGACTGTTTAAATTTCAGAGGAGAAATTTTTTTTTTTATACGGAATTTTTTAAACTAGATGAAAGGTCAAAAATGAAACTTTTCTACCTAGATTTCACAACTTAAAGACTCTATAGATTTTATTTACAACATGTTGGTGACAAAGTACAAAAAGGAAACAAGAAAACCTCACCAAAATTCCTGCTGGCACAACTGGAAACTTTATAAAGTCAAGATTGCATCTACAGGAAAGGACAGTCACGTTTTACGAGGCAGGTGATTAGAATTTCCTTGAAAATTTCTACTAGTGCCTCTTGTAATGGAGGCGATATTTGGTTACAGTTAAAATGTGGATGGAATGGAATCCTTGCCATAGTTGACATTATTAGTAACATTTATAACCAGTATATGTTTTGATTTCTTACTCTTCTTCAATCCTTACTTTTTCTTTCAGTTATTTGTATGTAAATATTTTTCTTTTAACCTGTAAGTTGTCATTTACAGGTGCAGATGATAAAAAAAGCTAATACTTTGCTAGAGGTATAAATTATGTTTACTCTTTCTCAGCTGACAGTTTTAAAAGTTGGGTTGGTTTTTTTGGTTGGTGTTTTTTTTTTTTTTTCAATGTTTGCTGTGTTTACCGCATTTGGAAAGGGTCCGCAGAAAGCGGCGAGAGGCTCAGTCCTGAGAGCGTCTGAGGCACAGGAAACTCGGTGTTGACTTTTCTTAAGAGAACTCAACACATGGGATCATGTTAAAGCGCGGCGCGGGAGGGCGAGCGCTGGCGAACAACAGTTTCTGACGAATGATTTCGCAATAGTTTGTTCTTAGTTGCTGGGCATGATAAACATCTATAACTGAAAAAATAAATTGTGTGCTGATTATATATACAATTAAACACGCATTGCTTATTCCGTCTGGAGATTCTACTGTGCTTTGGAACATTTAAACCAAATAGAAGAAGAACGATAAAATAAAAAAATGAACATATATACCAAAGGGTTAATGAGGTTCTAATATATGGTTTATACGCTGAAAGTAGTGCAAAATTTCCGGACTAATTTTGTAAGGTAGGCGATATTTTGCGAAGTAATGGTATCTTTGTAAGAAAATATTCTACTGAAAACAGGTAGATGGTTGGTATATTTTGTAGCTAAATTGTGACCTTTACAAATTCTGAAATTGAGTTTATATACGTATTTTGACAGTTTATATATTTCATTTTAGTAAACAAATGAAATATTTTGTGAACCAGATTTTCAAGCATATATTTTTATGGATAGTACAAAGTCAAATGAGATCCTCTTTGGTGTAGGAGATATTTGAATTAATTTTGTATGTCTGTAGGCAACTTGCAAAAAAAAAAAAAAGGATCCTAAAGAGTATTGGGAAAAAAAGAAAAAAGAAAAAAAAAAAAGATCAGGGCTTTTCATTCCCCACAGTTGCTATTAGCTGCACATGAGATCTGATTGCTATCAGAGGTTCTAGTTTGTGTGATTTTAATTTGTTTCAGGTGAAAATTCAATGTTTGACACGATCAGGACTCTCTCGGGTGTGGGGTCTCCATCCTTGGAGCTCCTCACAAGCTGCCTGACGTGTCCTGGGCAGCCCCGCGCCGGGGCTTGGACAGGGCGACCCCGGCGGGTTCCCTCCGCCCGCCACCGTTCTGTGATTCTGTGAAATAGAAAAATGTGTATGCAGTGCTTCTTGCATGAATAATAAATACACTATTTTCCATAGTTAGGATTGAATCCTGCTTCCAGTTATGTCAGCGGGAATTGCACTATGGACTACGCTATTCAAAAGGTGTTAGAGCTACGTGTGTGTGTTGTGCTAGCTCGGATCGGAATGAAATTCAAAGATGTACTCACTCCCTAGACGTGTAATGCTTATCATATGGTCAGCCAGTATTTCTTATGTTACTCATTTTTGAATTAATGGTCTTCTTAGCAAGCAGAGCTCTTTGCAAACGGTATGAGAAAGACTGCATTCCACAATCATGTTGGTAGTAGGCTATAAAAAAATTTTTTTCTTCTAAAGTTTCTAATGATATGATGGTTATGGACACGATCCACGATACGTTTCCCTTAGGCCAGACTGGAGTATGCATTTGTGTTCGCGATCATGTCATAAAAAGAGTGCTTTTTTTGCACATCAAAAATAATAAGCAAGGTTGAGAAAGCCGTTACGTTGGGGAACTGCTCCAGGTTCGTGTTCAGTGCCTCCTGTTCCCATCGGTGGAATTTGAGGAAGAGCGAACACCTCGGCACGCGCTGAGCGCCTCCGGGAACCGGCCCTTTTCGCTCTGTCTCCTGACAGGGGGGGTGCGCTCAGTGGCACGTGTTTAGGAGGGTTTGACCTACAGTTCTGAAACTCATTTGGTAACTCCTCTGTACGGTATTTTGATCCTCGCTGTGTGCTGTTGTTCCTTTACCTTCTTTTGTAATACGGAATAATAATAATAAAAAAAGCTATCAAGTGTTAAGATTGTAAAAAAAATGGTGGCCAATTCTTTCTGTATTCAGCAAATGAAACAAATGTAGTGCTGCCAGACATAATGATAGTAAATTTTTATCCTCTTAAAATAGTGTTTTGGAAAGAGCAGCTCGTTTTTCATCATGGAAATATTAAAACAGTAACACGAGTTTGCTCTTTAAGTAATCACTTATCATGAAGTACTTATTTTGGATTTACTTCAAAATCTAGATTATAAGAGAATAAAAATCTATATCCTGAGAGTAAGAGACATAGTACCTAATACTGTTCTGCTGGTTATTTCCAAACAAAAGTACATGCTTTATATGAATTGTAAATATTTGTTGAAACAATTAGATGGTTGCAAATTTTGACCTTGGTAAATAAAGTCGCCAAAATACAATTCTGATGTTCCTTATTTATTTCTAATTAATGTAGTACTGCAGTCATTCTGACCAAACGTGCGTCTATTGTGTGGTATCCGGTCTTTCACAGTCGCCAAGAATAAATATTCAGTCTATGAAACAGCACCCAGAGATTTTTTATCTGATGTGTGCTTTCAGCAGGCAGAGTACTAACTTATTTGTGCATACAACTTAGTCATCGCTAAAAATAATGACCGGAGAATACCTTTTGTCTTTCCACAGGTTTTTTCCCCTTTTTAGTTTTCAGTAAGCTGAGCCGCAGTTAACCAAAACCGTGTTGTGCTCTGCTAATTCACCCGGCAGAGGGAGCATCTCCGCCATCTACAGAATCGTGGTGGTGTCACTAAGTAGTAGCGAAGGTTCTGATGGCTGGGAAAGCACAGAAACAGGGGAGGTAAAAAGTATTTTCAGTTGGTAACGTTTCTGTATTCGATTTCATAATTAGGGTCAAGGCTGTAATCATTTCCTGTTAGTATGGATATCAAAGGCAGGAAACAAAAAAGATAATACAATTGCAACATGACTTCTAAAAAAAAAAAAAAGTGCATGTCCTTTGGCTCTTGGATTTATTCTGAAACAGGAGTTGGCTCTTTCCAAAGTTTAACAGGCAGACCAGACCTCTGGGAGGATGAGACGATGGTTTGTCCCTTTAGAAAGTCTACGCAAGTACCATCCATATCAGAGTCACAAAGATGGTGAGTGGAACGCTGACGGGGTTCTCAGCTGTGCTGCTCAGCAGTTTGGATGTTAGCCATGTTCTGTATTGTGATAAGCGGACGTAGATCCCAGGATATGCTGGTCGGCCGCAGCCCAGTCCAAAGCTGGAAATCCCCATGAGATAGTATTTGTTGGTGCCAGGGTGATAACACGCTAGAGGTCCACCGCTGTCTCCCTAGAAAAGAGCAGTATAAAGAACTAGTAACATATTCCTGCCCGGGAGACAAGGTAGAAGTCAGTCAGTAATGCGTCCACTTTTTTTCTTAGCTTTTTTCAATCAGCTAAATTAACCGGACAGTAATGATGACAGTAATACATGGCTAGTAGAACACAGACAAACTAAGGTACAATGGGGTGATGCTGGGTGACAGTACCAGGGCTCGAGTCCCGTGCCTACCTTAGTTTCAGTGTCTTTAACTAAAGTTCGGTCGTTTTTCTCTGTGCCTTTTAATTCCAAGGCTCGTCTCCCTAAACCTTCTCACTCCTCAGTTAACATGAGCATACAGTGTCCGCACAAGGTGTAAGTGCCAAGACCACGGTAACGAGGGCACAGCCCTGACTCTTTGCCACATCACCCACTGAAAGGGAACTGCCGAGGAGAGCAGGAGGTGCGTCAGACAAAGTACTTAGGAACACCTTATGGTTCTTAATTATAAATGTCTCCGTATCATAACTGGTGCCCCGGCTTTTGCATACGAGTGCTTTTGACCTGAGAATTGTCTTTTCTGAGAAAGAGATGCGGATTGCTCAGCATTTAAATAAAAATCTCGCCGTATCACAGAACCATAGCACTTTCCAACGTTGCTGCTCTTCCAACAGCACAAAAACAGGCGGGATGCTCGTGCGCTTCACGCACACCGTGTGTGTATGGTGATACCTGTGTGTATCCACAGGTGTGTTTGTGTAATGCATGATTCATTAACAGCTTTGTGGCAAGTGTTGTATAAATATGTTTGAGTTCTTTATCCTTTCACTTTTGTTACCTTACTCTTGTCTTCTTCCGAGCATCGCTGAATTCTTTGTGGTTTTGAGGTGTGTTTTTTCTTTGGAATCACCATCTCGCCTCTATTTATGATTCTTTTGCAGTAGGACATGTTTTCTGCTTAACATTTGTGCCATTTTAATTAATTATGCTACAACTGCTGGTCATCACGGTGCCCCTGAGCCGCTGGCCGGGGGGTTTCCCTGGTGGCAGATGGGGCACCGTGTCCGTTTGTACCTGGCAGGCATCGATGCCTCCGAATCGAGAGCCAGCACAAATCATGTTCTTGTTCACCAGCCCTCTGTACGATTCTGAACCGTTACAGATGCTGTAAGGAATGATTTCCACTTGAGCTTCTTTTAACACAGCCGAAGTATCACCTTTAACAGAAGACGGCATATAGAAAGGTAAAATATTTATGCTGGTGTGTGTAGCAATTCTTACTGTGCTCTTTTTTCCCCTGTTTAGCTTAAGCGTGTTTCTGTACATGTATAGACATGTACGGAATACAGAGAATGTGCCACCTTCTAACAGATTTAAACTTAAGTGAGTTAAGGACTTGCACACCTGGATTTGATGTAGTTTTTTGCAATTCTTATTCTGAAGAAACACCAATGGGAATAATACTGCTCACTAGCCTTGCTCAGAATGTCAGCGGTCACTTATCAAACAAGCTTGTACAATCCCCAGCCATCCTCGAAATTTTCACACCAGAAAGACACACAGCACCAGCTGACAAAAAGTTTGTGCTCGTTGTGATTAAAGGGAGAATTTGAGGGAGTGCAGCCACTTGTAAAATACAGGGAGACCCCTGTATCACAAGGCACGGCATCAGAATTGTTGTTTTTCAATGAAAAAGCCATTTCTAGCAGACGGCATTGAGTAGCTGTACCATGAATCTGAAAGTCAGGCTGGCTTATTTTCCTTTTTTGGTGTTATACTTGGAAGAAAGGCTAGAAAACTTCTGCCTTTGGTTACATCTGCGTAGATCTAACCTGCTTTCAGTGGAAAAACCACTGAAAGCAGACGTTTGATTGCGGGACGATTTAATTTGTTGTGTGATGCGACTATAACCTTGTAACTTGATCAGCAACGCAAGGGAAGGTTTACCTTGCTCAGACGTGCGTCCCCAGCCGCTGATGAAGCATTCCGTCCCATTCTCCATGCCCGGGGGAAGGTCTGCGGGGGGTAAGCAGATGGGCTGGATGTAGCCGCTGTAGCGAACTGCGTAACCCAGTTCAAATAACGCAATGTCGTTTTCAAAGGTTTCTCTCTTGAATTCTGGGTGCACAGTGATGCTTCTAATCTTTCTTTTGACTGCGTGTCTGCCGTTTTTCTGAAGGTTATGCACGCCCAAAACCGCTCTCCAGGAGTATTGGTCCCTAAGAAAGAATTCATGCATTTTTTACAATTATGTTAAAGTAAGTAACGTTTCCTGATGGCATTGATTTAACCAATTGTTTTACTGTTGGCTTATGCACCTCTAGATATATGCATTGAAAATTCTGTAGTGAATACTTTCTGGAACAAATTTGGCTGATTACCATCCTGTTTTGCACACTCAGTTTGCCTGATGCTGGTTACGGCTGTTAAGGCGAATTCAGATTAATGATTTAAGCTGATACTCAGATTTTGCTTCCCACCCCATTTCAGCAGAGGCCACCCGGGAGATAATCTTTTGAAAAAGACAAAAACATGGATTTATCTTGCAGAAAGGAGGTAGGCTTCCACCCACAATGCTTATAAAGACTGTGCTTGTACCCAGATTTGGGAAATCCGTTAACTAGAAGTTACAAATAATGAATATCGACTTAATATTAAATTTAGAAATAGGGCCAGGATCATTGAGACCTGATTCCTATTCAAGTATGTTGAAAAAAAATCTTCACTAAGTGGGAATTGAATTTGGACTGTGATGAGCAAAGGGCAGGCTGTAAAATTCAGATTAACCTCCAAAATTCTCCAGAGCGTAAAATAAAAATTAAATTATTTGCGATATAATGCCTCTTTAAATTAATATTTGTAAAAGTGCACTTAAAGAAACAAGGAGCTGATCTGACAAAGTCCTGATAAATGATAAAATTCCAAAGTTCAGGGATTTTTACAGTTCAGTTTCCGTCAGTTCATGGTTATTTCAACACAGTCAATACGAACCTGCATGAACTAGGTTTTGTAACGATGCTAAAGACTATGAAAAGACAAGAGCGATGAGAAAGCTGAAATGCAGCAGAGTTGCTGTAAGTACAATGAAAAGGCCCGTTCTGAGGAATGTTACTACCACGTTGTAAAAAAAAAAAAAAAAAGAGTTAAGTGCCAAATTGGTGGTTCTGTTAAACAGGGAAAATGGGAATGGTGTTAAAACTACTGAATGTTTCTAATGTTTCTAATTTAAATATTGCAACATTTTCTTTTTGTAGTGAGCTTTACTAGTTTAGAAAAATGTTATTAATCAGAAAAATTAGAGCTCCATGGGAAAAAAGCTCCTAACCTAACAAAAATGTCACCTAGATCAAACCCAAACAAGTCTTTGTTAAAAATAACAACGGTTGTTCTGGGCCAAGCCATAAGGGCATATCCCAGACTTGTTGATGCTGCCTTACCAAGATGTAACTTTGCGTCCCGTGCTGGGCTGGTGTCTGTCACCACACGGGGCCGGTACAGTGAAGGTGACAAAGGGGACAGCCTGCCTTTGGTCCTTAGGGCTGCCACCGGTCCCTGGGATGGGCCCAGTCAGTAAACGGGGGCTGCAGATTTGCATCTGCACGGTGGTGCTGCCCCAGGAGAGCTCGGTCTGGAGCCCAGGAGAGACACACGGAGCTGTCGGAGCGGGGCCAGAGGGGGCCCCGGAGATGCTGGGAGGGCTGGAGCCCCTCTGCTGGGAGGACAGGCTGAGAGAGCTGGGGGGGTTCAGCCTGGAGAAGAGAAGGCTCCGGGGAGACCTTGGAGCCCCTTCCAGTCCCTCAAGGGGCTCCAGGAAAGCTGGGGAGGGACTCTGGATCAGGGAGGGGAGCCACGGGACGAGGGGGAAGGGTTTGACACTGGAAGAGGGGAGATTGAGATGAGATCTGAGGAAGGAATTCTTGGCTGTGAGGGGGGTGAGCCCCTGGCCCAGGTTGCCCAGAGAAGCTGTGGCTGCCCCATCCCTGGAGGGGTTCAAGGCCAGGTTGGACGGGGCTTGGAGCCACCTGGGCTGGTGGGAGGTGTCCCTGCCCAGGGCAGGGGGTGGCACTGGAGGAGCTTTAAGGTCCCTTCCAACCCAAACCGTTCTTTTGTTCAGAGGTTCACCAGGTGATGCTCTGCTGAGCTACTGTGCCCTCCTCATGGTTAGTAACGAGCTATCAGCATGAATACGTACTCCCTTCCTGTCACGCAGTGGCCCGCCGTGAGGACCAAGTTCTTGTTCACCAGAACTCCCCCGCAGACGTGGGCGAAGCGGGTGCCGGGCTGGCGGAGCTGGAGGCTGACGGCCCAGGGCCAGGCGCCCGCCCCGGCGTCGTGTCCCCCCACGATGCGGGACCCCGGGATGACGTCCAAGAGCGGGCGCTCCCCACACCCTGCCGAACACAACAGCCCGTTAACATCGCTCGCACTGGAGGACAGAGCTTTTGGGGCGCTGGCAGCATTTTTTT
>VYZM01011638.1:104768-132981 GCA_013398915.1 Dromas ardeola | reverse complement strand
TCTATGACTCTATGACTCTATAACTGTCCTGTCATACTCTACCCTGTGACTCCCACGTACAGCGCAGTGCTATGCGCAGTGTCATGTCCTCACTTCGCAAAAACCTCCAATCTGATATGACAGCTGAGCTTGCACACACTATTATACTTTACTGAAATATTAGGGTTTCTTATGCATAGTGACATGCTGATAAACTCTTAATTAGCTGCTGTTTACGAGTGTCTGCTTTTACAGTAGATCTTAATTCATTGCCCTCTGCCTATACTATGTCTCTATATGCCAAATATGGATTATATTGCAACTGGTATCCTCTTGTGTATGCATATACAAAGGATGATTAGCTGTAAAGCCTTCTGTGAGACATTTTATATGGAAAACTACTTACAAAATATATCGAGTTGCACCAGACAGCTGCCTAAATTCTGGAATGAATATCTGCTAACCATTTATATGCCAAGATTTTCATATCTGCTAACCATTTATATGCCAAGATTGTCATTCACAGTTACTTTGTAACTCTATCCAGACCACTAAAGCAAAAACATTATTTGGCAAGTAACATTTTTCTGATCCATGGTTGCACTGGTATTAAATAGTACACCAGCCCAACACAAGCATGTTATTATGCTTTTTCCTCACTTTACCAATCTCTGTGGTCTACCATGCCCTCAATCGAAATTTCAGATGTCTGCTTCTAATTGGATGCTTCCTTTTGTGATAATAAAGATAATTCATATAGTGTCCTAAACATTATGTAGTGGGTTTTTTTCAGAACACACTGGAGACTTTTGCTTTAAGGCCACTCAATGCTGTTCCATAATTATATACCGCTTTCTCAAAAGGGGGTTGGGAAAGGCTGTACTTTCCTGAGAACTGCAAATAACATGATCTCTAAAGAGATCTATGTGAAAAGGGTATAAATATAAATTTGTTCTCTTTGCAGTGGAATCAGTGAAAGCATTTCTGACACAATTCCTTTTGTGACAGTAGGTAATATTCTACGGTGTCTTCCTTCTTTCAAAGAAACGTGACTTTCTTTTAGAACACAGTCTTCTGTAAAGATGCTGAATAAAATTAGGCTGTATTTAGAAGGTCTTGTGGGGCAGAGATACCTTTTACATTCTGTCTTTGAGAAGCAGTGAACACAGCAGGAATCTGTGCTTCTACTGGATTCCCTTGTCACTCCCACAATAAAAACAACAGTGACTGTGCTGAGTAGATGTGACCTCTACTTTTATTTATACTACCTTGTTTTTATTTACACTTGTATTTAAACTTCTCTCTGCTTTAAACTTCTTTGCCATAGGTCATAATTTATGTATCCCCACCCTGTCTTTCAATTTGCATCCCAATCATAGTAAAGCTTGTGAAAGAGAACCCTGTAGAGAGAAATAAGAGAGAAACAGTGCAGGCTGTTTCACTAGAACAAGGGAATTTTTCCCTCTTCAGATACCAAGAGGCTTTGTCTGCGAAACTGATGGGTGGCTTTATCTCTATAAATGCACAAACACACCAAACTCCTGATTTCTTGCCACTTTTGCTTTAACAAAAGTAGAAGGAGTCACCAAATGATCCTGTGCCTTGTGACTATCCAGTGATTCCTCTCAGTGCTTGAAAGGACAGGTAAAAATAATATTCACCCCACCTTACCACACAGCTAAATTGCCCTTTCTTATCCCTGCGCAGCTTTTCTTTGTCCAATGGACATGGGAGTGATTGCAGAACTCCTTTAGTTTGGTTGCCAAACCCTCTTTTCTTGTGGGAGATGGGACACCTGTTAGTAAAGGTTCCTTCTGAAAATTCAGATTTGAAAGTCATTATCTGACTTTGTGTTCAAGATACACAGCAAGCTCCGTGCTGCTAATACAGGATTCTTCCTTTGAAGCTTTAGCCCAAAAAGGCACCATTTCCATTTGGCAGCAGTATCTGATTCACATGTTCACTGAAGTCAAGCTTCCTCTTTTGAGAACTGGAGGAAACTAGATTTGTCATTTGAAATGTCAGCAGCCTTTTACGTAGCAAAAAGAAAAAAAAAAAAAAGAAAAAAAAAGCACGGGGAGTAAAGCCAGTAGTTTCTACTTCTATCATAATAGTGGCAAGACTTCTGAAAACAGGAACAAGAACAGGTCTTGGGATATTTTAAGTGTGGTGCCAACTTAGTTTCAACCTGTAGCTATTAAAAACAAGTCATCAGAAACATAAAACACTGTTGATTTATGTTCCTTATTCTCCTTCCAATGTCATATTATTCTCATTATACATTGTCTTTGCAAGCTCCAGCAGAAGACCGAGATCACCAAGGATTATGGAAGGCTCTGTACATATACATACACACAGAGAGAAAAGGACTGTCTCCTCCCTAAAGAGCAACCTTACCTATTTTGCTCAGTGTGAGACTGGAAACTGTGAAGTACTCACCATTGCCAAAAAGTGCTCTAAAAAGAATCAAAATTCAATACAGAACTGTCTTCTATAAACTATTTTGCTAACAACCTGAGGACTTTATTATCATGTGGACAGAAAATCAGTTTTTGTCATCTTATCATGTGAACAGAAAATCGTTTTTTGTCAGAATAAAGTTAATTACAAAATGTAAAGCAATATTTACATATTTACAAGCACAACTGCTTAATGGCAATGCAAAGAACTTCTGTGGCAGACAATTTGTGATCTATTGTCTATTAAAGTGGGATCATTTGTCCTGATCTCAGAAAATCTACCTTGAATCAGGTCAGCAGTCTGGTGACTTCACCCATTACAACCACATTTCACTGTACCCACCGCGAGACTGAACACGAGACAGACAGACACGGAACTGAAGAATCAATAAAAATAAGATCTGTGGAAAACATAGTCTGAGAGCAGCACTCAAAAAAACAAGGTGAATGAAATGTTTGTAGATATAGGAGTGCCACTTCTTTGACACAGGATGGCAGAGGGGTAAAGGTGTGATTCACAAGCATTTACCGAATAGAGAATTAATCTCAATATTACAAGTGAATTTGTGCTGCAAAGGAAAGTCTGAGAGAGACCATATGGCTTTAAGTCATGAAAATAACAGGTTTGCTGCCTTTAAAATAAAAGTTCTCTTAGTGAGGTATGTGGTTTTGATGGCAGATTTAGAAAATGATTGGCATGCTATAATAGATTGTCATTTTAAGAACCACTGAATTATCCTACATTGGTGGTACATGTCTTACTATATGTGCAGACTGGCTTTAAATGCTTGTGTTTACTCCAAGTGCTCTTTTTAATATTCATTATTCATTTTTTTGCACAAAAGGTATTTCTGTTTGAAGAGAAGTGTAAAATGTCAGTTTATCCACTGAAGTCAGCATTATTTATTTGGGAGACAGCCTCTAAAAGCAATATTGCCATTTGGAAATGTGAATAGTTAACAAGAAAATTCTGTTAGTTTTGCAGTTAATTTCTTTTTACTGATACATAAGTCAAAATTTGAAAAAAAATGTAAGTTGGACAAATTTTGTCCCGTTTTGGAGGTGAGATCACTTTCCTTCACAATACTTGAAGAAAGGAGGTGAGGGAAATCACTAATGTGATTATTCTAAATATGTCCAGTGTATATCTAGGAAAAAATATCTGAATTGCATCCTGGTAAGTATTCATGGAAACTGGTGGTGACCACTGTCAAACAGGAAACGCATGGTAGGGGACAGAACATGATGAAGTGACTTCCAGAAGTCAGACCTCAGCTGCCCAAGTGAATTTACGCTGTGTTTTGACTAGAGAACTACCAGACAAGAAGTGCATTCAGTGCTTTCCATGGAGAACACCCACACTGCTTCTTTCCCCAGTAACAGTACCCAAAAAGTGATGGAGACCCAATTGTGAAGGTGGCCCCATGTTGGATGGCTGAGAGCGCGGACCCAGAGACAGCAGTGTTGTGTGGAAAGGGGAGGTAAGGCGGTACAACGTTCAGAGCTTCCCTGCCAGAGGGCATTGCCGGTCCCACCACCTGGGGGACATCTCCTGCTCAGCTAGGACCCCATCTTTCCTAACCATCCCTACACTAGCAACAGACCTGGGCAAATTGCATGTGCGAAGTCCACCTTTAAGCAGAATCACTGCAGCGATACAGACAGAACTTGTGACGCATCTTGTAATTAATTCACCCGAAAGCAGACCAACCAGCTGAGGGAGAGAAATGAGCAACAGTAATTCCCCTCACAACATTTGCATCCTCTTTCCAGTACTTCCTCATGTTCCTCGTTGCCATCTTTTCTTTCTGAATATAGAACTTTGAATATATGCATGCGTAATTCAGTTCTTTTTTATACAGCTTCTTCTGTGATTTTTTCTACGATCCTTTTTCTGCTTTAGCAAGAATCTTTCCATGATCCTCAAACATGGGACTTATCAGAGCCCCTTTTTCCAGGAGTAACATGGAAAGATAAATCTGAAGCACTTCCCAGCAATTTTGGTATTTCCAGGATGATCTCCAGTTTTCTGTGTAGCGCTGAAGAAATTTTATCTAGTTTCTCAAAATCTCTTTCGACCACGTCTATAAATCTATTAGGGGTACGAACTTCAGCGCGTAACAGCAGTGCTAAGTGCCCCTAAGTTAGCTTCAGAAAATACCTGAGATGCCTCTCTTCCATTTACATGCCTGATTAAGTGCTTATTTGCTATGTAGAGCAAAGCTCTTTCTTTGAAAGTTCTGTTTACTTAACAATTATCTTTTTGAACTAGGGCAATGCTAGAGGTTTCCACTTTGGTATTTCCAAATCCCTCCTTGGCACGGTTAATCAATCCAAAAGGCTTTTTCTTCTTTAAATAGAAGACTGGATTTTTGAAGGTTTCTTTATCTGATGTTATAGTTTGAGTAGTGTCTAAATTTCTCAACTGTAATATGAAGACACTGACCCTCAGGCCAGCTTAGCAGCTCTGCGCTACTCCAGTGAGACAAAAAAGTTTTAACTGCTGATAGGCTTTATATAAAGCGAATTCCCAGGTCGTCAGAGAGTAGCTTCAGTGACTACAACTTCTTCAGCTTCCCCTTTTCTAAAGACTTGGCATAAACAGCTCTCTGGGAGAAAGTGTGTATGTTCCTGTCAGACTCATGTCTCTACCTGAAATGTGGTGTTAAGTAGTGGTTCTTTAACTTCGTTGAATGAAAAGTTTTTTCTTTGTCCATTCTTTGTTCTTTTCCAGAATCACTTAATTTGAAGGGGAATGCGACCTGTCACCTTCTGGTGGGAACTGTGTTGTATTCTAGCCCCAAAATTTAGTAAACACAGAGACTTATTTTTATTTTTAGGTGTGTTCACCTCTCTCTTAAGCTACTCTCTCTTCCTTGTGATTTCAAACGTGTTCCACTATTAGCCAATATATGAGGCAACATGTATATTTTCATTCTTCCAAAAATAGACTAGTATGAAATAACCATAAATCAGAGACCGATTTCAGTTGAGATCACAACTCAAAATTCCAAAACTCAGAGTAGAACCCAAAGTTTTAATCTCTTCTGTCCAGAATGATATAAATCCCTCCTGAATGTAGCTAAAGTACTGCAACATAGACAGCTCCAATTGTTTTCTGTTTCTGCTTAGCTGTTTTCATGGCCTCAGTCTTGTCATTTTGTCTTTCTCACACTCAATTTCTCCAGCTATAAAATGGTGTTAAACTTTAATTTTTTGTTAGGTATTACAAGATAAACCTGTGAAATGGTTCTATAGTACCTGAGTTTTATTATAGTAAACGTGATCTGTACTTGATTTTGAAAATATATTACCCTAAAGGTTGCTTTTGTTCAGAGATGTTGATCTAAAAAACCAACATCCTCTGGATGCAGCCTAATGACTATTCCAAAATATTATTTAGGTAGTAAGCTAACAGATTTTTAAAGCTAGGTATTTTGTAAGCTTGAGATATGTACAATATTTACTCATCAAGTTACAAAGGTGGGTGCCAACCATGCAAGAAAAGAAGAAACTTTTTTGATGTGCCATTCGTCATAGGCACAAAAATAAAGCATTTTTGTGGGTGTCAAAACTGGCTAGACCACATTTGTTGCCCTCCCAGTAATTACCCATTCATGAGTGATAGCCATACTTGCTAGCTGATATATGGCATGAAGGAGTAGTCCATCTGGTAAGTTCCAGCAAAATGGATACCCTTGTTCACCTTTAGCCTGTGATCTGGCATATGAATGAAATGTCAGCGGATTTAAAAGGTTTGCACATTGTTATGTATGTTTGTAGGATTAAGACCAGAATTAGTCAAGTAAAGCATTTTTTAATCAAAAAGTACCTCCACTTTAAAAGGCAACACGCGGTTCTGGCAGATGCCTCTCAACACAGAAGGGTGAATGAATCCTTTGCTGCTTTGCACATGCAGGTCATTGCCAATTATGTAAATAGGGTAGATAAGAAACCAAAGAATCTTAGACTGGGCAGTGCTCTTTGCTAGGATAAATAATTTAACAAACATAAAAATAACCAACCTTGGAAAATTAGGCTTACTTTTAAAAAAATACCATTTTTGTGGTGAACTCAGTTACCCAGTCCTTGCATCATCTTGCCTTACAAATTGGCCACACAGTCATGCTGACCTAAATTACTGGTTTGTAATTGGACACAACCTTTGGAAACTTTCTCATTTAGGACTGAACTTTTTATGACCTGCATAGAAAACTTCTATTTGAGAATAAAAGGCACAATTTGGACTGTTGAGTTCTGATCATATGGAGGCAGCAATTGATTTGGGAATTCAATCTACATGGAGGTCATTCCAGAAAGTATTTTAAAATTGGACAATTATAGAACGCTTTTCTGTAACTAAAGAGTTAAATTGTCAGGGGTCAGCAGTTAAAGCTGGCCTTACAAAGAATTTAAAACATTTTCTGAACTTTTTCTTTTGCCTTTCCTGTCCTTTCAGGCTATATGAGATGCACAAGAAGTCATTCACCTAGGATTTCTGAGCAAAGACAAGGTCATAAGCCTAACTGCTCAAATTGGCTGGTAGGAATGGGCTTAGTCCCAGTGGTAAATTAGCAATTTGCTAAATAAAACCATACTGTGCTGCAGATTTACTGGCCAACACTGGGTTTATGTATGTGGACAACAAACCTGAAAATATGGATTTTGTTGTAGTAAGACAAATCTGGATTGGAATGTGTCCAGAGGCTTTATAACCTGGTAGCTTGATCCGGACAAACTGACAATAGGTAATACGTACTCTTTGCCTGCAAAGTAGGGGTGCAATGGGTGGGAATTACTTTACTTACAGCTTTTCTTCAGGATGCTTTCTCAGGATGGTGTAGAGAGTCATTAAGATCAAAAATCTGTTCAGCAGAGTAAGGGTGACTCATATAAGCAACAGTTTGCTGAATCATCCATTTTTACAGTTGAAAGGCTTCACTCATTGTTCTTCTTGCATAGCAGTTGCACAAATGCGAGCCTAAACTGGATATAAAATGCTCCTAAATGTGGAGATGCTATTTTACGCTCTCTGCACTCAGTTCAAGTGCAAATCATTACTCAACATACAGAGCAATGGCAAACAGAACTTCAAGAAGAAAAGTCAGGGCAAGTATTATTCTGCCTATATTGCATGCTCTATGGGATAAAATATGTGCAAATTCACACACAAACAAAGGATTTTTTACTGTTACTTATTTTGCAGCTTCATTATTTGTCATGTTGCTTTGGGCCAAAGATTTTATTGATTAGGTTTGAGAAAGAATTTTATGTTTACGAAAAAAAGAAAGGGAACATATTTGAAATCAGTTACTAGTGCTAACTTGGTTTTAGAAAGACCCTGTTTTGGAAAAATCTGAACATGTTCACTTCATTATTTTTTTGCTAGTAGCATAATTTCTGAGTTGTAAGTGCTCCTGGCAGTCAGTACATGAGTCAGACCTTAATTTCTTCTTTTTAATTGACCTAAAAAATAGGTAGAAGGAAATCATGTTTCACAGTATCAAAGGATCATCATAAGAGTTTCTTTATTGAGAGTAACTTCTACTTCCACTATGTCTTTTGCATAAAAAACTTCAAGGGAATTCCAAGGGACTGTACAAATATTCTAAATTAAATCTTACAGCCCTAGAATGAAATACTGATAATAGTGTGGGTCCAGGGGCACAGAAAGAGCACCACAAGATACTAAGTTCACTGGTCATTGTTGTCACCAAAACACTCAGGACTGAGAAGAAAATCATTTGAAGAGTGCCTTGCATTTGGGAGTCAAGGGAAATATCAAGGAAGGTACTGAGTCCAGCTTGGTTGGATTCAAGCTTCCAGCCTTTTCGGAGTTGTGACTCCATGCATCTCAGGAACCATTTTCAGTGCTGGAAAACTCTTGTCATAGATCAGTGATGCATGTTTTGCATTACTATTTTTTATTATTATTATTATTGTTGTTGTTGTTGTTGTTGTTACTAATTACTCACTATTATTCATTATTTCCTTCATGTGCAAAATACCAAACAGTTTCTGAGTACCAAGAATACCCAAATGTTCATGGTCCCAGACCTGAGAAAAGTTGTGTTACTGGACAAAAGCTAACCTGTATTGACTTAAAGCAGTGTGGGAGAACATAGGTTACTGTGGTTACAGAATTACCAAAACCTGGCTTGGTTCTGTGACTTTTGTCGGAGGAAAGTACCACTGCAGATTTCTGTTTAGAACTAAGCCTGTTACCAGCAGCAGTTTTTGTTCGATGTACTTCCTGAACTCTTAAAAATAATGTTAAGATAAGTGCTAACACATTAGCAGCCAGATGCTGCTCTTTAGGAAAGAAGAGTGACTGAGCTGGAAACTCTGGCAGGTTATCAGAGTAAAGTAAATTTTTCTCTCTGTATTTCTTTTCTTGTGGAGCAACGTGATTGTTTGTAAAGCTCCATTTCAGAAATATACGATTGGTTAGGCAATAGCTGACAATTATTTGTGTTCAGTTGTAAAATTACTGTTTGTACTCTGAAACTCTGACATGGTTTTTGTGTTTTGTGATATGTTACCAGCCTGAAATTGTTTCCATTCATGAATAAAATCAGTTAACCTATTTTCCATCCTTTAACCAAAACTAAGCACTTCCTGAAGCCCTTGGTAACTGTGCTACCTTCCATGCTGTACTACCTGTGCCTAAGTGGGTAGAGCTGCTATTCCAAACTTGATACAATTACATTGATTCTCTTTTCCTCAGCACTAAAAATAGGCTAATTCAGGTTAACGGCGAGCATAAACTCTCTACAGTACACGAACCCCTTCAACGAGCTTGTCTAAATCTGCCTTAAGGGGGTCTATTTGAACATTCCTATCCTCATTGTAAAAAACATACAGTCAACACAGCCTCCCCCATTATGGCAAAGCTACAGGTGAAGCTTTTGCATTGTCCTTAAGGTAACATTCTCTTTGTACGCAGGTGTACTACCACGTTACTTATTTACAAGTTACTTACAACATTCCTCTCCGTCTTCTATTGTGTTAATGTGTGTGTGTGTACACAAACACATACATACATTAAGATGAAAACTGGTAAATATGCACAGATATCCAATCTGCAAGTGGCTCTCTAAATTTGGAACACTTCAGTCTTACCAGTACAATCGATCTGACTGATCTTTGCTAGGAAGCAGAAGTTCCAGGATAATAATATGACGCACAAGCAGAGTTATTCCCTGCTTGCTGCATGAAATGTGGATTTAAAACTTAGGAAATCTTTACTGTATATTTTCATATACTCAAATGTTGTTAAAGTCTTTTATACAGCAAGATAATTATTAATTAAATGATCGGGTTTCAGTTCATTTAACATGTGTAATATTTGCATGATAAGGTGTTATGCATTTCATTGACGTTCTTATACTTAACCAGAGAATATGCCATGCACAATCTATGAAGGAAATTATATGATTTTCTTTCAAATGTTTATTCACTGTATAATCACCATATGATTTAATTATTCTGATCAGTGTAGGTCTGACTGTCATTACACTCATGCAGAGGAAGGGCAAACATTCGGAACTATAATGGTAATACTTTAACCTCTTTGCACGAAATTATAGACAATATTTCAATTTCTCTGCAAACTTTTTTCAGCCTGGGAACATATTTATTATTTCAGGTTTTCATGGCTTGGGATTTGCTTATTTTCCTAGTAAACAGAGTTATTTCTAAGTTATTTGAGTTCCTTGAAAAATTAGACTTTTGCGTGCATATAGATTTGTTCTTGAATGTCTAATAAACAGTTTTGATTTGGAAACTAAAAATTGGCAATAGATAGACTACTCTAGAGCACAATATAGCTCCCTGCACTGATCAGAGCTATTTATATTGTTTTTACTGAAGTAAGGAGGTGCAAATTGCAGCTTGTATACAAGCACCTTTCTTAGAAGGCTAAATGACAGATACTTGCCCTTTCATGGACTTGAACTTATCTGCAACCAATAACAGAGAAGTGATAAAAATCTGGGTAGTAAAAGTGCATTTGCTTAGATTTCCAATGTTTTTTTTGAGAACTAATCTTGATCTTGTTGAATTTGCTGGTGAAATTCATGTAAACATCAGTTGGATGTTTAATCCTTTTGTGGATTAAAACGTTCTTGCCCATAAGCAGAGATGCCAGCTATTGGCCCACATGAAAAAAAATCTGTATAACAATACAGTAACAACCTGAGTCTGAATTAGATGAATCCTTCAGTATTCGTACTTGTGGCTTACCGGAGAAGGGAGGCTATCTGTCACAACATACAGTAGCCAATTATTACTTTATACTTACTGAATAATTCACTAAAAAAATGAATAGTGGAAAAAGTGTGCTTAATGCTTTACTTAATTCTGCAAGTTTGATTAAAATGTGTGATTGAACCAAGCAGAATCTTGGCACTAAATCTGCTTTTTAGTACTGGCACTACATATGCCTTCTCTAAGTGGAAGAAGCTCAAAAGAGCTGGAGTATTTTGATTTGAAAATTGGCAATTGTGATTGCCCTGGGGGGTGGACAGGGGTAGAAACTGTTTTATTGAGCAGATGAGAATTCTGAACACAGCAGGAAACATAATCTACAAAGCTTTCCAAAAATGCCAGCACTGATATTAAACATGTATGCCTCACCCCACTTGAGTAATAAGAGTACCGCGAGTTAAATTTATTTCTCATAGTGGGGAAAAACACGTCCCACGCAGATGTGATAAAGCACCAGAAGGACAATGAGACAACCTGGAGGACACGCAGCGAGCTGCTTGCAGCGCAGCTGACCTGTGCTGTGCTACCAGCCCGGCAGGTACCACGGCTCCTCCATCCTCCCTCCAGCACTCCCGTGCCAAACTGAACCCCGAGACCTAGACTGCCAGCAATGTCTCTGTGCTGCACGACTCCCAGGCTGAAGTTGTAACTCATGAGAACTAATTGCAATGGTAGCAACTATTTAAGCACCATTTGACAGCTAGAACCACGAATTGTAGGTTGTTTCGTACCTCCTGCTCACTTTTCCTTCCTGCTCCCAGGGGAACTGCATCAAAGGGTTTGCCCTTGTGTTTCACAATCCTGATTTTGTAATTCAAGAGAATTTGGGATACTATAAACAGTTATGGTCAGTGGGAAAATATTTCATCAGTCTCTCTGTAACTGCAAGGTCCATTTTCTAGAGCTTGCCTGGCCCAGTTCCCTAAACACGGGAGCTCCTACCACTTCCCCTGCGCCAGCTCAGCACGGCCTCGTGCACGTGTCCCGTCAGCAGAAAGATTACCCTGACCCAAGGGATCCCGCAAGGACAATGTGGTTTTACTACTGAACATTTGCCAGGGTCAAAAGGAAAATTATGTTGCTTAAAGCACCCGTCTAGGTGCCACAGGCAAGCAGACCATCCCCAGGCAAGCAGAAACACCCCATGCTCTCTTGTCCTTCTCTCCATAGACTCTATAGTAAGCTATAATTGGAGGGGAGTGGAGGCAGAAGCCTTTCCTTGAGTAAGAAGAAAACATTGTTATGTAGTAGTTCTTGGTGATTTATCACTCTTTAAACAGAAATATGGGGAAAGCAACCACCAGAAAGTTCAGCCAGGACAACGTACTTCCAGTCGCATCTCCCTGCGCTTGGCAGATGACAAAGGCATTGAACATCAATAATTAGACCATATGGACTGAATTTTTTATCCACTCCACTCCCAGCTCCACTTTTTCTTGTGGCAAAGTATGGGTTTGGCATTTGATCTGTTCTAGTCACCCCTCCCATGCCTTTGATTAAATTAGTTGCATATGTAGATTTGGTTTTGTTTTCTAACCTCAGATAGCGTCCAACACTGCATTCCAAACAAGAGGAAGAAGAATGGGCACACACTTTTTATCCGTGTGTTTCATGCCATTTTCTCACAGAACATAGCATTGATGTCCTCAGACTTCTTTTTTTTCTCCTTGTCATATATCTTGAATAACTTTTTGTGTGTTAGTTTCTGGTAGCTCACCCTCCTCTACAGAAAATACAAGGATTATAAATGAAAAAAAAAAAAAAAACTGAAAAAAAAATACAAATTACTTTAAGAAAATAGCAACAGGCAAATGTGATCCCACACCATTTCCTAACTTGCGGTGTATGAGGAGGCAGTGACGGACTTCATGCTGTGAGTGTTTTATAACTATACTAAAAAAATAGCATTTTATTGCAGGGTTGTTTCAGACCTCAGAAGCCTAATGATGGTCATGCCAAAATAGCACAACATGGAAGTGGTAAAATAAACCCCAAGCAGATGCCTTGTAGGCATATTCTGCACTGTATGATTGCATGGCTTTAGTAGGGAAGGCTTTCTCATGCAAATAGTCTGAGGGAAGTCTAAGGGACCATTACTGTACCTGCCAGTCTTAGTGGACATTTCTGTTTTCTGTGAAGATATAATTCCTCTCTCTGATTGTTAGGAACTTGTTTATTCATTGATTTTTGCATTACAAAATCTGACAGATTTTTTATATCATACTCAATATACCAAATCACTAATATATTGCGGAGGAAATGTGTCTAAAGGAGAAATTAAGATCTTCAGTGAAACCGTTATGAAAATGTCAAAATTTTGTAGCTTTTTCAGGATCATTACTCCAATTTTCAACAATTCTAGTTTCCGTGTAAGAACTACCTGCCACATTTGGTTGGAAGAAAGGATGTGTAGTACACGTGGAAGAATGATTCACGGAAGAAAAGGGCAGAAGAAGAAGAGAGAGAAAAATCTAAGAGTGGGAAATGGATGGGATGGGCAGAACAGAATATGAAATCAGAAGAGTGTGAAGCCAAGTCAGGGATGGTTTTGAAATCTAGAAAGAGAGCTTTCAAGTAGATACAAACAGGGGTAGAAGTCATAACCTGTATAGGGGATCTCTCCTTAAAATATATTTTGCAGACCAGCTGATCAGGAAAGGGATTTCACTTTAAATACCGATCACACTTTGTAAGGTGGAGCCTGAGAACCATGATTTATGTAAAGAGCCTCCACACGAATAAGTATACACTTATTCAGTCTCGTGTTAAATGTCATATTAAAAATAAAGAGAATTATTTGAAGTATGGAAAAATATTCCAGTGCAGTTCTTCATCACATTGGATGATGAATATTGACTGTCCAGCCCTTTGCGTATTGCCTGATACCAGCTACTGCTTTTTCCAGCTGGTGATTATTCAGACAGCAGAAGAGATAGCATCATTTCTATTATTTGAGTGGTAGCTATGTTATAGTAACAATCTTGCTCAAAAAGATTCAGTGATTCATCCAAAATCATGGAATGGGGTATCCTGATCAATCCGAAGGCGGCCCAGAAGGGGCTTCTGAGTCTCTGTGGGTTTTGAGATGAAGTAGGATTTATTTGCAATCATACAGCAAAAGAAATGTTCTCAGAACTGCTTCTAAGAATAGCAGGATGACTACTTTAGCAATCCTGTGAGCAATTTGAGAGCAGCATATCTTGTGTGTTTCTGTATCCCATGAGAGCATTTTAATCATAAATGTATAGAATTTTACATCATCATTTTTTTGTATCTGATTTTTTTCATCTACAGTAGCTTGACTTGACTAAGAAATTTGCTCTGGTCTACAGCATTTGAATAATCTTTGTGGGATTTGGAAAGCAACAGCATGCACCAACTTTCGGACTTCACAATTCTTCACCTTATCTGTGAGCAAATGACAAAAGTCTGTGGAAAACTAAGTGATAGATTTGAAAATGAAAGATCTGGAAGCTACAGCAAGGCAGCTGAACCACAAAAGAATCATTCTCAGAAGATTCATTAAGAAGCTGGCAAAGCTTCTTCCATGTGTTTCATTTAATATAAGTAATCATCATTGAGTAGCTAGCATATATATAAGCAGTGAAACATGGTCATGGCCAACATAGGAGACAGTAATGGTCTGGCAGTTTGGGGTAATCCCAAAGCAAATGTCAACTGCTCACCAATCCTGAAAGCCATTGATTATGACTCTATTACTAGCAGAAAACAAAATAAAACCCAACAGCATTGACATTATTGGAGGAAGGAAAAAGAGTTGTGGAAAGATTAGACAAAGGAAAAACTCCCTGATCTAGCTGAACCTATTTGAATGCGGTTGAAATGTTCAGAGGATTCACAGTGGCAAGAAGGGATTCCTTTTACATTGCCCAGGCCTTGATGTTGTTGGTCCCACCATCAGATCGCTTCAGGGCTGCCTTAACTTAGAAGTAAATCACAAGATCAAGTGAGTTTTGTTAGCAAATTATTGCAAAACTAGATATTCCCAGTAACAATGCCTTTCCTCCGGAAACGTGCCTTGCACTGCTGGATTGGCAGAAGAAGATATCAAAGAGCGTACTTTCTGTACTCTGGAAGAATATGTTTTCTTTACATTTCATATACACTTATGGCTGCCATAAGCTAATGTCTCTCCAGTAATATATTCTTACATTCTCACACCAGGCAGAAATTTGATCCCAAGCCTTTTGTAAGCCATGCAAAACACAATATCATTTCTAAAAGCAAAATTGAACACGTACATGTAAACATATATATCTTTGGCAGGTTGAATATTTGTAACATTTGCTAGAAAAGTAATACAGTGAAGGACCGCAACTTCTTGCCAGTAGGATTCATACGGCATAGCACTTGAAAACACATACAGGAATAGTGGGCCATACACAGTTATTGCTGAAAGTCCAAGTTAGCTGTTACAGTCAATGTTAACTACATAAATGCTAAAGTAATAAAAACCAGCAAAATCTTATTGCTAGGTATTGTATGCAAGTTCTCCTCTGCAAAATAGAGAAATTGATCTTTGAAAGCTTGTAAGTACTAAAAGATTTAGCACCAGACCAAGAAAAATGCCCTCCTTGACTCCTTCTACCCAATTTGTTTATTCCTGGACTTTTAAAAACTTTTTAACAAATACCATTTATCCTATCGGACCATTAACACCGTGAAACACACCACAGCAAAATCTTTCTGATGGTTTCAGGAGATCAGGGGACATAAAAGAGACAAACGTGCTGAATGACTGTTTTGCTTGACTCCTCCTCATTCATGAAGATAAATGTACTTCCTTTTTCCATTTTGAAACCTGAACTGTGGTTATGGGAGTGCTGCTCAGGTGCTACTGGCTATTTTAGTGGAGGTAATTGCTACATTCATTCAGGAAGGTGTATCAGCAAAGAGATGATATCTCAAGACTTGACAGGAATGTAAAAAGACAAGAGTCTAAAGAACATCCTCAAAATGTATTTTCCACTGGATGACCCTCTGCAGCTCTCCCTGTAGTCTGTGTTCTGTGAACAGCAAGTTTCTTTCTAGTCAAGTGACTGAAAAAACAAAGGTTATTTGCTTTTACATTAACTTGCTCACTAGGAGGATTTGAGTTCTCTATAAAATATATGTCAATCAGCTGCACTCTCCATTGACTTCCAAGAAAGTTTCTCTCTTTGCTTCTCTCTTGGGGCTTTTAAAATTTCTTAATTTCCCAAAATGCTTTACCAATCCACTTTTAGTATGCCGACTCTTATTGTTAAATTGATTCATAGCCAGTCAAGCCAAGTAACAGTTCCCAGCAATCTCAGATACACAGCATTTTCAGGTACATATTTTCTAATAACAGTAGGAGAATAACGTGCAGTTAACATATTAGACTGAAATCAAGGGAACTGGAATCAACTCATGCTCTTACCACAGAGACCCAGTACAACCTTGGGCAAATCACAGCAGGAAAAAATATACAACACACATCTTCAGGCATATGATCTACGTGCCGCGCTTGCAGTCTAGTCTCCCTATCCATCTCCAGGCAATGGACAGGTAACAGCTGCAGATGCATTTCTGTCTGCAAACACTATTGGACTTCCACTCTTTATTGGATTATTCTTCTCCGTGTGCACATTCAATGGCTAGCACAATGAAGCCCAGATCTTTGAGCTGACACCAGCAGCCTCAAAGCCTGCCAAGTAGGTGTAACATCGTGGAAGAAAAACAGCTGAAAAGGCTTATTAATTTATAAGCACTTCATTTTTCAGGAACAACTGAGATATGTGTTCACACATATGTATGCATATCTGCGCGCACACACATGCATTTGTGCATGGCTATACATGCGTGCCCAGGGAGGTGGTGGAGTCACCATCCCTGAATGTGTTTAAGAGTCGTTTAGATGTGGTGTTGGGGGACGTGGTGTCGAGGAGAACTTTGTGGAGTGGGGCTGATGGTTGGACTTGATGATCCCAAGGGTCTTTTCCAACCTGAGTGATTCTATGATTCTATGTGTGTGTCTGTGAACGAGTGTGTGTATGTGAAAGACAGCTTAAAAGCGAAGGCACTTACAGACATTTAGGAGAAGATTGATTTAGCCATGGACGAATTCCACCAGAAACCCAGCGCACATTTCCAACCATGTGTTCTGCATTGTACGTGTCTGCATTTCCCATCCAGAATGAATAACTGGAAACACTCTGTCAGTACCCCGGCTCACAAGAGGAGCAGGATGCTTCTTGACTACCACACATTTCATAAAGGAGAAAGGGCTGTTTGCTGTACTGTAAGTCAGATCAGGCTGAAGAGAAGCAATTCTGTCTCTTCCTCCCACACACAGACAATTTACACCTGCACGATTCAGCTGTGCTGAAGCATTTTAATCAATCTCAGAAAATCAAGGATAGGGTTTAAAATCCCCTTCTCCTCCTATACAGATCAGAGATGTAGGAATGTCATATCATACGTGTTGCAGCTTGCGTGTACGATGGAAAGCATTAAAAATAGTTTCTAAAACCTGACTAAATTTTTGTGTATTTGTGAATTGGATTTATTCATTACATTAACTGAACGTTGCTCTTTGTACAGCAAATACATGTACTTTGTAATTTACAGTGGAAGATTTATTTTTTTTTAAATCTTTACAAAATGTGGAGGGCAAGAGGAAATATGTAAAGCATTACTATTATCCATGATTCATTGACAACAGAGCAGTATTTGTCCATACTTCTTCAGAAATGGTGTTTCCTACAATAGTGCCAAGAATAAAAGAGCCCATTTTTCTAAGCACTATGGAAACAGAACAATCTTAAAACTAGCCCTACCTCAAACAGTTTACAAGCTAAGCAATGAGAGAAAGCAGATAGTAGGTGTTAGTTTAGTCTTTATGTCTTGCCTTGTATACTGAAACTGTAAAGAATTATATAAATTGTTGCTAGTTCTGATGCAGCTTTGTGATTTGCAGATTAAACTGAAACAGTAAGTATGGTTTCTGCCTTACTGTTCCAAGATATATTTGAATTTCTGGATCTGAATGAACCTGACGACCTTCTTTCTCACAAAGGCTTTTAGGTTTACTTTAGTAGTTTTTATTCAGACTTGAATGAAAGGGGAGATGAACTGTAGGTTTTCTGATGCCTTCTAATCTGAATTCAAACGAAGCATCAAAATTAGATTATACTTCTTCATACTTAATCTGAATATTAATATTGTTTATTTGCCCCTAATTGTTCTGAAGTTGTTAAAATGCTCTCATACAAACTAGTGAATTGCCTGCAAAGGTTAGCAGCCTGAGGGAGGAGGGGGAACTTTGACGGACCAAAATAGCTTTAAGGCCTTGAATGAGGATTCTAATCCCTTTGACAAAAAAAAAAAAAAAATCAGTTATCTTGTCTCTCTTTCTTCTGTTTACAACATGCATCTTAAAATCTCATTTAAAAATACATGCAGGAGCAGCGATCTCCATGTCACCTTCCAAAGTGCAGATGTTTCTCATCAAATGTTGAAAGCAAAGCATCAAGCTGGAGAGAGGTAGCCAGCAGAGCTCCTCAAGCGGTGCTCTTGGGATCAGTCTTATTTGCATCTGGATGGATGTAGATGTCACAGAAACATCTGTGGTTACGAGATGGACTGACAAAGCAAATCACAACAGAGGAGGATACTGCACCACAAAAACTGGATAACTTTGAGGACTGGAATAACATGAAATTCAAAGGCCAAAATCAAGCATTTAGAAAAATAAGAACAAAAGTTTTATTGTAAACTCTGAGCTCCCCAGCTAGAGACAACTCAGGAGGAGAATGATATGTATACATTAACTGGATACAACACTATTTGAGCTACCAATCTGCTATAACCAAAGAAAAAGAGGAATGCATTCATAGGCTATATCAGAGACATGGAAGGATTAATACCATTGGTGCAGAGCCCTGGCAATACCTCATATGAACAATTCCTCTGTTTCGTGTACAAGAACGATGAATTCAAGCTAAAGCAGTGGCAGAGACGGGCTATTCAACTGGTCTTGGAAATGGAGAACCTGGCATATGAGAACAAAATGGAAGATCGTGGTCTGGTCCATCTAAACTATGGGGACTGATATCACGACAGACTATAAATATATCGAGGACGAAAAAACTATTTAAGCTAGCAGACAGTGTTTTCATGAGAACACGTGGGTATAATCCGATCATGAATAAATGTAGGCTGGAAATTAGGATGTTTTCTCCTAATTAGGGAATGAAGACAGAGATCAGCTTCCCACTGTGAGTATGGAGGAGAAACAAGTTGGGTTGTTCTAACATGAAATTTGGTCACCACAGAAGAAAAGTTATCCAACAGAGGTGCTCATGTCAGTGGAGGCACATACATCGAATTAATGTCTTGCTCCTTATCATTTTATAGAATACTTTCAGCTTATCTAATGCAAAACTTCATTTTTTAAATTGAAGTGGTGCTTCACCAGATGAACTGAAACCTTTAAAAGTTATCTATATACCCAACCCCCACTGAATTCATGCAATTAAAATATATGGATTAAAACATTGGGAACTCAAGTATTTTTTTTCCCCAAATGATTTATGTGAGCCATGCTGTGCTGTGGAAGACAGGGAGGGAACTTTTTAGTCAGTCATCCAAAAAGACTGTGATAGTACTTTTTATAACAGTGCTTTCCAGGCCCCCCAAAAGACAACAGCTGAGTTCGTTCCTACTTGGTATGTTAACCATCCTTTGCATAAAGATCATCCGTGTAAATGTTACTGTGTAAAGAAATTTGTTAGTTTTATTGTTTACACCCTGGAGATGTCAAATATTCCTAGACAGCTGGTGAGCAGTCCCTTTATTGAGAAATCAATAACATGGAAATAGACTGAAAGTAACTAAGACATTATTTTGGCGCATTTGCCCCTCAACCTGTGTGTCTGTGATATTTGCACTAACAGGTACTGCCTTAACATCTGATAGACTACAGACAGCTTCAACATCTTTTTCATTTGAAGCTGCCTGTGATGTCTCAAAACATTGATAACTAATTTCTTTCTTGAGAAAGTAGTGAGAATGAGGCAAAAATACCATTTGAGTCCATTTTTTTTCCAGATGGATTCATATGTCCTTTTTCTTTATAATTCATCTCTCTATGAGATCTGAGACTACCTTTTTATGGTTCACGAGTTGCTGTTGTAATCAGCTTGGCTGCAGGCCCAAAGCAAGCTGTGTGACTCAGTGACAGTTGCAATCAGTGCAACCAGGAAAAAGACAAAGAGCCGATACATTTGGAACCCACAGCGGTGGATGAAAATGCTTGGAGAGCTTTTCACGAAGTCTATTGGTTGGAGAGCTTCAGATTAATCTGACGTTTAAAATATTAAATATCATTACCAAGGAACACGTATGCAGCATCTAACGCTGCCAATTTTTTTTTTTATTTAAAAAGCATTAGGTTTCAATTAGATATGGTATTGTTAATGTCCCACAATAAAACGTTTCACTGCGTTGCTGTGTACTACGAGATTTTTGTTTAGGAAACGCTTAGACGTGTTTTAATACAGGCAGCAACTTACACTATCCTAAAGCCACAAAGCGGTCAAGAATGTGCTTAGCTTTATGCACGTGCTTAATTCTCAGAAACATCAGTGAGATTTAAATATGGGCTAGAAATAAAATACTTTGATTTAAACATGACCATTTACCATCCCCGAGCCTAATACGTTCTCAGGAAAAATAACAGGTTTCCTATCTAGGATTTGAAGATTGCTTTGAAATCAAAGATGTTACTTCAGTAGAAGGTATCTAAAATTCTTCTTCCTCTAAATGATAAAATCCCCTGATATAGATTTCTTGTGTAAATTCTTTCACAAGTATTTTGGTAGCATTTGCGTGATCTGCCTGTGAAAGCAATTGGGAATCCAGACTAGCTAAACACTGCTGGGAGGAGTTGAATCTAGGGTGAGATACGGCCGATGTTAAATAGTTACACCTGTTCTGCCCTTTCCACGAAGAAAGGAAAAATGCACAAAGCATACGAGAACGAGTTAAAGATATCCTGGATAGCTCCAACTTATGTAATAGCACTCCCACTTTCTCTGCTAGCAATTCATTCCTTCTTCATGAACAGAAATGTACTTAAAAGTCACCCACAATCACACATATGAATACAGTCCCACTCGTTTGCACATTTGTATAGCGATTCCTGCAATATTACCTTGTATCATGCAGCTTAAAAATGAACTTTTAAGGAAGAGTATACAATACACATTTTAAATAGCCCTGGGAACTCGGCAGTTCCATCAGCGAGAACTATGACACGTCCTCCTGTCACAACGAGCCTTCGGTTACATAAAAATTGCCAGATTGGCTCAGATTAGTTGTCCATCCAGTCTCGAATCCTGTTTTTGAAGGTGACAAGTACCAGATGCTTCAGAGGCAGGTGCAAGAAACCCCCATACTGAACACTTATGTAATAGAGAGGGTTCTTCCTAAAATCAGGCAGTTGGTGGGTGGCTTATGCTTCACAGCAGGAGAGTTTATAATGCCGTGAAATGTTTATCTTCGTTATGTAACGGTGGATGTGATTACCCATCTATAGCCAGCTCGGGCAAAAAGTGCCACAGGGCTTTTAATAAACACTGCTAATGAGGACCTTGGTTTATTTCTCAGCTGAGAGACATCAGAGCCATTCAGGAGCTGGGAGACCCCAGAGTATTATACCAATTTGCTAGACTGATCATTTTTTAAAGCACAGAAAGAGCTCGTATGTAGGGTTCGTTTAGCCATCTAAAAGTCAGGTGTCTGGTCTAAGCTAGGCACCAAACCAGGGACACACCCCAGTCCGAGTGCCAATAACTAGAAGCAGTGAGTTTCTAGGGTTCCACATGATGAGCTTGAATTGGGGAAGTAAGCAAGAGGACTTTTTTGCTTCAAGACCTTCTTGGGCAAAAGAAAAATCTCTTAGGCAATTGGAATTTAAAATAGCCCTGATCTGAAGTACACTACGATTCTAAAATAATGTTCATAACCTCCATTACTTAAGAAGAAAAACAGCGATTTTTTTAAATAAAAGGATGGATTTGCTTCAAAGTAAAGAGGGAGGAATGGAAATATGCAGTATAAATACCAAAAAAACTTCTATATTGGATGCTTGATTTTTAAATTAGTTTATATTGCTGGTTTAAATTTTTGCTCTCCTTCCCTGAGTTCAAGCTTTTCTACAAGAGGCATGATGCACGTATAACAATTTAATTGAATTTGTTTGATGGTATAATCATGCCATTAGTTAACTTAACACAACTCTGCGTGGCTCCTAGAAATAATGGCACATACAGCTTAGTTGTCACACTGGCTTGCGGCACAAGCCCATTTGTAGGAAAAGAAACAAGCACAATGCAGAAAGTCTCAGGTTTTAACATTCTTTTAAATTAAACAACTTCAATAAAATGCCAATAATAAGCATGGTGGAAGAAGATACTGGAGTAACTGGGCACCTGAAGTGGTGCAAGGCAAGTTCTCTCTTTGCAATCCTGGTACCGCACAGCCTATTTTCTAAAGCAAAGACTGTGTGCAACATTCACTTGACCTAACGCTCCATTCAGAACTTGCATATCCATTTCTGATTCCTTCCTGCTTCTATTGGAATGGAAAAGCTTGAGAGAGTTATGTATCCGTTTGAATCTCTGAGGGACCTTTAAAAACACGGTAGATATTTCCATCCTCAGTTCTAGAAGGGAGAGAAATCAGGGTGGAGTAAGAATTGTCCTCCATGGAAGTTGCGTGATGTAGGAACCTACTTCCTCGTGGCTGAACATATTAAACAGTTGTGTAAATGCTCCTTGTTCATTTTACTGCAAAAGAAACAGGTTTGCTTTAACTCCCTGCAGGGGTAGGTTGAAACTAATCTCCCAGCTGTGCCCTGAAATGAACTAAAAGTCTGCATACAACTGACCACAGTGTCTCAGCTGAAATCTCTTCAACTACATTGCAAGCCCTTGTTCAATAGCGCCATACCCCGCAGATTTTTAAATTAATTGCCAAAGATCACACAACACAGGGGTGGCAGGGCTGGGAGGAGAACCAGAACTGCTGACGGGTCATTCTGCATTTGGTGCATTAGACCACAGTTTCCCCTAGACAACACATTTCTGCATATGGAACAGAAATGTGTCTCCGGTTCCTATTTTATATAGACTGAAATGACTGCAATGAATCTGTCCCCAGTTGCTGGCCAGCAGGCACCACCGTAATTTCTGAATATATTTGGGACTTTCCCTTTGAAGGATGCTGGGGACTGATTTTCTAGGTGACTATTGATAATAACGGGCCAAAAAGTCCAAAAAAAGAAACATATGGAAGATTACATTAAATTTAGAATGAGATTCGAAACAAGATTTTTGCGTGATCTTCACAGAATATTTACTTCTTAACATAACTGTTAGCAAACAAATGGGATTGCAGTCATTTTCAGTGTACTTGGATTGTCTGTTTTCTTTCTTTTATTTACCCAAATTTTGTGGTATTTTACCAAGCCACACTTTAGGTTGGCACAAATCACCACTGCCTCCACAAAAAGCAGTTTTGCCCTGCCACTGTTTTCTTGCTCCCCCTCCACGTTATCCATTCTCAGGCGAGGACGGGTGTTTATCTAGTTGTATGGTTACCTGAAAACACTGAAAGACTAATCGGTTTTTATTTCCCACACTAGTCTTAATCTGGGTGAATTTCCCAGTGCAGTTCATTGCTCAACACACAAATATTCGGGCCACCTAAGGTGCAAGACAGGGAAGGGAGTGGAGTAGGAGGAAGGTGAGGCCGCCTCTTTCAGTGGCAGTGCTGCCCTCGCTGGCCGTACCTTAAGGCATAAAAGGTATCACAAAAATCGAACATATGCTTATCCCAAATCATCCTGTGAGCATGCCCAAAAAGGACGGATTAAAGCTACTGAACAACTGATACCACAGATAACCACTGCGATTGCTGTGCACGTCAACCACATCAGCCACTTCAAAGGTACAAGAGCTGACATGTCTGAAATCACACAAGATGTCCCCTACATCCTCCCACCTGGGTCTCCATTTTTCCAACACATAGCAGCGATTGCTAGCGTTTTTCTATCTAGTATAAACAGTTCTAGGTTATTACAAATCAGTAACTGCAATAATTTATGAAACTCTGATAATCTGATGAGTTAGATCCATCTCAAATACATTGGAATTGATACGGATTTGACCCTAACATGGTTTTGTATCTGGCTGGAAAACATTTTTTGAGATAGTGGCATCAAGTAGAACAAACAACTTTTTTATCCTGTATGCAATAACAGGATTCGTGTTTAGAACTTAACAAAATCTGACTTTGCTGAAATACTAACAAGGATTTAATCAGCTCAGTTTAGCTAAATCCTTATTAAGATGTGTGTAATGACGACCCAGTGTTTAACTCACTCTAGGATTCTGAATAAAAGCTATTACAGAAGAAATTCCCAAATGACCTCTAATAATTTTCCTCAAAATGGCAGAGCGTCCGTCCGACCTCCATTTTTTGTAAATTTATCAGTAGCATCTGGATATGAATATAAGCATCACTGTGTTCTGTGGAGGCAGGGTTCAAAAATTCCATATTTAGGAGTTAAAACCTCAAGTAAGAATTGGTCACTTAAGTTCTGCCATGACCGACTAATCTGGATGGCATTACTTAACTTCCACTGATCCTATTATGGATTTTAAGATGTGAATGCCATGCCGATCAGAATTACGCAACCTAACCCTCCTAATACATCTTCTATATATAAGTCTTCTGCTGCAGACTCAGAGTCCTGCTACACTCCATGGCCGCTCCTGACCACCTCTTTCATCAGAGACGTTCCCAGACACACACGGACCCGTTTGAAGGAATGATGAACAAGGATAGTGGGCCAAACGTACTCTGGCTCTCCCTTCAGTAGCAGTACCTGAGAAATGCTTTAGTCCCACTTACTCAGGCAAGTATGTTTTGTACCATAGAGCAGACTGCTGCCCCATCATAATTACTCCTGGTTAACTGAGCATTTTTAAGACTAGTGTTAGTTACAGAAGGACACACGCTGATGACTTTGGGATGCATACATGTGTGCAAATTACAAGAATACAGAAATTCAGAATACAGGTGATTATTTCACTTACATAGATTTCTCCTTGTCTGTTACATGCCTTCCTAATTACATACATTGCCTGCATTTTCCGTTAGCAGTTAACTGTTGCCTCCCCGTTTCTCATTTAAAAGGGTCTCTGGAAGCAAGGCCAGAGAATACTTGCACTTCAGAGGTCCACAGCTAGCAAAATGTTACAGCGGAGCAACGGCATTGAGGTATAAATTAGTTTCTGTAAAGTGCAACCAAGACTCTGGATCCAGGAAAACATCAAAAGCAATGTAATAAATCATAATTTTTAACCACATTTGCCCCATTCCATACTGGGCATATCTTGTCTCTAGCTAAGAAGTCATCCCTGTACCTACACCACAGAGTGCGTGCACCTCAGCAGCTCTAGTGAAAAGCACCAGAAGCTTGCATTTTTAGAGTTATCTTTTCCAGGTCACGCGCAGGAAGGCCAGATTTCAGTTCAGGATATTTAAATTGTAAAGTCTGGAACATCAAAAAGCAAAGAGACACAGAATGTATGAAGAAAGACAAGACCCCAAAGAATGTGGGATATGGAGCAGCCGTTTGTCTGAGGTTTCTTAATGGTGTCACCCATCCCTAGCCTGCTCCTGCCTTGTTTGCACTGGCAGGGCTCACTCTTACTTCTGAAATAAGCCATTTATGTTAAAAACACCTGATCACTTCTTTCCGCTCCAAAAAAATGAACCTGGAAGACCCAGAAACCAACTGCTGCTCAGCAAAAGGACGCCGATACTCCAGGATCGTGTCCTCTGGTCTTTCCAACCTGGGCAGAAGTAAGCAAACAGGATTTCAAAATCAAGGCACAGACCAGTGCAGATTTTCTGTCCTTTTTGCGATATTCAGGTGAAAAGGGAGGGAAACTGCTCGCAAGACCTCAGCTATGCAGACCGCAGCATGAAACTGCTTGCAGAACTTGAAGAGCCACCACAGGTGAAGAAGCGGTGGGGCCTTCTCCCCTTACCTCCTCCACACAGGCAACTAAAAGTCACAGGATGAGTCTCACGGTTTCAGCTGACAACTGAATACGCTTTATTCTTAATAAAGACACGCACAGAAACCTTAAGGAGACTGAAATGATTTTAAATTATTTGTGGTATATTACGAAACAGTTCATTTTATTGAATTGCCATGATGAAAATTATTTTTACATCAAATATATTTAAGGAAATTTAAAATAAAAACCCAGATTAATGCTCTTTCTTGTCATCATCGTCATGTGCCTTCAGGTGCACCTGGACAGAGCTATACCCCCATCTGACAAACTGAGCTGATCCTTGAGTGTTCTTGTACAGGATCGTATTAATCAAATTATCTTAATAAAACCATTAGCTTACAGAACGTTAAATATTTCAACTTTGAAGCCAGTAGCAAATGAGAATTAAATTAGCAGGAAGTCACATTATCTGCCAGTCACAAGACAGGAAGGTCTCCGAAAGGATTCTCATTGCTAAGTAGAATAATACTATGCCCCCACAGATGAGTTTCAAAACACTTGACAGGGGTCCCATCAAATACTCAATTTGATTCATGTGAATTGTAAAATTATACAAAAATGGGTTCATAATGTATTTTTAGTATTTGGATGAGGTTGTGCCGTGAATAACTGAGCCATTTTTAAGCGTACTCTTCTGCCAAAAAAAAAAAAAGTTTTTACAAAACAATTGGAAATTTTCCTCCAAAAGCCTCCCAGGTAAGGCAGCAAGCATTATTACGGCCGGTTTGAGATGTGTGCTGCTTGAAACGTGTTTTAGGCCCTTTATGAGAGAAAGTGTGACAAGAGTTTACTACAATTGTTCCATTATGCTTATGGTAGAACCCTCTTATAGAAACATGGAATTTCAAACCATAGGAAAATTGTGACAAACATAAACCATCTAGAAATTAAATGTGCCTTTTCTCGACCACTATGCGATAAAAATAAACTTATCTTTAAAATGCTTTAACTAACCACCCCTCAAAATAAAAGCCTGACTGAAACTTTATATGCTTTTTCCTCACTGCAACATTTTCTTATAGTTTTCAATCACACAGAAAAAGGAAAAGCCTTCAAGAAAAATCTTTGGGCATCGTGAAGACCCATAGATAAACTGTATTTTGAACCTTAGGTGAAAAGGAAGAATTTCCTTAACAAATACCCTCAATAAATGCAATACTGCCCTGCTTCTGTACATTCAAACCCGTACTGCAAGTTTGCGGTCAGGCCTACGATGATGCGGGGCACTCCAGGCTTCCTCGAAACCGTGACACCTCCTTCTCCTGACTTCCCATGTCCCATTCTCTCCCTTTCCTTGGGAAAAGCCGCCAACTAACAGTAGTGTGGGAATCAGCCACGTTATTATCGCCAGGGGAGCTCGCCCCATCTTTTTCAAACAGGAAAAGAGAACAGCTCATCCCTGCTCCTGTGACACCGCCAGAGCTGGAAAGAAATCCCGCAGTTACAGGAAAAACTGAAATGGGATTAGAGTTGACAGGAAAGGCTCTTGGAGAGCAGCTGCGGAAAAGTGAGGAACTTCACAGGAAGCCAAGAATATTGAACGTGCATCAGGGAAGTGTCTCTTACAGTAGCTCCATGGTATTTTACTCCATGGGTTTCAGACGCTGAGAGGTATCAGTTGGCAGGCACGCACAGAGAGACTAAGCAGGAAGAAATCAAAACCCAACCGACAGACAAAACCACAATATAATCTTTTATTATAATCTAATTTACTTGATGGTCTGACTCATGATTTTTGAGTCCTCCGGGTTTGCAGCACCGCTCCACTTCCCCATCAGACGAGGCAGCACCTTTCCCATGTCGGCTCCCCGGAAGGCACCTGGGCTCTGGGCGCTGCCGCTGCCCCATTTCACCGCTCACCGGCACCCACCGCAAACGCCTCCGGGGGCAGAGGCCAAGCCGGGGCTCCGCGCACCCTCCCGCCCACCGTCCGCTCACAGCCGCCCCCGCATTTAGAGCTCGGGAGCTAATTACACGCGGTCTCCCCTGCCGCAGGGCCAGGGCGGGCCGGGCACCGCAGCCCGGCAGGTGCTGCTCCGGCGGCAGCCCCACACGGCACCGCAGGACGCGGAGCGGGACCGGGCGGCCGCGCTCCCCGCTTCGCCGCCCCGTCTCTCCTTCCCGGCGGGCCAGGGGACACCGCCGCCAGCTGCCACCGGGAACGGGACGCGGCGGGTCCCGCCTCGCCAGCCCCCCGCACCCTCCGGCGGCTACCGCACACTCGGCGTTTACGTTCACTTCGGCTTAAAAAAAGTAGCTGAAGAGTGGAAAGCCAGCCCGCGGGCCCAGAGCCCCGCCGGCGCCCAGCCGCCCTCGCCAGACCCCGCCGGGCCGGGCCCGCTCCCGACGCTCCGGCCCCGGGGGTCC
>VYZM01011638.1:42910-75603 GCA_013398915.1 Dromas ardeola | reverse complement strand
TTTAAATGGTAATATAATAATTGTGTAATCAAGTATTTTTGGTTCTTTCAGGATACCAGTTATCCCCTCCTTACATAATACAGTTTCCCATGTAGCTTTTCCTTTCTGCCATTTTTGATTCAAGCCATTTTGCTTGGTAGTTCAGGTTTCTGGAAGGGATTTTTTGGTGGTTTTGGGTTGGCTTTTTTTGTTTTGTTTTGTTCAAGCAGGAATGTCCCATTCAGGTTTTTTGGCAAAGTCCAAAGCTCTTTGTAAATCAGTGTGGGTACCAGTATCCTAAATGTAACAGCATTTGTCCGTATTTCCTCCTGGAAATCCATGTCTTTTCTTGCTAAGCTCCTCACAAAAATAAATTTCCTAGGCATAGTAGTCAGGCATGGTTGCTGGTACCTCCTGTCTTTACTGTGAAGAATACCTTTTGCCTCTCAAAGGAGAAAATCTGCAAAGTTTTGCCTTTTACTAGTATAATAGTTTGGTGTATATTCTGCTTTGCTGGTATAATTTTGAGAGGAGAAAGGTAACAGTCATGTCAGGCAGAGCCTCATACAGTAGTTGTTGTTATGGCAAAAAATGTATATACAGCAATTTTCTGTTCATAAAAATTAATAGGATTTTTTGTCATATGTTTTCTTCATGTGAATTGTGTCATCTTTAGTACTTGTGCTATATTTGCATCTCCTTCTGTTGTAGGTAAGTCATTAGTGTTTTGTGCCAGTGGCAGTCATTCTCTAAATCTTTAGTAACAAAGGGCTTTATATCAGCAGCAGCGTACCAATATGGTTGTGTGATACGGGTGAAATTAATTATTTTATATTTTTTTTCCTAAATTGAGTCAGTACTCAACAAATATTATCTGCAAGTAAAAAAGACTTTAGCTCAGTGGTTTGGTATTACCTTTTGGTAGTCCGGGCATGCACATACTCATGAACACTTCTCTAGCTGGGAATTGTAAAATCTTCTGCTAAGCTGTTTGGATAATAAGAACCATAAAAAGCCAAGTGTGGTTCATGTGTGCTCTTTGGGTGAGGCTACAAACACTTAAGGGTATTGCACCAGGAGCTGGAGGGGTTAAAGTATGTGTGTAAAGTACCAGTCAAAGGTAAAGAGCCTTGATCCATGACCAGTTCACATTCAGAGATCACCCTGGAGCTGCTGCTTGCGTGCCAGTAAATATAGTATAATTTCATAGCAGAGTGTGTCACGATTTTTCAGAATTCAGAATGACAGGGTTTTTTTTCCTTAGCCTTGTCAGAAGTGTTTAAATAGCAGTTGCACACAGTGACAACTCTTACTTGAAAGTATCGTGAATTCTCATAAATTAACTCGTATTAGTTATATTTATCAAGTTGTATTTCAAAGCATAGCAATTTCAATAAAATACGATATTAAATAAATGAAAGAATCACAGAATAATTGAGGTTGGAAGGGACCTCTGGAGGTCATCTTATCCACCCCCCCCTGCTCAAGGAGTGAGGTAGAGCAGGTTGCCCAGGACCGTGTCCATGCGGCTTTTGAGTATCTCCAAGGATGGAGACTCCACCACTTCTTGGGGCAACCTGTGCCAGTGCTCAGGCATCCTCACAGTGAAAAAGTGGTTCCTGATGTTCCAGTGGAACCTCCTGTGGTTCAGTTTGTGCCCAGTGCCTCTGGTCCCATCAGTGGGCACCACTGAAAAGAGCCTGGCTCCATCCTCTTTGTACCCTCCCTTCGGGTATTTATATATGTTGATAAGATACCCTCGCGTCTTCTCTTCTCCAGGCTAAACAGCCCCAGCTCTCTCAGCCATAAGACAGATGCTCCAGTCCCATAACCGTCTTAGTGGCCTTTGCTGGACTCCCTCCACTAGCTCCACCTCTCTTGTGCTGGGGAGCCCAGCACTGGACACAGCACTCCAGGTGTGCCCCCACCAGTGCTGAGTAGAGGGGAAGGATCACCTCCCTCGACCTGCTGGCAGCACTTCTCCAAATGCAGCCCAGGACACTGTTGGCCGCCTTTGTTTCAAGGGCACATTGCTGGCTCATGTTTAACTTGGTGTCCACCTGAAGTCCTTTTCTGCAAATCTGCATTCCAGCTTTCAGAGAAACCATAATGCTAAAAACTGCTACCAAAGCTAGGAGGGGTCAGTTTCTTGTATGGTTCAGTCTATAATTCCACTTGAAGATCCAGGTTTCTTAACGGTGATGGTGGTAGCTCTATAGTACTGAAAAAAAATTTGCAGTTGTTCAATTGTCTTAACAAACATTTCTGAGATCACTGTTACTATTTTTCAGTCCTGTATGAAAATAGAAATGTGCAAGATGCAATACAAATAAAAAAATGGTAATGCTTAATAGGAATCTAGGAGAGGGAAGATTTGCATAGTGTTGAAATTGGGTTAAAATAAATGTAATGCAACAAGATAGCTGCCTTTTTTTTTTCCTCCTCCTTCAACATCTCTTCCCCTTTTCTCTGGGAAAAATATTTTGGCAGAAAATTCTTAACCTTCATTCTCTTTTGGATCATTAATGGAAGAAAGGACAAATGTTGTAATAACATTTGGTATCTTTAATTGGCTTGATATTACACATAAGAAATACCTCAAATTATCAAAAGAATTCTTTTTATATATAAAAAAAAAACTCCAAACATAGTGACAAAATTACAATTATGTCCCTCCCCCCAGCCACCAGAAGGAGTTCATGAGTTGCTGAGCTGAAGGTCCCGGCCTTCTGTGGAGGTCAGCGGAGGGCCTCCTGGGCTTGAATGACCGTTTGGTCATCCAGGTCATAACTCAGTTTGGGCCCAAGAGCATTACAAGGATAAAAACACAGCTTTTGGAGAGCCTTTAAAACCTGTGGTCAGATTTTAGTGCTTGATGTTCTTAAAAATAAAGTTGCTAGCAGGCAAGGACCATAACTTTTATATCTTTCCTGTCCACTTGGGGTTTGTAGCCCTTTGGTTCGGCCCCCTCATGCTTTCTCCGGCTTTTTAGTTCACCCCACTCCAGCTTTTGATTTTGGTACAAGTCATCTTCATTTACTAATATTTTTAGTATGAAACTTTAGACAATGTGCTATGCTATCATAAAATCACTTCCTTTCAAGTTTAGTAGGTATGCAGTTCAGACATGGGCAGTACTCTTCAGTAGCTCTTAAATACTAGGGGAAAATCACTTTCTAGATAACTATTTTCTTTTCTTTTTTTTTCTTCGCTACTTCATTAGAATTTACAACTCGCTGTAATCACATGAGAATACCGTACCCTCGTCTCCTTACCTGAGGCACTCGTCTGTTGGGGAGAAGATCCATTTCCATAATTGTTAGGAATTAGTGTTGGATTCCAGTGTGGTTGGCCCCAGTCTTCCCTGGTGCTCAGCACTGGCTCTTGGGGAGCAGCGTGCTCCTATGGACAGAATCCCACTTGGCTTTTCCTGTAAACCTTGCTCTGCCTCAAGAGTTTCCAGGGGCTACAACCAAAATCAGGGGGTCTCAGGAAAGGCTGGATGTGATACAGTAGGTTTGGGACTGTTGTTGCAGTGCTCTTCATGCTACATTTCCTGTGCTTGTGGTACCTCTAGTAAAAGGTTTTGTAAGAGCAGTGTTTAACTGGTTTCCATCTTTGTTGGGTTTTCTTTTGTTTGGGTATTCCTGGTAGAGCTGCTAAACATGCAAGAGTAGGTGAAAATGTCAGGCTCTAGTAGTGACGCCCTGTTTGTCCTCTTTCCCACAGCTAAACTACCACCGGCATTTTAGCAATTTGTTCTAAAATTCCCCTAAGTAGACACTTACAGAGACACAAGAAATCTAGGCGGTTTCGGTAGCACCAGTAGTGTGACAGGCAGATGCTGTTTTGTTTGCAGAGGATTCTGGAAATGGAAATCATTCTAAGTCCTGCTGCTCCTTTGTGGCTAATTGCACACCAGCTTTGTATTGTTACTAAAAATAGCTGTCATTACCAATTGCGAGTTCCTTTAAAATGTAAAAAATAATACTCAAAACCAAACAACAACATAAAACTAAGCAATCTCTTCATAGTCTTTGGCTTTATTGCAAGTACAGTAATGAATTTGTCTAGTTAATTTACAGGGAGGGTGGTTGGAAAAACTGTTTTGTTTTAATTTAAGAGGTTATTCATTAGATATTACCTGTTGGGGACTTTCATTTTTGCTCTTCACTAATGCAGTGTGTTTGAAATAGTTTCTGAAATATTTGAAAGGATAAATGTTGTTTAAAACAGTTTAAAGAATAGAAAATATGGAAGCAGAACATGATTAAGTAGACCAGACTAGGCATCTTGGTACAGGGGAGGGGGGGGGAAGGCTCAACACTGACAGAAGACTTCTGACAAATGGAAGTAGCTAAGCCATTGAGGTATGGTACGTATCATCCATCTTTGCTTCTCCTTAGCTATTCTTAAAAAGAAAATGGATGCGGAGTGTAAACTTTCATTTAAAAAAAAAAAATCTGTTTTAGTTCAAGTTTTCTTCCGTAGCCTGAGTGAAGTTCTGTGATATCTCGAAATGATGCTTAACCAAGTTCTTGCTGCAATCTGTTGGTATACAAAAGGAAGCTCTAATTCAGATCTACAATGAAATTTATAGAATGAATAACTTTAAAGATAAATTTGTGGTTCGCTTGAATGGAGAATAGCAAAGAGAGTGTGTAGGTTTAACCAGTTAGTGCATCCTGTTTCTCACTGTTTCAGAGGAAAGTCCTGGTGTCCTTAGTTGGTCAGAAAAGGTTCTTCATCTGAGAGGAACAAGAGACAAATGACTAGCTGCATCTTAAGTGTACAACTGCAATCTGAACTTATCTCTGAGTGAAATGCAGTGATAGAGGCCAATGACTGATTCGATTTTCAGTATTATTAAGCATCAAAATACAGGCATTTTTATTTGCAGATATTAGAATTGATAGATGCATATAATGAAGGATTGGATTTTTCTTGATAATATTTGTCTGCTGTGTGGGAGGAGTTACTAAAAGATGTTGGTACAGAAATGGTGAGAAACATTGACTGAACTGTCATTTTAACTATGAGGTTTAGGGGGAGGAGGAGGCTGGGTTTTTTGCTGAGGGGGGAGGGCGGCAAACAAAGTCTCTGTGAAGAAATTCACTTGCCTGTAAGCTAAAATTGGATAGTCTTATTTTATTTCCCATTTTGCAAGCCGTTATGTATTTAAGCTTTAGATGCTGCAGCAAAATTCTTTATATATATATATATAAAAAAGTGAATCATATGTGTGAATCATATGTGTGTGTGAGAACGTAATATATTAATTACGCAAAAAAGCCTACCTTCGCTTATTTTGGGACATTGGGGGGGAGATAGAGCAGTGATATTTTTAAAATACAACAGTTTGGTGAATGGTTATATCACAAATAATTTGGTACAGAAGGCGCGACTTTGTCCTCTTCTAATTTCCCGTTCAATCCTTAAATTTGACATCACTAATGCTAACTGGCCTAAGTACTTAAACCCTCAATCAGAAATATGTTGCAAAAGATATCGTGAAGCTTATTTCTTTTAAAGTGTTGGAAAACTCTTTCATGCACTATTACATTCATGCAGTAAATCATACTTCGAATGTAGAATCTTATAACTTCCTTGGTAAACCATGGGGTTTTCCAACTGATATAGCAGCAAATTCGTAACCAAAACTAAGGCACGTCATTTAATTTAAAAGAAATAAATAAAAGCTGAGAGAGAAAAGATCAACAAAACCTCTTTTTCCGAGACTCTGAAAAAGGAATTTGGCTCTTAAGTGATGAAGTGATAACCATTTGTTTATTTTATAAAAATGCTAAATGATGGAAAAAGCTGTTAAATTGTAAAACGCAAGTAATTTTCCACACACTGTGAGGACAGGAGAGAACGAGCTAGTAGATGCTGCAAATAGTAGGTTTTAAGTAGCTGTAACTGGTTCTGTTGTCAAACCCCACAGCGTGTGTGTCCTGACCTAGCCTTGCAAAGGACGGGTTGTGTGCGTGGGGAGGAGGGAGGGAGGGACGAAGGGGAGTGGGGTTTCTGGCGAGAAGCCGGTTCTTGTTTAGATTTCAGTGGCAGAAGGCCTGACCTCTTTCTGCTTTCTTGTTCTCTTTTCTGTGCAATTTCATGGTGGCTGACTGGCTTCATGATTAGTCGAAAATAAATCGGGAGTTGATTCTTACTCTTTTTCCCACCCCCGGCCCTCTCTAGCTAGGTCACTGACTACGTGAAGTTTTTTAGAAGAACATCGGTTTTGACTATGAGGAACTATATTGTCTGGTTAAGTTTCTTTACAAGGAATCGCATGTAAGCTCCAAGAAGTCCTAATGAAGGCATAAAAGCCCAGAGAAACGTTTTTTAGAGGGTCGTCTTAGATTGGTTTCTTTTAGCTGACTGTTATGGAAGTGGTGACTGAACCTCCACGATGTCAATTATCGTGATCTTCGTTGTGGGTTTATTTTGTTTTGTTTTGTTTTTGTTTTTTTTTAACTAGACTTAGCTGGTTTGCATTTATGGAAAACTAATTTCTTCTTTTGCATCTCTTCCAGTAATAGTTATGCACGAGTGCGAGCTGTGGTGATGACCCGGGATGACTCAAGTGGTGGATGGTTACCACTCGGAGGGGGTGGACTAAGCTGTGTCACAGTCTTCAAAGTCATTCCCCAGGAAGAGAATAGCTGTGCTGATTTTCTTATCCATGGAGAACGACTCAGGGATAAAACGGTAACAATTTACATGCGTTTGGTGTTGCTATTAAAACTACACAGGACCTAAGAATAGGTGTTTGCTTATTGTTGCTTCTAGACTAGAAAGTAAATTCATAGTCTCAGTCTAATGCTGTTGCTGAGCTTTTATCCATATCAATGATTATATACCTAAAGAGCCAATTATTTGTTTTAGGTGTAATATTGTGCATTTCTGGAATTAATCATGTTGATCTCTTAGAAACTTTAAAACACATTTTTTTTTCATTGCAGATTTCCATCCATTTGGGGAAACGTCTTGCTATTCAGTTCTTTTTCCAGTGGAGGGTTAAATTTAAATCTTTTAACCTGTTTATGTACCAATGATACTGTGTTTAACAGGAGTGTTGGAAAATGAGATAACTTGTTAAAAACGCAGAATCTGAATGAATTACTCGGTAATGATTCAGTTAGTTGTGGAATTTAGCTATGACAAAAAGTAGCCATTTTACATGAAAACAACTTTTGTATTGGAAGAAAGCACGAAGCTGACAGGTCCAAAAATTGATCTTGTTTAGCAGCTACATTAAACAAAATACTAGTAATAAACTTGTCTTAAATAGCATCACAAAAGTTAGCCTCACAAAAGGAAGCCTGTGCTGTAGGATCTCAGCTGTTTCTTTGTGCAGACCTATGGAAGACAAAGTCGGCTTACTAAGGCTCGCTTGGTTTCTTCTGTGCCAAATAGGTTTCTGAGGGGGGGGTTGGGGGGGTATTTTACTGTGGAAACAAAGAGAAGTGGGGAAAGCGCAAAACCTCCATCTAAACGACTTTATTGAGAACTTACTATTTTCTGCCGATAATTTACAACTCCTGTGTAAGCTTAGAAGGTAGAATTACTTCTTATATTATACCGCTGATTCTTTCTCAAGCAGACCAATTTCTCCCTGGAGGCAGGGACTGCTGAGTTTTCTGCCTTTACTCTGGCTGTTGTAGGAAGAGAGCATATAAATAGAAATTGTGCTGACTCAGTTGTTTCAGCGAGGCGTAGTGCTATTAGCAGAGTACCCTGTGTTCCCGCACAGCTATGTGCACCTGCAGTTCCTTCCTCACTTTGCAGTAGTTCCCTTTAGAACTTTTTTTAGCCTTATTGAGGCTGGTTTTGAGGAACTTAATTGCATTTCAAAATACTTGACAATTTTCTCTTAATACTTTCGGCATTCACAGCTTTTGCCTTCGGAATCTGAGGGTAATAAAATGCTCAGAACTGAAGGCTGGTTTAATGTTTCTCCCGCATGCGTATGAAAATGTGGCAGCCATCAGCGGCCTGATCTGTTTGCGCGCTCTCTCCTGCTTCCCCTGCGCAAGCCTTCTTTCGTTTCCACTTCTGGTAGAAGGCTTAAATGTACCTGCTTCTCTTCCTGTCCAAAATCTAGCTTGCGTTAGTATGAGTATGTTTTCCAAGCCTTTATTGCGTTGAACACATTTTTTTGTTTGTTTTGTCTTGTCTTTTTTTTTTTTTTTGCACCCATTTTATTGTGTGTGTCCTGTCCTGTGTCCATCTGTCCCACCCTCCTGCCCCAAATGTGATCTACTGGTCTGTCAGGGCAGATTTGGATCTTGCTGCAGTTTTAGGAAGTTGCTGTTGGAAGTCAGCCCCTCAAAAAACACAGGATAAAAGGTGGAAGAAGTGCAGCTGGGAAGAGCATCTATCCAATGTATACTGAATAAAGCTCAGCTAACTAACAAATGCAGATTTAGGCTGTGAGGAAGAACACTGTAAAGCCAGTGGTGCTCTGGTAGTGGAGTAAAAGTTAGCTATGTATGCGGGTATTTCCTCGGACTTCAAATAATGCAGTTGCAAGCAAGAGCTACAGCATAATGAATTAACAACAAAATTGCACAGTATGCAATAACACCTTCCTCAAAAAAAGGGAGTAATCCTTACAAATGGAGTCTTCCCTCCTCAAGTCACATTACACACTGTTAAAATACCTTTATCACTAGATTATATTTCTGTTTCCTCTGGCCAGCAAGTCTTTATTTTGCGAACTGGCTTAGCATCCAGAAAAGGTACGGAAATTCCTTTACCCTGGAAAACATATAGCGTGAAACTTTGAGTGCTTTTCTGGGACACAGGGAAGCATGGGTTTTGAAATACTTCAGGTTAGAGAGCAAATGGAATTTGTATCTATGACCATTACCTAAGATACATGGGAAACATAATTCCAGAAACATAATTTCCAGTTCAACCTATGTGTCAGTAGAAAGGTGGAACTTACTCCAAAGCAACTTGAAATCCATAGGAGAGGTATTTGATGGAGGGATCTTCCAGATGCCTCTTAAATGGTTATACTCAAAAAGAATGAGAGATCTTTTATCTCTTCTCTTATCGTTTCGTGTAAACTAGCTTCAGTTGCTGCTTCTCCAAGTACCGCTTCTGACAGCACATTGCAATTGCAATGTGCCAGATCTCTCCATATATTTTATAGGGTATGTGGGCATTTGATTAGGACTGTAGATCTCAGTCTGTAAGTCAGCTGTATAAATTAAATACTTTGGGACTCAACATCAAAATATTGAAGTTCCTTGTTTGGGGGGTTTCTCAACATTTCATTATGTACCCGAGAGCTAGATTGCTGTCAGCCCTTTTATGATCCAGCTTCCGGCTACGTGTAGAACTTCCAAAATTTTCGTGCAGTACTGAGCTATTAAAAATATCTCATGGGGTTTTCAAAAAGCATCCTAGTTATCCGAGAAGAAAATCAAAGTGGTGTCACCATTGAATTAATTTAGGAGAGGGAATGCTCCCTGCTAGTTTGCTCAGATTGTTTAGATCTGCGTTGGAATGTAAGGGTATTTTGTGAAGACTTTGATATAATTACACGTTTCCTCCTTTATTACACTCGCCTTCCTAGATCTGGCTCCAGCCGGTCTGCTTGGAACAATTGCGCTCCCTCCTAACCTGGTCGGGTCTGCTGCTCTCTTTTACTGTGTTTACAGTAGCTCTCTTCTATCTTAACAGCAGTAGTGTTAAACATACATTAGGCTCAAGCTTTTTCAAGCTTTGCTGAATTTTACATTCTTGAATGAAAAGTCTAGTAGACTTCTCTGTTCTGTTCTCTTCACCAGTCCTTTGCCATGCAAGTATTTACTGAAGGTATAAAAAAAAAAAAACAAACTAGTATCTTTTGGATCGTGAGTCAGGAGTGACAAAGTTTAAAATCTTTCTTTTGAAGAACAGGTAATTGTGTAAAGGGAGAGATACAAAGCTGAAACTGAATATAAATACTGTTCTCTAAAACCTGCTGTTCAAAAAAATTTATCATTTATTTTTTAATTGGCTTTAAAGTTTGATAAAAGATTGATTCTGATGGGCTGTAGTACAATCCTTACATCACCTTTCTTTTTGAATTGGGGAAAAAAAAAATCACACACAGAATAATAATCCTGTCACAGGGTCGCGGTGGGACTGGGGCCACATGCTCTGTAGCAGGCATGTGCTCAAGTCGCCCTGCTTGGTCCCCAGGCCAGTTTGAAGAGGGCTTTAAACAAAAGCTGCCAGGGGAGGGGAACCTCAGTCCATCCCACTCCTACCAGTTTGATGCCAGTGCCAGCAATAGATGCCCAGAGGCTGGGGAAGGATCACAGGTCAGCAGGAGAGCACCTGGAGTGCAGCACAAAGGAATTCCAGCCAGTAAGGCAGCTTCATCAGGGGCCCAACTTAAACACCTCTATGCAAATGCACGTAGCATGGGGAATAAAGAACAGGAGTTAGAGACATGCGCACACCTGCAGGGCTGTGATTTTATTGGCATTACGGAGACATGGTGGGATGGCTCCTATGACTGGAGTTTATTTTACTCCAGTTTTACTCCAATAGTTTATCTCCAGTGTTACTGCTTTGTAAAAATGTTTGTCATCCAGGTATGAATTTTCAGTATAAAGTAATCTGGATTAACTCCTTTGAGAGCAGGTGTTCATTGAGATGCTATAAAATCAGTCTTGCAGTACTTTTTGTTGATATTTTGGGTGAAACTGCAGACAAAATATAGTGCGAACATAGTTGGTGTTTAATATAGTAGAGCTCCCCCAAAAGTGCTCACAGACCTAGAAAACACAGTAATGTGAGAAATCTTCATTTTTAAACTTGCTTCCTCCTGAAAAGGAGTTAAAATCATCAAAAGGAACAAAGAATGTTTTAATACACCTTAGAACTGCAGAACGATACTTTTTTTTGCTGCAGCACCTTTTCTTGCGCATCTACAGCAAGTAGTTAGGTTCCTTCCTATGCTTTCTTGTACACAGTTGTATCTACATATTGTTGACCATTTAGGGAATTCAGGGTGGAGTAACAAAAATAATGCTGAAAGACTTTATGTGTGTGGAAAGAATGTCATCCTTGTAGAGACAGAGCTAAAAGGCAGTAAAACTCGAGATGATTAGTGGTGGGGTGTAGGGTATGGGGAATAAATAATGAAGGGCAGGAGGAAAAAACCTCTTTGCCTAGGTAATAATTAGACAAGGAATGGAGAGGAAGAACACAAAGGATATGTAAGAATAACTCGGAGATTTTTTTCTAAGTTATGTTTATAATTAAGATCATTTTTCCACAGGCTGTAAAGAATTTTTTTTTATTTTTCCCTCAAAGAGCTGCATATGTAACAAAATTAAAAATGAAAATTCTGAAAATACATTAATGTTGAAATGATAGAACATTAAAATTCCTCATTCACCTCTCAGTACAGGTTTTCAGAATCTGGTAGTAATACAGAGATACGGGTTGTCTTGCTTTGCATTTTATTATACCTAGTGCGACAGGAGCAGATCAGTACATGTCCCTCCGTACTTTCTGGTTCACCTTGGATTTTTTTTTTTTTAATCAAGAAACATTCAGTGTAACAATGTTGCATACAATAATTTTTACAGGTAAATTAAATAAGCAAATATATCTTAAAAAAACCAGGCCAACTTAAAGTGGGGAAATTATGTGAAGACCGCGACTTTGCTTCATAACTGAATGTGCATGTATACCTGTAATGGTTTTGCAGCCAAATAATTCTGTTAGTTATTCCTAATTACTGTTTTTATAGTTGAACATGAGCCACAAATATATTTGTGTCTAGGTACAGGCAGTAATACATACAAAAAGATTTCAGTTTTGATTAATTTCAGTTTTTAAAACAATTCTCCTGTATTATTTTCTCTCGTGTAGTAGCCAGCCTGGGAGAAAGGTGGTATTGCCTGAAAGCAGTGTAAAGTTAGTCCAGGGCTCAAAAATTTTACAAATAAAATTCCCAGTGATACAGTAACACTTGATATCAGCACAGTAATGTTTTTTCGGAGTGTGGCCTGTTTAATTTGCTGGACATCTAGCAGGTCTGTACTGACAGAAGATAGTTTGGGCCTGGGAAGATTCAGTCAGAATACAAATAGCGTCCTTAACCCATATCACCTGTCAGCAACTGTTAGGGAATGATTTGGCCATAATGGAAACAAAGTTAAAATTACATCCTCGTAACAGGAAGACATTTAAGCAGAGACTTTTATCTGCTCTTATGATGTATGTTTTCAGGTGATTCATGAAGACTACATTTTATTCTCAAATTTGATATGTGAGTCAGTGATATCTTTTCCTCCTGTCTTCTTTCTGGAAGGTGGTCTTGGAATGCACATTAAAGAAGGACCTCGTTTACAACAAAGTTACTCCTACTTTTTACCACTGGAAGATTGATGACAAAAAGTTTGGCCTCACATTTCAGAGTCCTGCTGATGCAAGAGCATTTGACAGAGGTATTCGGAGAGCAGTAGAGGATATTTCTCAAGGTACATATTTCAGGTGAAGGGGCTGCAGGGGGGGGGCGTGTTTTGAGTGTTTAGTAAATGAGATAAGTCAAAGCACTTTGCATAATGTTTATGCTGACAGTATTTAAGGATGTGGCTTGATCTGTAGCATTGAGATTTTAACAGTTTTTAAATAGTACTTCTGGCATTTCTAAAGTGCTATTCGTCCAAGTGTCTTAAATTGTTTCACAAACACTAATAAGGTAATTGCCCAAAACATCCCTATACAATAAAGCATTGGCTCTTTTTTTTAGAGATGAAGAAATGGAGAAAGCTAGAGTGTTAAAGTCTCTTACCTGGATCATCTTCTCAGCAGCTTGTTACAGCTTCTGTGTTCAACTTAAAGGATAAGCTATGAAGCTGAATGGTTTGAGGCCCGTTCTCTTTTTATCTGCACATACTTTCAGCTAATAGCTTTATTCATTTACTAACAGCTGACAAAGTAGTTCTGAGGACAGGTTTATATGGGACAGTAAAAGAATTTACTCTCATAGTAATGTGGCTAACTGGTTCCAGAGCTTCACTGACCTCAAGGAAACTAGTGAGCAAAGTGAAGATCATCAAGCCTCGATTTTGAGCTGAAAATATGATTAGTGTATTGCTGGATGGGGAAAGGGGAAGAGGGAAGAGAACAGGTGTCTATTGAATAGAAAGAACATTTCTTTCAACTTGTAAACAAGTAACCCAAAGGGAGAAACTGAAACAAAATATTCCGTGCTGTAAGTTTAGGGATTTAATGTGTGTTACCACATTAGCAAAGGGAGAAACAGGTTTCTGAAGGGAAATGATTTTTGGCATACTAGAATGACTTCTTTTGAGTTGTGCTGAGGTCATACATATCCCTGCAAGAGAAATAATTAGACAACATTTGAGTTCTTGTCTCTCTTAGGGTCTCACAGTTCCAATTTCTGCTGATTTATAGCAAAATATATAGCACAGTGTGCATTCATGCCAACCAAATGTATCTACCTTTAATTTTTAAAACGCTACATTAACAAGAATATACTCCCTTGCTTCTGGCTTCTGATGACACTTTGAAAATGTTTTTACAAGAAAGGTGTTAGCAAGAGAGAGGAGTGTGGCTAGGAATACTCAGTATATAAAATACGGAATGTAGAAATGAATGGTATTTATTAAAATCAACTCGAAATACAGTGATCTACTGGTTAAAAAAGTAAACAAGCATATTTATATCATCATAGCTCAATATTAAAGGATGGTGTGGACTGCTGGCAGCAGTAAACTGTAAAGAAAAAGAAAATAACCTGGTCTATTTTGGTTTGGTGTTTTTTACTTTTCTGTAGGTTATCCACCCTCCCAAAACGATGTTGAAGTGGCAGAAGACTGCTTTCAAGTGAGTATTTAAATTATTAAATTAATTGTGCAGTTATTTTTTCAAGAAATTCATTGAACAATTTTTGTTTTCATTAGTGAGAATAAGCAAAACAAAAGCAATAGCAAAATTCAGTTTAATGAAATAAGTTCCAGAACAGTTATCTAGAGGATTTACAGTATTATCTGTCCTAAACTGAGTAGCCAATATTTAATCAATAGGATGATTAACTATCCAGAGTTTAATTTTTAAGTTTACAATGTCTGTTCTAGGTTCTGTGTCCTCTTTGAACTCATGGGAAGAAGAAATATTCTTCTGAGGGGAAAAAAAAATAAGAGGGGTCAGGAATCCTCTCCTTCTAAATTCATATTCTATTTGTTTTCCTAGATTTTACTCTGCAGGGATAGACACTTCTAACATTGTATGGTTAGAGTTGAAAAGATGCTGAGATAACAGTTAAAAGTACCTAGTCCAAACAAGGTCAGAAGTTCAGATCATTTTTAAAAACACACTGAAGATAAAGCAGTCACTTGTTGAGATTCAAATTTTTATTGATCCATATTTGCATCGTTCAATTTCTATAGGTCATAATGGCATAAGAGGTAAAAACTTATCTCCTACTGTGCTTCAGAGTTATAATGCTTTACACAAATGCCATATCAAGTACTGTAACACTGATGTGGTGCACTGCCTGGTCACATCCAAGAATCCATGTAATTAAAAACCCAGTGTAAACAAATATTACGGATACATATATACAGTAAATAACTGTAATATAACTGAGTAAAAAATCTACTTGTGTCTACGTGTGCTTGTCATCTCTTCTTTCCTGTTTACAGTTTCAGGGAAAGTCTTGGCTTTATTCACACATACGTTCAGTTTTCAGAGTGCAGATATTTAAATTAATATGAAGCTGATATAGAAACAAGTTGAGTCAGGGGTCTTAGTGACTATTCAGAAAACTGATAGTATTCCTAAGTGGTTTCTTGAAGGAAAGAGTTTTGTCACTTTTGCAATATTAAATTCTTTCTCAGTGTAGATAGGTGCAGTGTAGAACCTCTGCAACACAAAAATCAAGAAAATTAGCAGCCTACTTTGAAGATATGGGTAAGAATCAAATCATGACAGGAGACTGAGAGTCAAGTATTTAGAAAGGATACTGCAATGCAGTGGCAATGCAGAAGCGTCTCCTGATTTCTTTCCATTTTATGGTAGAAGAAATGCATCTCTGTGTAAGTGTTGGCTGTGCAACCACCTGTTGCTCTTTATTTGCAGTGCTTTATTTTAAGGCACTTTAAAGAAAAATTGCTATGAGTATTAGATATTTTGGATTTAAAATAGGAATGAGATTTTGACAAGGTGGAGGAAATGTGTGCCAGAGCTAATGCAGTCCTTAATCAGCTTTTAAAAGACTTGTTTAAACACGCTTTGTTGCAAGGATTAATAATTGAGCAATTTCTACAGACCTAATGAGATTAGAGGAAACTAATTACCTCTTGATTATGCTGCCTAGTTATTACGTTTCTATATAAGGATGCCAAAATTGAAGCAAATATCTATGATTCTTTATATTTACAAAGTTTGTTGTTGTGAAAGTGGAGAAAAGTGTATTTGCATCATATATTCTATATAGATGTAAATGGAGATATATTTAGATATGTAAATAGATTATGTAGACTTACTTTATATATATATTTTAAAAAATACGTACATATTTTTTAAAAATAAATACATATATTTTTAAAAAAACTCTCTCTATATGTAACTTACAGGTACAAACAGTCCTGTTTGGTGCAAACTGCTGATAGAATTATCTGTTACATTCCAGACAGGAAAACATATTTCATGATTTCACCACTACACACATTGCTTAATTGTGGACTCGTGCTGTGGCCAGATGGCAAGAATTACCTGATTTCTAGAGGGGGGGAAAAAGCCAGCCAGTCTCTTACCATATCTCTGCATACCAAAGTAAAATAAATGATACGAGAATTGGCTATCAATAACAATACCAGAATGGGGAAAATAAAAGTAATGCAGGGAAGGCTGAAACTGCCCTGGTTTAGCTATGCTTCATCTAAATCAGGTTTATGTATCACTAATGAAGCCGTAATTGCAGGGTTATGAATGTCAGTGTAGAAAGGCTACAGCATTTTAGTTACAGGCACCAGGTCTAGTCATCAAGAATATCTTGGAAATACCAAATAGTGTACACTCTCCTCCAAATGATTAATTCCTTCCCCCTGTTGTAAGTGGAGCTTGATACCCCAGTTGTTGCGGTTTTTTAACTTTAAAGACTGCTAAGACAATTTTGTTTAAAGATAATGTATTATGTATTTGAAGAGTCATGTTGACTTGTTTCCCCTTCTTCCTACCCCACTATACTTTAAAAGGCCTAATGGTATTTTTTTCCCCATGTTTATTCCTATTAGCTGTTTTCCCAAGTCTCTAATAGTATTTTTGAGTAAGTTTTGGAGTATATCTATACAAGGGCATTTTAGAGTGTGGATAGAGTGTTAAAGAGCAGGTTGACACTTAGAATACGAGGGCAATGGGATGTTTGTTTTTCATCAGAACAATCTTCCAGAATTGCAATTTGTAACCTCTAAGGAATGGAGTACAAAAGATCAAGCAGTGGAGCTCCTCCATTTAATTAAAAACATTAAGTAGGCATAAGTTGTTTCTAAAATAGCAGAATATCAAAAAGAGAAAAGGGTTATTTCACACTTACTTTTGGCCTGGTTTGAGTGGCCAGCCCAGCCTAAACCACGGCACTTTTCATAGCATGTTTGTTAATGCACTTATATTTTTGTCTATACCCCGTAGTACCCATCAGGCGTATTGATATTCTTCAGTTTCATTTCTTTCTTCATTAGTTAGTATGGTAGGTAAAGTCCCCATGATGTCATCAAGGTGTGTTTGAAAATATTAATGTTAATAGGTCTTTGTCAGTTATATCATCTGCTGTCAAAGTGCTTTGCCTGTGCTGTTTAGTCGTCTTATGTAGCAGGAATCCTATACTTAGTGCATATTTGAAGTATGAGTATAGTATGTAGTTCATACATAAATGTCACTAACAGCGGTTTTTTAAAAATTAAGGTGATTAGTGATGAAGAAAGCAAAACATGCTTCATAAGTTATTTTACTGGCCGGTTATATTCGGTGCTACAGAGAGCAAATAAAATAATCCAAAGAAGATCAAAGCACGCAGCCTTCCGATCTCGTCAGTGGCACTGCTGTTAAACCTCAGTGCCTACTTGTAGTAAGTATTAGCACGTTTTATAGGTGTAGCAAGCAGAAATAGAGGCTGTCCAAAACTTGTATGCGCAACTCTTAAATGCATATCCAAAAATGGAACTCTTATCTTGTGCTTTCTAGGCCAGCATTTTGCTTGCTATGTTGTATCTTGGTGTCATGTTTTAACCCCAGCCAGCAATTAGGACCGTGCAGCCACCTTCTCACCACCACCCCCAGTAGGGGAGGGAGAAGAGGGAGGAAAGCAGAGGCAAAAAAACCTGGCAGATTGAGATAAAAACAGTTTAATAGAACAATAATGCAAAAGGAAAAATAACAATAGTAAAAGAATATACAAAATAAAGTGATAGGACACAGGTTGCTCTTGCCACCCGATGATCAGTTGCCCAGCCTGNGGCATCTGTGGTATGGGATATTCCTTTGGCCACCTTGTCCTGTCTGTCTCCCTCTCAGCTTCTATGGGATGCCAAAAAAATCCTTGACTAACATAAACATGACGTAGCAACAACTGAAAGAATATATGTTATCAACGTTATTCCCATACTAAATCCAAAGCACAGCAGCTACTAGAAAGAAAATTAACTCTATCCCAGCTGAAACCAGGTCACTTGGGTCACTAGATATATATATATATTTTTTTTTAACATTCTTTACATAAAATCTCACAGAGAAAGCATTCTTCTTACTGAAGATCAAATTTATCATTTTAAGAAGACATAACTTCATTATAACTTCTTAAGATGATCTTTAGATTTGTTCACAAATAATGTTTAAATCTTAGTATTAAAAAAAATACAATCACTTAAGGGTGTTCATACTTGCTTGTAAAGGTTGCTTAACTGATTACAATTACTCTTAGTTGTTTGAAGAACATACTGTATGCAAATTGTTTGTATGGTTAAATAAGCCTTGGTCTTACTAGATTAAATAGAAATATTCAAATAGAAATATACAGAAATTCAAATAGAAATACACCAATGAGTTAATGCCAAGCTATCTGACTTCCTGTAATGTTTGTAAATGGATCCTGAGAATGTGTATGTACTGATATGGAAATACACCCTGGGAATTTGTTTTGGTAGGAAGTTGGGATTTTTTTGGTATAAAACCAGGCATTTTGAACGCAGTAGACAAGCAGCTTGTCTAAGTCAGTTTTGTGTTTGTTCAAAGATTGGTTCAGATTCTTTGCCTCTACCAAATGTAAAGTTCTTGCTCTAGAACTTACCTAGCTTAACTGAAAAAATGGAAAAATCAGAATTTTTTTTTTCTCAGAAGTAAATCTAACTACATGAAATCTAGAGCTCATGCATTTTAAAGTATTTTTATGTGGGTTTTGGGTACTGAAGTGCGTACGTCTTGCTCTTGAGTACTGAAAAATAGAGCAGTTGAGTCGTCATTTCTCTCAGGTTTTGTTGATTCAGCCATACTGGTGTTATTTATAGGCTACCAACACATTTTAACAGTTTTGAAATAATAAGAAATGGAGCACTTAAGCTTTTTGAGTTTCTTACTACTGGCAGAAGAAAACTGTAGACTGGTAAATTATAAGCAGAAAAAAAGTTTGGCTTGTTCTTTCAGAAATAGCTACGTTGGGCTTTTTGTCAGTATGAAGGGGAAAAGGCCTGCAACTTACATGCATCTTAAGTGGTTCTTGTGCAGGCAAGGAGGACGTAAATGGTTCGTGTGCCTCGTAATTATGCTATTTAGTGAACTCTTTGTAAATGCACTATTTAGTGACCATTCAATTTATTTTGTCTATAACAAAAGGTTCGCAGGATTTTTTTATTACAAAAATAACTCGACATTATGATTTGTAAGGAAATGTGAAATGATTTACCCTTGACACTGTGGGGTTTTTTTTATGGAGAAAAAAACCACTATGTGATAAAGCACTAAAGAGTAGCACTATTTAGGGCACTTAATAAATTGGCTACGTGAAGTTTCTAGAACTCAGAGTAACACTAACTGATATTATCCATTTAAAATAAATTTAATAATATATTGTGCCAAAATTATTTAGGTTTATTACTGTCATTTTTTTGTGAAGTAGTATTCAAAAAAGAGGAGGAAATTTTTTTTTTTTTCTCTCACCAGTGTCCTTAACAGCCTCTTTACATCTCCATCTTTCTCTTATTTCCTCGGTTATGCTTTGTGTTTTAATTTATTAGTTCCTTCCTTGGAATCTTTAAAAACCTCTAATATGCTTTATACATTCAAGTAGAACCTTGGAAGAAAGAGGCATGTTAAATGCCTTATTTTTTTACTTTAAACTGTATAAAACATTCAGAGTAATCTAGGTAATGTTTCAGTTCATGTCAGAAATACATACCTGACTATAATAGAGTTTCTTTGCCAAATATGAAAGTAGTTGCTCCGTCAGTCTTAAAAATAGCTAAAGCAGAAGGAAGTTATTCAGATGTTTTTGAAACCTGTATCGTTTATCCACAATTAAAAAATAAAGGAAAAAACATTTAAATGCTTCTTGTGTTGATTAGCATCAAACAGCGGATTTTCAGGCCTCATGGGAAGTAAATACAAGAACTGGGATGCAACGGAAATGTGGTCTCTCATCCATCGTTCTGTGTAATCATTAAACTTACTTAGAGCAGAACATTTTCAACAATGTTTGCAGAACAATGTTGAATTCTCTCCCAGACTTAACTCTGGCAAACGGGGAGAAGTAAGAAGAGAAAATTTGAAGAAGAAGAGAAGCTCGGTCTGGTTTTCATTTTCTCTACAGCTGTCATCTGGCTTTGAATTCTGCTGGAGAGCTACAGCTGGAGTCATTTTATTGCTTTACCCAGCATCCTTTTGCCTGCGCGCACAGAAATGTTTTAGTAGTCTTGGAAAAAAATTCAGAGTATCTCTTAGCAACCATAGGACAGTAATTATTATACCAGCAGCTGGGAGCAAACCAGATTTCCGTTGTGCATTAAAAACTGGCGTAGGTTACTTTACAGATGATACTGAATAACCTATGCCAGTACTGTACTTTGCAGGCTGTGGTTAAAGGATATTGAATGTGGGCGGTGTAATTGCTTTGGACAGTAGAAAAGGGGAATGTGTGCATCTGTGTTTGTTGGTAATATTCGGTATATTTAATATACCAAGCTTAGTTCTTGTGGAAGACTTCACGTGTTTTGCTTTTTACTTAAATGCATTTTCAATACAATAGCGTTCTTGTTTCTAGGGCCTCTCCCTTCAGGTTTTCAGTGTTTCCATGATAAATGTGGGGTTTCAGGTGTTTATGACCTTGCCATAAAACATCGCATTGGAGCGGGAAGTGTCATCCAAAGAAAGCCTTTTTGATACTAATAAACGTGGTTTGGCTGGATCTAAACTATCAGTTTAATTAAAAACACAGAGTTCAGGATGTTCATCTGGCATTTCTGTAGTTGTGCGTAGTGAATATTTACAGGCTAAGTAAGACCAATACTGGCCTGATCGCTTTTCATTTTTCATAAATACCAGAAGTCAGGCTGTGTCCGCTTCACCTGTAGTGCCTAGGTTGGTAGGCTGAGCGTTGTGCTTTCCCAACAGCTGTCTCATGAGTTCTCGCCTTACGAAGGTCAGATGCCTTTCTCTGTCTCCTGCCACCCCCAAATTTGTCCTTGGAAGTCAATTAGCTTGACTTGTGGTGTCTGTGTTGGAATTTTATAAAAAGCATTCCTTTATAATTGCTGCGTATAGGGCACAAAGGCTTGCTTTAAGATTGGTTGTATTTCATACATCAGTGTCTGGCTCTGCTAGTTAGCGCTGCAATAGATGATCAGTGCCTGCATCCTTTAGTAGATGGAGCCCTTCTTGACTGCCAAGGGGAGCGTGTGTGTGTGTCTGAGCATGTGCCTGTGTCCTTTTTGCTCTGTAACGTAGGTAGGTTATTTCCGAAGAAAAAAAGGTGTGAATCACCTGCAGGGACAGGAAATAATGCAGGCTGTTGCCAATCTCACCCAGGGACAAAGACTGGCTTGTGGGTAGTACATGTTTTTTTCCCTGGGAAGGAAGGAGGAGTAGTTTTTGCAGCTCTCATCCTTCTCCCTACACCACTCACATTGATAATAGCTGGGGGAGGGGGGGAGGAAGAGGGTTAGATAGTGCTTATCGCTGTGGTTCCTGTAAAATGGCTTCTAGCTGTTAAGTGTGTTCCTAGCTTAAATAGTTTCTGCTTGTAAGCATTTATAACGTTGCTCAAACCAAAAATAGTTGTAGGCATTTCTTCCTCATTCTGAATGCAGCTCTCCTGTGGTTTGAACCAGTGTTTTGGAAGCTTTTTATGTCACTGGGCGATGTATCTGCAGGAGTACCTCCTGCTAGGAAGATGTTTGATATTGCAGTAATATTTGATGCTTTTTGCTCTTAAAATAAGTATGCATCCATGAAATCTAACTCTTGCCATTCGTTTGAACATTTCTTTTGTACTCCTTTCCCAACAGCGTTTGACCAGAAAATTTAATTTTGACAACAACAGGGTCGATTGCTTAGTGGAGTTGTCATGCTCCAGGATCTGAAAAAAGTACTTCTTTATGGAGTTTTTGGCTGTCTTCAGAATTTTTCAGTGGAACTTCAATGTGATTGAGCTTTTGTCTTTCATGGGGTGTATGCTCTCTAGTATTAATTAAAAGCTAATCATTGATTAATTACTAATTTTAATGTTTTTCCACTCAGAGTGTTTCTGAACAACATATAAATTCTTAGTGAGGTGGTGATTTTCTTTCTCCTAAGGATCAATTACAGAACAGCTACTTCCACTTTATTTAGATGTCTTAGAACTTGATACATTAGGCTTATATGTACATGAGGTGCTAATGTAATCCCAGAATAAGTTCCGTAAGTATTTTGATAAATAAAAACTAAAGATTTAGTGTTAGTACTTAACCTGCCAAAACTTCAGGTTTGCCTCTACCTCAGTAGTTTTCTGCAGTATTTTTATTGTTTCCCCCTTCATGTTTTCTTGATATATACGAATCCTTATTATAAGGCTGAAACATTCTAATTGCTGGAATCCAGCAATGATGCCAGAATTTTCTCAGTGCTATCAGATGATGACAGCCAGTTAACTTTACAGCGTCTCTCAATACAAACAAAACATTCTACAGTACATATTTTGGCAGCCCAATGGGATTTGTATCAATATGCTCTACTGTATCATAAGTATATCCCAGTCAGTTAAGCTTAAAGAATGAGAACTGTTTGTTTTTTCTGTTCTTTTCAGAAATTGGATCATCTCACAAGCCAATATTCCACCCAAACATACTTCCTTATTCTGAGTGGCACACGTCCTGCAGATATCTCATTATATGTTGCCACATGGTCTCATTTTTATATCAAATTGCCTGATATAGCCTTGATTTCAAAAAGACAGTCATTAGTTGTTTTAAGACACACTTGCTGTAATTAGATATTTTAATTGAGCCAGTATATGTTAAAACTGACTTTGTGTTCCTTTCCAGCTGATTTTGTTTCTAATTTATTAAAATGTCTGACTGGCTCTTGCCTTAGTAGTCTCAGAATATTTTTTTTTTCTCCAATTGTATATTTGTAAATACTGGCAGTGGGTAGTTACAGAAGGCATAATCTCAGAGACTGGGTTAATCTCTCCTTCCTTAAAGAAGTTCCTCAGTCTGATTTTGGCAACTGAGTTAAAGGCACGTATCTCTAATGCCCAAGTTGTGTACTCTCTGCAGAGAAGGAACTCTTATTTTGACTCATAGTAAAGAAAATACTTGCCTACTTATAAGTATTTTAAAAATATTTATTTAAAAATACTTGTTTTTATAGATGCTTCTAACACGTTACGTAGAATATTCATGCATTTATGTATGAATTTGGTGGGTTTGGTGTGGCTTTTGTGTAAATGCAAAATCATTTCAAGGGAGTTTTTATGTATTCTAGACTACTCAAGAAAATACATCAGGTTCATTAATGAAAGATCACCTTTTCCAACACGAAACTGTAGTAACCAGTGAACCTTACAACAGTGCAAATTTAAGGCCTTCAGCATTTGAGGATTTCAACACCAGGAGAGCCTGTTTTCCTAGCCAACCTAACCAGGTAAGAATACCAACGAAAGAAGCGGTTCTTACTTGCCTTGCTGCATTAATGGCACAGTGTGGAGTTTCTGACAAGAAAGCACTTTCATTCCAAATCCCTGTATGTAGTATTATACTCTCAACTTCTTGAAATGATCAGTATAAGCTTTGCAGCTGAATTATTACAGCATTATTGTGGCAGAGGTAAAGCTTTGCGAAGGTATTTACCTGTGCTTGTAGTGCAGCAGACTACGTGAATAAATCTTCCAGTTTCTTTGAAGTCAGATTTCTGTATTACAGACCGCTGTATCTGCAGCCTTGAAAAGCTGTTTAAATTTGTTCAGAAAATGTTAAATGGCCTTGAGCTCAGTCTGGGTTATGTGTATACTAATATTGTTTTGATTAGAAATATTGAAAAGTATCTTTAAAATGCATATCTTGGATGAATTACACAGTAGGGCACTTTTGCTAAATATTTTTAGTGAAACGGTGTTTATGCTTTCTAACTGCCTATTTAAACTAAAATATTCTATTTTGGTCCAGAAAGGAAAACACTTTATCTGTTATGCATGAAAAGTATTAACCTATTGGGAAACAGATTCTTAAAACAGAAGAAAAAACCACTAATGTGAGGAAGGCTGATGTACAGACATTTTTTTAAAAAAGGTCATATTTATACAGCATTAGCAAAGCATTGGAAACATACAACATTGGAAAGGCAATGTTACAGCTTTTCCTTTAACAATATACATTTTGCTTTTTTTCGGAGCCTCAAAGAACTGACAATTTTTGTAGACTGTAGAAGTAGACTTAATAGAGAGTCGGATAATAATTAATTTGAGGGTGTTACGCCTAGAAGGAAACACACGGGAAGCTTTTTAGAATAAGCATAACAGAAGTCAAAGCTGAACGCAAGTCCAAGTTGTTGTGAACACATCATCAGAAAATACTTCTGCTCCTTGAAATAAAGCTTTTTAATACCCTCAGTCGTTCTTGCAAAGAAAGATAGGATTGTATTAAAGTCTTGTATCAGCTGCTTTCTTACTGCTTTTTTGGGAAAAAGAAACAGTGTTATCTGGAGAACTAACTAAAGAGCTTGAAATTACGAACTTCTGAGTTTTAATCATTGATTTGCTCCAATTGTCTCTTTGTACAGGTCACCTCATATTTTTTCCTCTTCCCATTTACTTGCAAAGAGAATTTAAAAATTTATTAGAATAGAATAGATGGGTGGTTAGGTTATTGCAGCTAACGCTTAACAGCTACAGTAACCACTGATGTATGTGCTCTTACCCTTCATTGAGTTGTAAAGAAAAGTGCAGTAGCCTAAAATACCTTTATGTTTGAAGAGCACATATAGAATTGGCTACTGAGAAAATGATAGTTGAAGCTGCAGTATACTGGGTGGTGCCTGTCTGATGGAAATTAAATAGGAATTTCTTAGAAATGACAGTGCCAGAATTCGCTTGTAGACTGAAGTTATGGGAGATTCCATGGAAATTTACGTAGATATTCTTTAAAATATTTTCCTCATATTGTAGCACCACCTGCATCTGACACTATGCTTTTTGCATGGTCCTGTGGTGCACGCATTTAGCACGTAGGCAAGTCAACAAAATCTCACATTCAGTATGTGCACACACTGCACTGTCTCTGCTGAACTCCATGTATGTGACCATGTGGCACAGCAGATCTTGAGGTAAATACCTGTTTTGTTTCAATTTTGTATAAATAAGTTCGAACACTCTTACCGTGCTCATAAGCTGAATAGCTCAAGAAGTACATGCTCAAACTGAAGAAGTGATTAATGACAGTTCAGATCTTTACCTGTAATACTTTGTTACTAAAGAATACCCACCCAAGTCCCTCAGCTCTTCAGCTTCTGATACACCAATGTGTGTTTAACTTAAATTTAGTGCTTTGCGATGATACATTCAGCTGCTGGTGTCCTCATATTGTGGAGCTGCAAGCTGAGCAAAGTCAGGTATGTCTGTTTGAGGAGAGACAGTGGAGGCTACAGTACCTAGCAAGTGTCCTTGCCTTGTGTAGAGGTGCCTCCCTTCAAGTAAGGTGTAACACTAGCGAGTTCAGTCATGTCAATAAAAATTATCTGCTTAATTTCCAGTTGGCTAATTATGTTCATAATGAGATTCTCTGTGGAATTTCAGTTTGCTGAATGTTCCTCCTCCTTTCCTGCTTCAGCTGTTACACAGAGATGGCACTTGTACCGAGTTGTAGTCTTGAATGGCTCGAGGACGATGTGCATTGTTCTCATTGAATTTTACTGGTATTTGTACCTAACTGAATCTGGATTGTGTGTTGTTATTAAGGTTTCATGTACCTCATGCTTTCGTATAGGTCCCATTAAATGCCCAATATGTAAGCACTTGATAAATAAAGCTTTTCCAACATTTTTCCTGTTTGCTTGTTTTTCAGCATTTCCCACGTGCTTTCTTAAAAAATTATTTCTTAATATCAGTTGCATAAAGAACATAACGCTGCCTCGTTTGTAACATGTCAGACCTTAAGCATTTTAGTAGGTATTTGGCTGGGGACTTGAAAAAAGAAATGGGTTCTATGTATGTGGTATGTTCTGCTCAAACAAATAAAAAGCCTTCAAAGACTGAGAAGAGCTCAGATTTTACAGTTGTTAGTATTTGTAGTGATCTTTAATGGCTATTAGCTGTCTGGCTAATGGGAGGCTGAGGGTGGTTTTTTCATTTGAGGTTTTGGGGTTGTTTCCTTTTAAACAATGGGTTTTATTTAATGTGTTAAATGCATGCGTAATATTCTGTGTGGACAGTGGGGTAAGGATCCTTTATGCCTGTAACATACGGAATTGTAATGACATTTTTGTTGCTTTTTCCCTTAAATAAATTTACGCTGCTAACTGTTCAAAAAAGCCAATTAGCCATAGCTAGTTACTGATGCTAAAACAATAGGCTCTTTCTCTTCTTTGAAAACAGAATAGAGTTGAGAAGCATTCTGCTTTTATAAGCAAAGGGGAGGCGTAAGTGCTTGCATCAGAGCCTTGGGAAGTATGGAAAAGCAGTGATAGTAGCTGAATAGCATATAACCTTTCTTCACCCTGTATCCTTAAGACCTTGTGGAAGTCCAACTACGTGGCTTGGAGCCAAGAAAAAAAAATTATTCTTGTTAGCATTCCCCAGTTGAAGCTCACAGGGCAAAGGAGCTCTAATTACAGTTCTGTACTTAAAATATATCACACAAGGATTATCAAGCAGGGGGAAGTGATGGTTAGAGCAGGCTACAGATACTCTTACATAATCAGAAGCTGGCATATTTTAAGAAGCCATTCCTTCCTTTTTCCCAGCTGCCTTCCCTCTTCTCTCCTCTGCCTCCCACCCCAAAGCCAGGGCACGCAGGCTTCAGTGTCGTAGGAACACGTGCAAAGTGGAATAGAAGTCTGTTAACTTCAGACATCATCTTTAGTAGTTGTTTGTTACACGCTGCAACGGATTAGGAACGTGCAGTTCAACTGTTGTCCTAGACTATAGAATGGTGACACATTAATTCTTACTAATTTGATCAGTGCTAATGAGGTAAACACTCTCAAAGCAATGATACTGATGCCAAAGTTGCATTCCCAAATAATTCATGATCCTGGAAGAATTTGTAATGCCTAATGGGTTAGGGAGTGATATTTTTCAGTCTTTTCTGTGAGGTGGTTTGCAGGCTGTGCACTTGACAGGAGAAAAAGGCGGAATTTGACTTGAAGCTCGCTTATATTCTGGCTCCGATTATAATAGCCCTACAGTGTAGGAAAATAATTGCCTGTCTGTAAGGCAGGAATACTGGGACATACTGAGACTTTTGCTTTTTTGCTGCACTATCTGCTATTTTCGGGAGTTCCTTCCGTACACACGTGCTAAATTTTTATCCTGTCATTATTTGCACCTTTTCTTGAAAGTCACTTGTAATGTAATTTCAGTGACATTTAGTGGCAGTCCACTGTCTTACACTTATATATATATATCTCTAAGGCCTGCAGTATTTCGATTCCGGTGATTCAAATTTGCCACCTTCAACATGCCCCCATGCTCTTTCGTCGTAAGGCAGAATAAACAAGAACTCTGTCTTATCTCTCTGCTCTTTGTTTTGTGTGTTTAGCATGTTCCTTCTTACTTGTCTTTTGAGGTAAAAGAAGTCTTGAATTATGGTCAGCTCATCACAAGTTGCAAATTTAAAAAGTACTTAGGTGTTTGCCTGCCGGTCTCCTAAACTAATCGATTTAAGTACTATGTATTAGCTAAGAGGAGATGCATTTAGAAGCCACTGTTATTGATTGATTGTGCTACTCAGTAGTATTCTTCATATGGCAAAATCTTTACCTAGAATACAGCTTTGGGAATAAGTAACCAGTATTCAATACTCTTGCTGCAAAAGTGGAGGGAGTTTGAAAACTTAGAGCAGGAATAAAGGAAAGCTTCTCCTCAGTCATACGAGTAACTCAGAGTGAATGTATCAGGGAGTTAATCCTACAGCAGTGGATCATCACTGACGTGAAATCAGCAAATTCACGTAAGGTGTAATTGATCTCTGGAATTAGTTGCTACTGTAAGATGTTAAAACCTGAATTTTGAGCATAATTCAAAGAACTGTATCGAGTCTTATGTGGATACCAAAATATCCAAAGCTGTAATGAGGTACTAAAAAGTCAGGAAAGAATACTAAAGCTCATGGTTTTAATATTAGGCAAAAGGCTCATTATTGTGGGGAAGTCTGTAAATTGTACTAGTAAGAAAATAAGCTGAAGTTTTTATCTTTAGGCAGTAAGGAAAAAAAAAATGTGGTGTTTTTTTTAATTTTTTTAATCTATGTTTTACATTGTGGACATAAATTTGGGACTTTACTATAGTAAAGTTCTCTTGCTTTGCCATTTCAGGTCCCACTGAAGTCAATCAGACACGTTAGTTTTCAGGATGAAGATGAAATTGTTAGAATAAACCCTCGTGACATTTTGATACGTCGTTATGCAGACTACAGGCATCCTGACATGTGGAAGAACGACCTGGAGAGGGATGAGGCAGACTCAAATATACCATTTTCTAAATCAGACAGTAAAAAATCTGACTATTTATACCCGTGTGGGGATGGAACTAAGTTGAATTCCCTGAAAGACTCAAAGAGTTCTGTGGTATTTAAAACTCAGCCTTCCTCATCAAAATTTAAAAACTCCAAAAGAAGAAAAGAGGATGGTGAGCGTTCCCGCTGTATATACTGCCAGGAAAGGTTTAATCACGAAGATAATGGCAGAGGAAAATGTCAAGATGCGCCAGATCCTATTAAAAGATGTATCTACCAAGTTAGTTGCATGCTTTGCGCAGAGAGCATGCTGTATCACTGCATGTCAGACTCTGAAGGAGATTTCTCTGATCCTTGCTCGTGTGACACTAGCGATGACAAGTTCTGCTTACGCTGGTTAGCGCTGGTGGCACTCTCGTTCATTGCTCCATGTATGTGCTGCTACCTCCCCTTGCGAGCATGCCATCACTGTGGTGAGGTGTGTGGGTGCTGTGGAGGAAAGCATAAAGCTGCGGGATGAGTCGGTCGCGTGCCAAACAGAGCTGAAAAAATCTTTGTTTCCAGGAAGCATCTAACTTGGATTTGTGGAAGCTTTTTGGCAAGCCGAAGGGAATCTTCTTTCATGTAAGAGATGCTTGATGTGGAGGAAGCAACAAGACTTGTCAGACCTTGGCATTTTACAAGTGCTAGCCATGCCTAACTATTTCCTTTGAGCGCGTGGCGTTTGTTGCAAGTTGGGAAGGAGATTTTGCAAAGGAAAGCCTATTCTTATTATTGGCTATAAAATGAGTATATAAACTATGATTATACTAAAAGGGATTAACTTTTGCCACTTTGTACATTCATGGTTTAGGTGAGGGGGCTCTTTTAAAAGGATTAAAACTTACCTGAGGGGGAATTTTAACTAAAAGTGCACTAGTGACAGTTGATTTAAGATTAAGAAAAGTTAATACTCGGCAAATGAGAAGTGAAACTGATTTTAAGTGCAACTAAATCACTTATTAATAGTTTTTTGGAAGCGACTTTATGTATAAATAACAAATGTTTATATTTAACTAAATGTGTAAGGTACGAATTATTACATGTTAAACTTTCCTTCCCTCTGATAATAGTAGGTATGGACCATATCTACTGTCACATTCCATGGTAGTATTTTAAATATTTAATTAGTTAATTTAGTCGCATTTTTATTCCAGATGGAAAAATTGATATTTTCAGTCCTGTTTCCCTTCAGCTACAGTTTGTGTTGAGTTGTATCCATACATTCTGATAATCTAAAAACCTTTAAAATATTAATTATTCTAGTCTTGAGTGACCAATATTTTTTTGTTAAGCACAGATGTAATTGTCTAAAATGTTCTTGTTAGAACATAACATTTATTTTTATATATAAAATGACTTTGATTTCAACATAATAGCAAAAAGGAAGTTGTTTCTGTTGCTCAACCAGCAAGTTGTTTTCTTTTGGGGTGTCCTCCAAAAATACTTTATTGCATATTCAAATGTTCATTAAGCAAAAGGTACATTAAGGCAGTTGTAACAAATTGTCATCAGTGTTCTTGTTTATCCTTCTGTTAAACTAGGATCCTGTTCAGCTGTTTATCAAGTACTATGATTAAAACAAAAGATTAATAACAAAAGTGAAATTGTTTTCATTATTTTGAACTGCAACTTTTCCTTACTTGAACGGGCAAGAACAAAAGTGCTGTGTGTTGTGTTCAAAAACAACAACAAAAGGCTTAGCTTGAGAAATAAAGTACAGCCCAGGCAAAATTGGAGTGAACCTCTTAACTGAGGAAATTTGGAGGGAGGATGGGGGAGCGAGAGAGAGAGTGTGTAAGTGTGCGTATGCACGGTGGTATATTGTGTATGATACTTGTTATGGCTTTGTACTTGCTAAAGTGTTTAACTTTCAGATAAGAATTAACCAATTAACCCATAGAGAATTTTTTAAAACATTACATGCTTTGCTCTGTCCTGAAGTTGGAAACATTTATTTCTCATTAAAGAATCGTAAAACGCTAAAAACAGTCATATTTCATCAGCAGAGGTGCCTATTTGATATCCTGGCTGGAGTGGGGACAGCCTGTCCTCAGTATACCTTTGTTATTAAACAAACAAAAAACCTAATTGGCTTTAAAAGATGCACATGACTGACTTTTCTCACTTCTTACGCATTTCTTCAGTATAGTTTGTGTCATTTTTCTTTCTGCATGTGTCAGTGCCCTTAATTTTCCTTTGTGGCCCAGAAGTAAAACGAGCAAGTGTATATAACACTATCTGTCTGTAAAATACTTTTTCAAAGAAAACATTTATATTTATATTACAGCTTGAATTGACCATCTTGTGTACATAGATCATCTCAAAGTATTATTTCACATTGAAAAGAAGACAAATATATTGATAACTGTAGAAGTTACGGAAGAGCTTCTAGTTTTGTATTAAGAGTTGATTGGATGAATTAAATCCAAGAATATGACATGGTAGCAGCAGTCTTGGTTTTTACTGTTTATATATTTGAAAGCTGCTACTCTGGTTGATTTTCATGCTTCACACGTTTTCAGCTAAACTGTGTTGCCTAGAATAGACTGTTAACTTTAAAAACAACTTTGGTAAAAGGTGATGTTTTTCCAGTGAATGAGAGGAATTTAATATTTGTAAGTGTTAGGTTCCTAATTCAAGGTGAAGAGAGAGGTATGAACAACCGAAGAAAAGAACTTGCTGGCTGTACAGGAAAATGCTGTAGAAACATACTGTGTACATACTTCAGAAAGAAACGAGTTTAACAGTTTCCTCTGAGCACTATACAACGCAGTGAAACTCCTGGTCCTGTACTGTATTTTATATGAAACACATATGCTTTAATATTTTTACTGAATGCGTGCATTAATATTTTCACCTTGCATTTAGCCACTTTTCCTGATGAAATGTTTTCAGCCTTTTGCTTTCCTCTTTTGAAAACTTGGCCCATCTAAAAAGGGTCACTGAACTGACCTATGTTCACTTTTTCTTCTGGCGCTGGAAGTGTCAGCCTGCGCGCCCGGTTTGAGAGCGACTAAAAGAACTGTGAGGATACGCGGTTAGGTAAGGGTTGGGTTTAGTAGGATGCACACGTACGTTGTTGTCTTCTGATGTTCGGGATCTCACCCGCTGTTGCAGTTGAGATGAGTAGTGGAAGGTGGACATAGAGCAAACCCCTTCCAGAACGGGCTGTTACATCCGTGCATCTCTTGGTTTTGATGGCACAGTTATATTTGTTCTGACTCTTTTGAAGTACTTTCTTAAGCATTTGGGAAAAGGGAAATTTCTTCCCCAAATCCTTACTCCTCCCCTCGCCCTTAACATCCGAACTGTAGTTTGTCAGGCGTGTAGTAGCGGAGCTTTGTGTTGCTTGGAGGGGAGGCCCGAGCCTTGGAAACCATCACAGAATATTAAGTCCCTCGCTTGTTGAAAGACTCAGTTACCGTGAAAATTAAGTATTTGCCTTTGAAAGTGGGGGAAGAAGTTAAATGATAGCAGTGCTCGTGCACCATCTGCTGGGGGAAAACCATTCAGCTGCATTCAGGCATAATGGTTGATTACGTAGTAATTTAACTGGCTAGGGGTGCACTACTTCATGTAACTTACTATGCTCGTACTTAAAAACATGTTAAGCTTTAGTTACGAATTTACAAAATATTAATTTGAACTCCTGCTGTCATTCTTTATCTCATCATGCTTCTTAAGTTTCATTATAAAGATTGATTGAAAGTAAAAATGCTTTAACCATATGTTTTCTTAGGTTTAAAATAGTCACAACGGCCTATTACACAAGAGCATAAAAATCAGGAATGAAATGACAATTCTTTTCATTCTGTCGCTGGGTTCATAAGAAAGATTGGGGGTTTTATTATTTTTATTTATTTATTTATTTATTTTTCCCCTTGAAGTTCTTTCCCACAGCGAAGTGATGGAGTTTTGATGTTCATGCAGAGGGAATGCGGCCTTTTGGTTTGTGATACGAATCAAGTTTTGCGTATGCGCAGGTGGGTCTGTGGGCTCGCACATGCGATTCAATAGCTGTGAAGGGTCTACCTACTGCTGTGTGCAAGATTAAAAGCAATATTCTGGTAATAATATACAATTACTATGGTAACTGCTTAGTAAACAGCAGCAAATGATGGCATAAAACTCGGATGCCTTTCCAGAGCTTATGTAAGGGATGTTCCAAACAGTCTTAACCAATGTAGTTTCCTCTAGAGAAACAAAGGTGTTTTGAAGAATGTCTTAATATTGTATGTTGGAATACAACATTCCATCTCAGATGTGTTCTCTTTAGAATGGTCTGTTCATGTGTACCTGAAGGATAATGTTGAAATCCCGTGTAAATAATGCCCAGGTTTAAATTAGACTTTAAATCTTTTCGGAGCTTATGGCACAGTGTGCAGCCAGTACAGCGATACATTCATATTAGTAAAATGAATCGAGGGTGGTGGCTGGCAACAAAACAATAACTTTAAAAAGATGCCTTACGGTACTGTTAGTCCAGCAGCTGGG
>VYZM01011638.1:17122-42886 GCA_013398915.1 Dromas ardeola | reverse complement strand
GGTGGGGTGGTTCATTGTTGGTGTTTTCTTCCTGAAAGCTTCTCTCTCTTAATTGCAAAAGTTGCGGTTCGTTTAAGAAATCAAAGCATTTGGTGAAGAAGAAGCCTTCACGTTCAAAGCTGCAGTATAAGCTGTACATAATTTTCCTTCTTTTGCTTGGTGCCGTTTGCTTTCCACCCTAATGACCTCAAAGTGCCTCATGTGTATATTGCTTCCATTAAACCTCAACTGCTATTTCTTATTACTAAATGATGTATAATTTAGTTAACTCATCCCATAGGTGTTTTCTTTATGAATATAGCTTGTTACTTTGAGTATATAATGTAAATATGCCTTTAAGTTTGTAACTGCTTTGTTACATCATATCCTTGTAAGTTGACATCGCAGATAACACCGTAAAAATTGTTTAAATGTTTTTTCCTGTAATTACCTGATTAAAACTATCCTGAAATGAAACAACTGACATGTTTTTCCATTCTGTGTTGGGATTACTCAAAAAATAGCATGCATGAAATTAAATGTTGCAGCTGAAGAACAGAACAAGATGATGTAAATACAGGTTAATCATTTTGCCATAGTATTCTGCTCTCTGGTTAAGCAAAATGTTGATCATTTTATGATTTTAAGACTGGTCAAACAAACATTGTATTACCTTCAAGCTCCAGTATCTTTCATTGTAAGAACAATTTTTTAAGAGTTGCTATAATGTTTTAAACAAAAACGTGCTTGTACCAGCTTGCTTTGTATCTACAGCAGTAGTTGTCCTTGACATCATGCTATGGGGGTCAAGATTCCTTCATATAAATCGTGTTTGAGTTCCCACTCAACCCCACCACAAAAATGTGTTATCTCTGAATAGAATTCTAAGCTTTGTGCAAGTTAAAGTATAAGATATACACCAGAAAAGGAAGGAAAACTAATCAGTCCAGGAAGAAAAATGAAGATGAGCACGCAGAAATCTGTGAGATTGTAATTCGAAAGCTCAGTGGTCGGGGTTTAGGATGGATTATTCTAAATTGAATTGTATTTGCCTCTGGCTTTTGCAAATGTTTTCTTACTTGTTACAACTGATCAAGTAATTCTCACTGTTCATCTGATCAGTTTCTAATTTGAAGAATTTTATTGTTGCTGGGTGTAATCATTACATGGACTATTAACTGTTGATACTTGAGCTTTTAACTGATGATTTGAAAATGCAGCTCTACCAGAGAAAGGAAACAGGCAAATGTATTAAGTGACTAATAAGGTGAGGGGTTAATAGGGAATATTATAGGACTATGTGAAGACCACATATGAGAAACTGACTCAGCATTAAACATGGTTTCATAAAAATTGAAAACCTAGTATCAGATCTTGGAAAATTTTACCTTAATGTCATAGATAATGCACAATCTTCTGGTTTTGAATACGAAAAAAGGATAGATAAGGGGCAGCTCATTTTTTTTTTTTTTTTTGACAGGTAAGTCAAACCCAATTACTGGGGTTCATAAATTAAATAAAAAGCTGAAGTTAATCCACAGACTACAGTCTGTAGACGACAGACCTAGTGGCCAGTCTCTAAAGAGAGTTCATAAAAATATCCCAATTAGTCCTCGCCATTAGCAATTAATACTCAGTATTTTGTATCACTGTTTCTTGAACCTTTTGGCTTACTGTCATGGATCACTATGCTCTCCTGTACCAGAACGGAAAGACTTTAGTCTGTAGGGTTGTATCGTCACTCCCATCATTTGGGGACACTGAGCTATGTAATGTAAATTGGACGCTGAGCTATGTAATGTAAATTAATAGCTTGGAAACACACAGAAGTAGTACATGGATGTGAATAAAAGAATAATCCCACATTTCATACCTTTAATTTGAGGTTGGAGGGTGCGTGCATGCACACACAATGGGATCTGACTAAAACATGCTTTGGGTACTGCATAATGTGAATGACGTGCAATATTTGCTTTTACCTAGAAGGAAAAAAAAGAAAGAGGTAAGTTAGTGCTTCAAGAAACTTGTAGCTCTAGATGTCCATGCCCTGACTTGAAAAATTTGGGAGTATTTGAGAAGATGATGACTTTCACTGGCAGAAGCAGCCTCTCAGGTGAATTGTGATTTCAGCTAAGTCGTGATTTGGCAGACTCCAGGCACATCTCAGTACCCACCAAATGGCATCTGATGTGTTTTTAGCAATGTATGGTTATTTGTGTCAGTATGAAGTATTGCACAGGAACGTGCAATGTTTGGCATTTACTGCTTTTATGTATTTGTTTGTTTATTTTTAAAACCACCACCAAAAAAAAAAAATAAAAATCTGTGTTCTGATTTTGAGCAATATGTATAGGGGCAAAGTGAGCTGACCAAAAAGCTTAGTGTTTGGTGGGAGCATGGGGGGAGGGGGGGGAGATGCAAGCTCTTTTTAGTTCCTACCCAGGCCTACATGGTAGGTAATGAAAGCTCTTGCAGTCTGACCTGCTGTCTAAAAATGGAGACTTTATAGAAAGACAGATTTAGCTGTTTTCTGTGATAATGAGCAACCTTGCTAAGAGATAGTTCTGATTTCACCAGGAAGGACAATGTGCAGATGTTAATAAGCTTGCAAACAATAGAAAATACGGGGGGTTTTGTGATGGTAAAACCATATTTAGTGGGATCAACTGTAAATGTTTGAAAGAAAAGGAGTTACCCTTTTAAACATAGATACAGTATTGATCAATCAACTCTGTTTCTCCAGGGTATGCTGCAATTAGCTGTAAGAAAGCCTGTTAAGATCCTGTTGCACGCAAAACTGGCCTTGAATTAGGGGCTAATCTCCCTGGTCCAATATTGCAGCCTGCCAAACCATTCCTGGATGAGCTTTCTCCTTCCACTACTACATTTGTAGAAAACAAATCCATTAACCTGTATTACAGACCTCGCAGGCCCTGGTGTAGGTGACTTGCCATTTTGTATCCCCTGTCAACAGCAAGTAATGTAGCGAACGATTTCTTTCAAACTGAGGATATGCAACTATTTTCGTTATTTCTGAAGTAAAAAGGGGTTGTGAAACCATATTACTGCTGTCAGCGGCTGTCACTGTCCCTTTGCTAGAGCGGACTGTCCCTTCATATCTGCCAGCATGCTTCGGTGCTTTTCTGTTCTTGCTTTATATTGCCTATGAGGGAAGGGTTACAGTGACTTGATCTTTCCTGTTTTTTCCGTAACTCGTTCCTTTTTCCTTTTATGTTGTCTGAAGTCATCTTCAGCTTTATCTGCCAGCATATACAGTTCTTACAGGCTGTGTGTGCATCTGATGACCATAGCGGCTGATTACCGAATGCCCATTATAAATAGTATTTAAAAGTTGTATTCCAACGGCCAAAGGAATACGAAATATTGCATCTCTCTCGAATATGGTAACGCTGAGAAGTTTCTCTGTTATGTGGCCATCCAGCCACAGCTGACCAAATCCAAAGAATTGGTGTCTGAGTATAAAGTCTAAATTTTCATTTGTCTGTTGCCTATTCACATATGACTGTCTATAAGCTAGGTAATGGGATGAACTCTCCAGTACGTTATTGGGCAACTCTTTCCCAGGGGAGGGCAGAAACCAAACCCTGAAGCTCTAAACAGCTCTTGATTTGCTCTCTTGCCCTAACAATCACATCAGTAATACAGTTAAATAATTTTAACAGTTGTTGAAACCAATGTGGTGGAACAAATTAGTCTGGGAGGGTTGTCACTGTTGACCTTCAACAGTACTAGAAATGCTGTTGAGTCACCAGCTGTGCAGGATCCGCTGTTCCTGTTTTCCATGACATTACAGCTATGTGTTAAAAATGCTGCTTATGAAAGAGTGAGCTCTTTTTCTTTCAGGGCTGCTTCTGTTATGAGAATGAAGAAATGACTGTTCTTTCTTCCTTGGGCTTGGTGGTCTTCAGTGAGCTCTTAGAAGCCTGGAAATCGGTGGAGGCATGAGATGTGAGAACGATGATCCCCGAACTGAAGAGGTACAGGGTGGGACAGAGGGTAAATTTTGCGCATGTGGAATAATGGGCATGGAGAGGGAGAGCAGAGGAAGAGGAGCATTGTTTGGGTTCTGTTCACAAAATTAACTTCTTCAGGATGAGTTGACAAGTGATACAGTATTCATAAGAGATTTCAAACTTTCCAAATACAGCTATGCAGCTTCTGACTTCCTTAGGGCCTTTGAGCCTCATTGTGTACCTGAATAAATATGTAATGTCTGTTACAGTCCAGGTCCTGGCTCTCCCACTGTCTCTGAAATCCACCACGTCATAGTACAGAACACTTCTCCTTGTAAATAGTGCAGATGACTAGCCAATTGATTGATATTGAAGGTTGACTTCTCTCCAGACATTTCAATTAACACCCTGTTCTAAAGTGGCGGTGATATTCAGACTTCTATATAATTTTAGCTTGTGGCAGACTTGCATAGACATCTCAGTGTTAGCTATGTTAGTAAAGTAAACCTGTATTTCTAACGTCACGGTTGTGAAGGAGTATCCAGAAGGCTTTAGTGCATTTGGAGTTGGTTGCCCAGAGAGGTGGACAAGTCCCCATCCTTGAACACATTCAGAACTCACCTAGGCATGTCCCCAAGTAACCTGCTCAAACTGACCCTGCTTTGAGCAGGTGGGGTTGGACTAGGCAATCTCCAGAAGTCACTTACAGCATCAGCAATTCTGTGGCTTGTTTTTTAAAAAAATGAAGATTTTGGAGAAACAAGAGAGCAGTCTCAGAGAAGTGACGTGATTTTGTGCCTGCTAAATCTGGTCTCTTAATCTTAATGCTTGAATGTTTCAAGTACCATAGAAAGATTGTCATTTTAGTCATGTCATCATGATACCTCAATATTTTTCACTGACAGAATTATTAAAATATGAATATCTTTCATGAACAAAGGCTTCAATATAACTAATAAGCATTAGCATAGTATCGAGGTGAGGGGGAAAGCTATTCCAACTGTTAGTAAGCTTAAAAATATGCACAGGTGTTTGCATAAGTACTGAACAGCTGTTTCACATGCTCTTTTGGCACAGAAAATGTTTTCCCAGAGTTGCTGACTAACTTTAAGGTCGTTTAATAAAATAAATAAATAAATAATTCAGGCCCACCAAACCTTTTCCAGATTACCAATCTAGCTTAAAAGCATCTCTAAAACCTGGCTGGAAACTGAGGCAAGTTTCCTGAGCAAAAATGCCTGAGCAGAGTGTACTTGGAAGGCACACGCATGTTCTCAGACTCTGGAGCATCAGTGTCAGGGTGAGACTGGACATGGGCGTCTTAACGCACGCAGCTAGAAATGGCCGTGGCTCTGGGACCCTGTACCTACTGCAAAATGGAGCCAAAGGATGGGTGGGGAGTTGAAAAGATTGAGTCATTCCCCTTCATGCCTCTCCTAAAAAAATCAAAGTAATGTTACTGCACACAAACATCCATCCTTAGACAGACGTTTTTCTCAAGTGGTTGCTAGAATAGATTTTTAACTGTATCACTGCTAGTTCACATTTCTTAGTCCTGTTTCTGTCTTACAAAGTTTAGAATAATGAAATATTCTAAAGACCTTGGCCCTTTTTCTGCTTCTTGAAAATTCAAAAGTACCCAAACTGCATCATTTGCTTGTCAGGTGTCTTGTTGTCTATGGGTGCCTGCTAGCTTACCTCCAGCCGGTTCTGAAGTGTTAACTCTGGCTCATCAGCTTACTCAGTAACGTGCTGATCATGACTCAAGTCCTTCCTGCACTGTCCTTGATGACTTCATGCTCTCTGTAGCTTTTCTCCATTGATCTCCTAGTCTTTCCAAAAAATGCTTAAATATTTCTTGAAGTCTCTCTTCCATTTAGACCTGTTACCTCTTTGCTTTCCTCTCTGTCCTCGTTTGTTCAGCCTGATACCTCTGAGCTGACTCAAACATTCGTGGGAGTGGTGCCAGTTCTAACCACTGACAGTATTGTCCTCCTATGTTTATTAATTGCAGATCTCATTTCTTGGTAAACACTACCTTGAGGTCTTATAGTAGTGTGAGTAAAATAGGTGGGTTTTGCCTTGAGATCAACAAAAAAACACCAAAAATCAACTCAATCTCTGCTTCCAGCAAGGTGGGAAATATGCTGAGGGAAGGTGGGAGTGGATATGTTGGTTGTACTTTTCCATGCTAGCAATCTCCAGTCTTGCAGTAATATACCTTTGGGCAGAAGGAAAGGTCGCGCTGGCAGCAGAGTTACGATCATCAGCCACTGGAGCTGTAAGGCTCGCTCTGACTTCACACCCTGAATGTGCGGCCCATACATATCTACTGAAACTCCTCCACTGCAATAGTTATCTTCATTCTCCCTTCAGCTTCTCTGTTCCTACCCTTCAATTTCTTTAACATACACATTTACATTTAGAGGGAAAAGTAGAGTGAGAATGCTAGCAGATTTGTATTGTAACAGTATGTTAGGACAGTTACTATTATTTAGAAGAATTTGTAAAACAGGCTCAACCAGTTGAACTTTCTATTTCTAGATGACTTAGAGTAGTTTCAGATCTTCCAAACTAACCTTTACAATGGGCTTTGTCCAGTGCAGGTAACTCTAATTCACTCAAGCGTGATCTAGAAGTTACCATTAATGTACCCCTAGAGTTTAGGCTTCAGTTACATCTCAAGTGCAAATCTACCTGCACTTGGTAACTGCTTTTTTCAAGTCCCTGATCCTTTGATTTGTATTTTTTCACTCTCTTCCTAAGCACCTGCACTTGAAAATCTACTGTTATTCTTCTGAGGATGATATAGAAGCCTTCCCCTTCACTGAGCAGGCAATCTTTAGGTAACACAGCGGAGTCTTTTTGTAGACCTGGATGGAACACTGTATGGGTTTGCTCTTCAATTCACAAGTAGCATGTACTAAATCAGTGATGGTTTGTGTTACCATCATTTATCCATAAATGAACCCTTAACAAATGTAGGCTTCCTTATTAGGCTGTTGGGTAAAGAACTGTCCTTTGCAAGGTATCAAAGTTATACAGACATGTAAATGGTCAAACTAGATCCTGCTATCTGTGTGGACCTTTTCTGGAATTATGTGCCTTCTGAAAATTTTGCATGTGTGAAAAATCTCACTTTGTGTAATTAATGATTATATTGTAGAAAAGGTCTTTAAGCATGCCCAGTTCAAAACGTGTGTGTGTGGTAACTGGACGTCAGAACATTTAAATGAAACTGCTCCCATGTGTTGCGAAGGTCATTTAGGAAAGGCTGACATCATGAGTGATTCATGTCTGCAAAAACAGAGCGACTGACATACTATCACAACATCAATCACTTGAGATGAAAGTCTTGGCTGTCAGAGCATTTGGTGAACATGCTGCCAGGACTTGGTGGAACTTTGACATCTGTGAATGCAGCCCAAGGGGAATTTCAGTTGCGTATTTACATGGATGATCAGATGGCACCTTATCAGCCGCAGTCCATCTTGCAATGATTTTTTTTTTTCTATTTCCACTACATGGTGTAGTTAGGGCTTAACTATATCCCTGACTTGTAAGATCAACTCTACTTGCAGTAATCTCACCAGCTGATGACACGTTTGGATAGTCACTTACCACACTTTAAACAACTTCTGAAATGAGGCTGGTAACAAGATGCTAATAACATTTTTCAGTGAGTTCTTTGCTTCCTTTTTTGGACAGTAAGTAGCTTGCCAATAGCACATCTACAGTGACAGTTTAAAGAAGATCATGAAAGATTGTCAGTTCACTCTCATCGGGATTCGTTACAAAAGTGGAAAAAGCTCGTCAAGAAGAGGTAGGTATCAACAGGTGCTTATTTTACTGCCAGTGGACATAGCTAGAATGCAGAAGTATCCAAAAGCCTGCCATGTCATCGTCTATCATCACAATACCTGAAAAATTAGTGTCTTACCCCCCTCTGTGTATGATACTGATGACAGTTGATAGTAATTTGTGATGTCAAATCACAAAAGCAAAGATCCTTCACAAATGTTTTTGCTTTGGTTTTTTTTTTTATAGCATTCTCCAAGTGAATTGTATGTTGGAATATAACAATTTATAGCGGTCATACATATTAGGCATTCAGGATGTAAAATTGCTTAAAAAGGTAACTGAGCTGAAATGCAATGTGGTGAATGCAAAGAATCGCTGAGTTCTACATCCTGTAGCTATGTCAGTGAGCAAGCAGCAGTCTATCAGTCAGCTAGATAACACTGTAGACAGTGTCTTAAAATGGCTTATTGACAGTCATCTTCAGGTGAAATATCTCCTGATGAGTTATTGAGGGCTGATGCTAAACATCAACTGTAGAAGGTTGCTTCGATTTTTTTCAAGCTATTAGTGGACTAGAATGAGAAAGCGGAGATGAAGCTTACCTTGGCAGCTTGGTATTCAACTTTCCTCAACCCTTGCATTAGTTCTGCTCTTGCGTTCAATTCAATCGCAGCTATTCCAGCTCTTCTACCAACACAAATAGATCACGGAGCACTCTGCGGAGACATGGCATGAAAAGTTTCTTTTCAGTGGGGCAGAGTTTAGTGAACCACAGCACGTCCCCAGGAATGGTAAAAATATCCACTCCTATGTTGAAACAGAATGTGGTATCTTAAGCAAAATCTCCAGGTGATTCTGCCCCCCTCCCATCACCAAGTACATCCCAGAAAAGTGTTTTGTTTTGTTTTTTCTTTTCTTGTTCTCAGTCATTTGTTTGCTTACATACAACGTTCCCTGAGCAGCAACTGTACACGGTTAAGCTCTTACGCTGTTTGCTACCGGTAGTGTTAGAAGGACATAAACTTTGGGAATGTTTGTAGAAGCATCTCCTCTACATGTGTGCTGCTTTAGAATCCTTTTGACAGGGTCATGGCCAGCTCTGTAGGAGATCTGTTATGAGCCTAAATCTTTGACAACGCACACCAGACAAGAACGTGATCAATACCGCTTGTAGTTTTACAGGTTCCTGTGGTGCGACTTGAAGCCTCCTGATGCTTTTTGTTAGTCTAGCAGTGACAGCGTTACATTTCATCAGGCACCCTAACAATGAAATTGCAATCTTGTGCTAAGATGTGCGGACAATGACAGAGTTTTCTACCGATCATCCTCTAGGAACAAAGAAAAAAAATAACATCTCCTAAGCAACATTTCAGGAAAGAGAATGCGTATATCAAGGTTTCCAACAATAATATCACAAAATTCTTTAGTTATCAGGTTAGAGGGAACTGTACTTTCAGCTTGAGGTCCCAGCAGAGGAAATTGATCCATTTTTTTTTAAATGATGAGGTCTGATTAGATGGGTTCCCTGATCTTATATTCGTTTCTTACACCAGCTTTTTTTCTTGCCTTAGAACTTCCATTGTGACCCCACTTTATTGCTGTTTAGTGTTTTCATTATTTAAGTACATTATTAAGCACTACCTGCACAGCTTCAAATGCTGCAAGGCTAATCTAGCTTTCTACCGCTCCCCCTGCGCGTTCTGATAGGCCAGGTGGGAACCCCTCACCTGCTTCCTATGCCACCGAAGCTCCCAAATACCCAGTTTAATCTTTATAAATGGGGTTGCTACATAACAACCTGTAAAGGGGCACTGACAATGCGTGACCCTCCTGTGCGTTGTGTTCCAATGGCCTTGTTGTGCTCTATTTTTAGCTCACTTTCAGACTGTGGTTGTCCCAATTCCACTTTCCCTCTTTGTTTGGTTCAGTACGTCCATTCCAGCTGGTAACGGGCCTCTGAGTTTGTCATTGCTCGATGAATGAACCACATTGATAATGTTTTTGTAAGTTGCATGGAGAAACCCTGTTGTGCTTTTCCTCCTTTACTCCCTCTGCTGTAAGAAGCTTGCATAAATTTTAGTGTCACTCAGTCACACATGAATAAGATTCTTTCAGTGCCGTGCAAAAAAAAAGTCATTGAAAGGCCAGTTATGAAAACAACTTTAATTTCCCTTAAATCCAGTAGAAGCTGCATATATTAATTCTATCTGTGGATCAGCCCTTTAGCTAGTAGAGCTTCTTATTTAGGTGCTTTTATTGTGCTATACGTTTTGAGTGAATACATTTTTCATGGAAAACTGCTTAACTGCATGGATTTCAATGTATGAACTGAGGAATGTCGACAGAGAAACACACTGAATATTTCCAAAATTGTTTTAACCCATACGTGGTTAACGTTAACATTTGTCTAGTGCCAATAAAGTTAAATTTATGTGGCACGTAATTTAGGAAATTGAGTAGGCAGAGCGCTGGTGGATGCCTTCTTAGCTAAAAAAGAAATGTTCACTTTCCGTTAAATGCTTACACACATTTGTCATAGCAACCTTGAAGGTGGCCATAATGCTAAGCAAAATAAACAGTGCTAGCATAATGTTCACTGTAATAACATGTCTCATGAGCTAGTTCAGTGCTCCTTTTTATTACCTTATTTTCATTGCTCATTCACTGTGTTGGAGTTCTGTTTTGTGGTTTAATCATTATTACATCATTTTCCTTTCTTAATTTAAAGTTGCTGCCCTTTTCCTGTCATTCCATGCCACCTCTTTACTATGTGCACGTATCCCTCTTAACTTGCTTTATTTCTTAATAGTGAGTTCTCTACTCCATTAGTTCCCAATAAAGACTAATAGCTGGATAAATCTAACTAGAAAATGCTTTGTCATTAGGAGGGAAAAAAAAAAAAAGAAAAAAACACAAAGGATTAATAGGAAAGGGGAATACATTTAACAAAGTATGACAACCCAAAATGTATAGAAAGGTTAATCCAAGTCCATCATAGACACATCTGTGTAAAACAAAAAAAAATTCTGAAGTTTATAGCTGATTGAATTTCATAAATCATGGTCAAAGCATCCTGAGTTTAAAGTAGAAAAACTGTTCTTTATTCCAGTCGTCTTCTATCCCCCTCTTCCTTTTGTAGACAAAGAAATCTAGGTAAAATTGAGCATATTTACAGAACAACTTACTAGAGGCTTCCAGCAGATGGACAATTGCTACTCTCTGTGCCTTCCCAGTCACCCCTAATATATATGGCAAAATCCTCACGGACTCTCCCTGGGAAAGACCTCCTGCCAGGTCAGGACTGAAGAGGGACAAGGATTCAGGGCTGGCACCCTATTTTACTCCTTTTACCCTTTAATAATCAACATAATGAAATAACTGGACTACTAATTCTTAAGCAGCATATATGTACTGTATGAACAGAAAAAAACTGAAAATACTCTATTACTCTTTTCCTTAGGAAAAACATGCTAGTAGGTAGCTATTTTTATCTGGTAATCCTCCTCATCTGAGAGATTGGTTTCTGTTCACCTCGGGTGGCTTGTGTAGAGGAAAAGAAATATTCACTTTTCAAAAACCCTTCTGAGTCCCATTCACTTGATTCTATGTAAATTTGGGAAAATGGGAATTTTTAAGAAGGTTTTGTATTGTCCATCTTTTGATATTCTGTCCAAGTCTCTGTGTATAAATGTATGAAGAAATGACCCTTGTCACGTCCAAAGTACCTCTCATAATGTTTATCCACAATGCTATATTCATGGAAAGACTATCTACAAGTGATGTAGAGTCCTCCAGGTTTTAATGGAGGACAGAAGGAACCAACAGGATGACAAGAAATCAAATTTAATGATACATTATGTATATTTGCTTTACAGAACCCCAAAGAAAATGTCACAAATCCTTCCCTCCAACCAAAAATATAATCCACAGAAAATATACTTGTTTTCAGGAGCTTTTTCCAGGTGCTGATGCTTCACCTTCAATGATTACTGATGCAAATGGTGAAGTGCACCTAAAGCAGCAGAGATGCTCTCATTTAACTGTTTGCACTGAAATATGATACCATCATTATTGCACTGGTTGTGCGGTTTCTCTTTTCTCACTAATCCCCCTCTCCTTGTGCAATGCTCATCTACCAGAATAATGGGGAGGAAATGCCATTAGGCAAAACTCATTCCCAAAGATCTCTCTGCAGGAGTGAGGACTTGCTTGCAAGAGTGCTGATTGAAAGTCTGGGTCAAATTCGGCTAAAGTATGATAGCTTTATTTAAAACCAAAACAAACAAAAAAAACCCCTTTCTTATTCCAAATGAAAAGGAAATCCATTTAAGTAACATTCTATAAATGGAAATAAAAGGTCTTTACTGGTATTTTTTCAGCAGTACAATGTGACAATTCATTTAGGGAATTGGGTTTATTTGAGTATACGCACCCTAACTTTTTCATGCAATGGTATTCTGAAGAAAATAATAGATTCGCCAAGAGCTGGTGGGCTAATGCTGTTTGTTTTATAATGTTAATTAGGTTTACTTGATTGTCTGCCATTTACCTCAGACCACAGGATTAACTGAGCACCCTTCATAAACTCTCTCATCAGATAATTATCATTGCTTTTTTCCATGCAGTATTATTACATACAACATTTACTTTAATTTCCTCCAAATATTGAATAAAAAGTGTATTCATTATATAATGTATTTACTCTTACAGTCATGAAGTCATGAACTCATTTTAAGGACTGAGGAAAAGAAGCAAATACAAAATGATTATGGGCAAGACATGCTGTCTGCCTCAGCAGTCAGCTGAATGTCTATCATGGAGAAATGTATTTTCCAAGGCCAATTGTGGCACAAGTATTTTTAACTTGCCCTTGCTTACACTGGTTTAAATCTGGAGTAACTCACTAAAGTTAGAGAGTAGAAGCCTGGATGAATTCCACAAAGTGAGAAAAGAATTTGGCTGCTAGCATATAAAACTAAAGCTTCTAATCTTCCTTTTGATTCTCGAGTTGGTCATTTCTTTGTAAGTGTTTACGACCATTGCAGTATCTAGGAAGAAACTTATTTAACATTTTCAGATGAAAATATATTTTCTTCTCCTGAAATCTGTATCTCAAGAAAGTGTTGTATTCTATCAACTACATTAACTTCCCTCCCTCTCTGTACAGCTGTGCTGCCTCTGCACTTCCGATTCTTACCAAGTGGTTTCCTTTACAATACTTCTAGGAAGTAAGGATGTGATAGAATTCCCATTTCACGGACAGCTAACTCAGTCTCATAGGGATTGTGGGCTAAATTCAGAGCAAGAATTTTTTCCCTCAAGTGTCTCTGTAGGCACTTACAGACACGTTCAGTTGCCTTATCTACTCAACATGGAAAGGCACCTAAAGTCACTCAATACCTAATATTTCATGTGTGAAGTTATATTATCTGTTGGGCAGACATACAGGTGCACCAAGTTGCAACCATATCAAAGAGCTAGCTGCTGGGCAGCTCAGCAGCTCTGCCAGGATTCACAAAAAAAGAGGTTCCTCATTCTTTTTTATCCATGATTCTTGATTTACTACCTAAATCTGGAGTATAAATTCTCCAGTAAGACAGGTATATGAGCTGGTGCCAATCATTCAGCCTGTTTGAGTAAGCCTTTGGGCTGTGGGTCCCAGGCTTGATCCCCCATCAGCGCTGGTGTGGTAGCTCCTAGGTGACTGCTCCATCCACCAGGTGCTCTGACAAATTTCTTTAGTGGAGTTTGTTTTCTACAGAACACATATTTGCTGTGCCCAAAAGGCACATTTTCAAGGCATGCAGCTGGGCAAGGGAGCACTGGGTTCTAGAAATTTCTCTGTGAAACCAATTTATTCATAACTGATGATGTTCAGAAGGGGGCTTGCCTGAGAAAGCCTCAGCCTGTTGACTACACAGTAGGGGTTTGAATTTGGATCTCCCACAATACACAAAAAGCTGGAATAGTGAGTTGAAGCGTACCGCCTCCAACCCTCTTTTCTTAGCTATTAAAAAAAGGATTTGACTGTTACTTAGAAGAACAACAGTGACACTTAGATCATTGCCAGCTCCTCAATGTGTCCTACTGGATAACCAGGTTATCTTCTGCTCAGATCACTCAGTCTTATGAACTTCACCCTTTGACATCTAAGTCTTGTCATGCTTTATGGAGTACAGGCTGGGCACTTACGTCAGGGCATGCATTACAGCTGGTAGCATGCAAAACCTAGCTGAAGATTTGAGCACCTCCATTAATTTGACCGCAAGGCAGCTGACAGGGCTGAAAGCTGACCTGGAGACTCTGCTCCAGCATGTTATCCTGATTCCTCCCTTCTGTCTACCATATTTTTCTTCTTGAAACTCAGCAGTGTCTCAGCAGAATCACAAACTAAAACAATTTTTTTTTCCATCTAAGAATATTTTTTCATTACCTTTATTTTATTTTTTTGTTTAGAAAGGCAGCAAGGAGCACCAGCCCTGTGTGAGAAAGGAGTGGTGAAAAGATACTTGCATGCCCATAGGGTGTACTCAATTTGTCCTGGCATAAATGAACTTTTCCGTTACCATCTTGGGAGTGGGCCATCAGCAACTTGTATACTTTGTACATGCTGTGATTTGTAACTGTTACCAAATAAAGAGCTTCCTCTCTTGCAAGATGCTGAACTCTTCATCTTAGTAAAGCCAATAGGAAACAGCATACCTCAAGGTTTGGTCATGTCTCAACACTACTTATTTTTTTATTTGTATTTATGATAGGAAATTTTCTAGGTAGTCTGGTGTCCAAATGGATGTCTATATTGTAAAAAATAAAACAAGGATGAGCAAAAGCTCCTACAAGGAAACACTTAAATAATGCTAACGTGTGTATAGGTGTCACCTAATGATGAGAACAAATAAAGGGAATGATAATTTGTGAAGACTGCCATCAAGAGCTAAGATAAAATGTATTAAAAGTAAGTTTCTTGCTGAAATGGGGGTTATGAAAGACTATTAAGGAATATCATTCTCAGATAAGGACCTAAATGGATCTTCATAGGGAGCTACATGTAGCTGTGTGTATGGGGATTACAATGAAAATCAGTTAAGTTGTGAAGCAAGCTTATTTACTAGTTTGTTTTTATTTACTATCTTATATGCTGGTAAGATCTACTGAAGATCTTCTACCAGCGGATCTACTGAAGCAAAAATCCTCTAAGAACACATCTGAACAGAAACAGGAGTTAGAAAATAAGGGCCAAAAAGTATATTTTTAAGTTAAAATAGCTAAAATTATAAATAGCTTGAATTTAATATGCTTTTTCTCCCCTGAAGTCCTTTCAATTCCACTAAGGGAAGGCTACCTAATAATCGTTGTCTATAAACCGCTCTGTGCACATACGTTTTGTATGTAGATACTACACAGACATACTATGTAGGTATAGTATGTAGATACTATACTACTGACATACAAAATCATCTTCATTGCAGCTTATTTGTGATTTTTGTTTTGTTACACCCCACAATCTGTCCTTCATTAAGCCATTTCTTCCAACTCTAATTCACTCTATAACATGTAAAAGGACTATGAGGCAAATAAAAATATGTTGGGAAGTAGTCAGGCTAAGGACTTGATCTTCCCATATCTCCAGCCAGCACATGTCCTGAACGTGATGATTTCTGTGAGTAATCACATTGTGTACATAGTAGTTAAAATGTGAACTTTTGTTTTTTTTAATCTTCTTGCATTGGCAGGGAGCAAAACAGGCATTTGCAGAGGCCATAATCTCTCATTCATTTTCTCAGCCTGCAGAATTCACACCAAATCCCAGCTTGGATGAATTCATCTTGCATGACAGAAGTCTTAACTTTTCTTGCTTGTGGGAAGAAAGAGTAGAAAGTAATATATTACGGGGATCACTGTATCTGCCTCTCCTGTTAAGCTGAGTTTAAAGGTTTTAGTATACTATTTGAGAGCTGTTGATTAAGTACCACTGTCCTTACTTCCCTCAAACAAGAGGAAGTGGTGTATTTCGCAGTTCGTATTCCTCTGGCTCCCATCAGACACACTGAAGTTGAAATTTCAAGACTGTTCATAGCGGTTTTACTGCTGTCACCCTTGAGAGATGAGCTTGTGTCCCTGAAGTGGCTCAGGCAGCAATAGTCTGCTGATACGAGATGGTGCAGCGATGTGAGAGCTGAATAGAGCCCTGTGGGCTAAATGTTTCTAATGTAGATTCTTCCCCCCTAGTTTTATAGAAATGAAACGCAGCTCCACAGAAAGAAGGTATGAATGACAAAAGACGTCTTGGAAATAAAAAGGAAATTGAGTCTTCCTTACTTCTCGGTTCCATAGCATATTAGATTTTCAAAAAATCAAGTAAAAAACAATAAAGGGAGCAAGAAATCCAAATAATTTTCCCTATCTGTGGAGTTTAGCCACTAGTTACTTGGTGTATGAACTAGCAATGCAACTAGGGAGAAGGAGAAGAGTATTTGCAGAATTTGTGGAAGCCGTCACGCACGCATGATGACAGCGTCTTGGTTTCACCCACATTACTCCCTCTTCTCAGTTACAGAGCCCCCAACTCTTTGAGGAGCAGCCATATGGTTAGGGAGAGGGGAACTGATGCTGCATAGACAGGATTTGGGTTTTTTTCTGTGCTCTCAGACAGAGATCTCCTTGGGGACAAGCTGGGCTTAGGTGGTTGCATAATTTTGCTATATTTCCTAAGCAATTTTTTGCAAGATCCTTTTCAAAGGCTTGCACAATTCTAGTTTTCTTAGTTTATAACCTTATATTTTGGTTTCTGTCTTAATAACTCATGTGAAGGTATGCTATTGGCAAAAGTCTGTCATTTAAAAAAGGTGGGCCTTCACAGAATAGCCAATATTTTAAAATGTTACACTAATATTAAGAGGATGCACAAAAATCCTGCCAGATTCTTTCTGAAAGAATTGAAACATTTCTGAGCTTCCTGAGTATTCCCCAAAGGCATTTAAAAAAAAAAGTCATCTGTGGATGACCCTTCTGATTTCATCTCACCAACAGTATGTTGAGGTCATCTGAGATTTATGCAATGCAGACATTTGGGGAAAGGGAGAGGAGACTACTCTTAAAGAGCTTCAAGGGTGCTAACAATTATTCTCATTATATGTTACCAATAAGCTCAGAAATATCTTAGAAGCCTTCTAAGAGCATCAGCCATGAAGTTATCATTTGCAGTCGGACCCCTAAAAAGGAAAGCATGAGCAATAAATATGCTGGAAGGTCAGAGGAAGAATTTGGCACTGTCAGAAAGGACTAGGTCTAAGCATTTTTCCTGATGGGGAAAAATAGCCATTAGAAAAATGATTGTTGCTATTTATGAACATCATGTTGCTAAGTGACATCATGTGATGTGCACTGCTTCATCGGCCACCCACAGTTCCCAAGGAATAGCAACAGAGGGGGTGAAAGGGGTGAAAGAAAACCAAAAGGCTGAGTTACTATTAAAAAAAAAAAAAGCCTACAGTTCAGGGCAAAGCAAAATAAGCTTTCCAAAAATACCTTCTTTCTTTTTCTAGGAGAATCCAATAGAATTAAGTTAAGAACTTTTTACAAAAGCAGTACATATATAAATCATTTGAAAGAGAGAACCTAAGAACCAAAAACCTACCCCCAGCCTCAAATATAAGTTAGTGACCTCCTTTTACGTATACATACCTATATGTATGTATGTGTGTATGTATGTGTGTTTGTATTACATTTTCCATGAGAAGAAGACTGTATGCGTTAAAGGCCACGTCATAGATTTTTAATTGCTTCTAATGTTGTCAGACTTCAATCATTTGGGCTCAAATGCTTCAGGCTCCTTTAATTTACTCAATTTTTTATTACTTCAACCATGTCAGCTCAGCTGTTTCACGTAGATTAGATTATTTAAGCAACCATTTCATCGAACCTTTGGCACTTCCCATGCTTTGCAGTCTCTTGAAATTCATGAGGGGAACTGGGAAAAGGACAAGATTGAGATGGAGAGGAGAAAAGTCTGGATCAAACACACCAGGAAAGCATGCATGAGAAACCGATGAGCTTGGATGTAGAAACAGAGAAGATCGAGAAGAGACAACAGACTGAACAATTCATTTTTTTTTCTGTTGTCTTGTAAGAAAACCTCTAATGGTATGGGTTAGAGGCCAGCACCCAAATCCTCACCATTTCCTATTTTGGATACTCCTTGCACTCAGGACTTCAGAGGCATGGAGCATAAAGCAAGCATGCTCAGCCTTTCTAGCCTGTCTGTCGTTTTAGCTGTTAATATTTAGTAGGGTTTTTTATCCTTTCTTTTTTTTTTTTTATCACCTCACCCATTATGATGTCTCTTTGATGGCTTTCTGAATGTTTTACTCTGGACCACAAGCATTCATCTTAACTTCATTGATGCTTTGCTTTAATATATAAGATGATAATATATATATATATCCTAAATGTCCCTTCTCCCACCCTCTCACAGCCTCCTGTTGCCTCTCTTCTCTTCAGATTCTTTCAGTCATGTTATCCACAAACTCTGGCAGTTTTCATTTTTAATGAGCATAAGGACAACAGGTTAATAATTGGATGTCTGTTGTCCAGAGAAAACCATTTAGGATATTGAATTAATTTTGTCTATTCTCACATACAGTGATTAGAAAGGAAAGGCAATTTGGCAGTACTGAGTGCAGGGATAAATGTGTTAGCCAGGTAAGTTTGTTGGTTTTTTTCCCTCACAACATGATTATCAATAAGTACCCATTATTGATACATCATTACTAACTTTCCTAGTTAGTACACCTGTGGTACTAGGAGGTGAGTGGCCTGTTTACTTACAGTTTAAGAATCACAAGTTTATACTGATTTACATTCAGGTCACACTTCGATTTGAAGCTTCATTCCCTACCTAGAAGGGAATTTCTGTCAGAGAATGCAAAATGTTGAGTTCTAATCTTGCTTGTTGAAGCCCTTCCGTTATCAGGCTTCCTGAAAACTGCTTGCGTAGCACTACCGAAGCCTGTAAATTAGAAGTGTGTGTTCTTTTAGAGAGGGAAAAGCAAGAATTTCATTTCATGCACACTTCTTTGTTGACATTTTAACTTGTGCTGTTGAAAAAAAAAGCAACAACAAAAAGACAAATATGCCCTCAGTTCATTTTCCCATGCTAACAGAGCAGCTTTTTTTTCCTGTGGCAAACACACCTTCCAGACAGGGAGTTGCTTTCGGACTTTAGTGGTTCACTCCCTTCCTGTTTGAGACCAATTACGTCTCATTTGCAATACCATTAGTCAAGGAAGTGGCTATCCTGAGGTCACTCCTCAGCCCACCCTTCCTAAATGGCACTGCTATGCCTTTCTTCCGAGCCACCGGGCCATGAGGTTGGGCCCTCTTTGTGGCGTAGGCTCCTCCAAACGTACAAGCAATGTAAACCTTTCAGGACCGGCCACAACCAGCGCAAGTTGAAATCCTCCACACTAATTTGAAAGCTGTGGTTTGAAAAATGATGCTGGCTATTTATTAAAACAGCAAGCATGATCAGACCAAGCCAACTTGCTGGTTTAACAGATGGAAGCTTGTTAAAAATCTTTATTCCAATATGTTAAGAATCCAGTTTTGATACAAATTGTGAAGTATGACTTGTGAGTCAAGCCCCAGTGGAATGAATGTCTCATACTTTGAAAGTCTCAGCTTTACATTCAAGACCCAACATTTGCCACTTTATGATGTTTTGATTTGGGTTTGGGGTTTTTTTTAGAAGTAAATTACTCCCATCATTTAATAATACCCCGTGTTTCCCGTCTTTTATTTTAATTGGGACAGATATTCTGATCCTTCACATTTTATCACTTGAGGAGAGTATGACGATGATTAATAGTTGTTAAATTTATTAAGTTCTCGTCTACCATTTTTACTACCCAGACAACACTGTTTTTTACACTTGAAGCACAAAGAGTTTTAAGTGATTTCCCAAGGTCACACTGTGTACATGACTAGCAGAGAAATCATTTTGTCTTACTGTATGCAAAAGATCTTCCCCTCTCTGATTTCTGTTCTCATCAGAAAGAAGGTAAGAGGGGGAAAATACCACATAAAATTCACTGAACTGTGGCAAATCCATGGAATAAAGAACCAGGTAGTGATAAAAAAAAGAGTCGTGAGCTGAAAGAGGAAGCTTTTGCAAATCTATATGCCAGGTTTCCCTCTGGAAGCAGAATAGCACCCGTGGTGCCCTTGCACATACGCTTTCCTGGGGAACTCTGCAGCCTTCCAGAGTTATTGGCATAGGCTGTGGGGACTCAGTAGCAGGTTTCCGACCTCAGAGAAGCCCTCTCAGGCAACTCACACACCTGGTCACATACCTTCTTCGCCATTTAAATATTCACCATATTTTAATTCAATCGGTATTTGCATAAGAACTATCATAAGACTTTTCTCTGTTGTACTTTATTAAAATGAAAACAGAAAAAGCATCCAACAGGCACCTATGACTACATCAAACGTGACTATAAAAGCTTAAAATAAAATGAAAGTTTGTGTACATTTTGAGATTAATTTTCAAACAGAAAACCTAAAAGTAGGAACACTTTGTGCTTGGTTTTTCACTCCTGTAACTCTAGTTTTGAGCTGAGATGAATAAGGTTACCTTTCAGTCAAACAAATGAAAGAGAACAGAGAATGGCTGTAATGCATGAAGCTCCTCACAGTGAAGCCCCACCACTTAACTTCTAAGAAATAATGTCAGTGTAAATCATGATGTGATGAATGCTTCACTGAAATGATTCATGCCATATGGTCTGAAGAGCAAAACGGGCACAGTTTATTTTTAAAAGAATGAGAAATATGAACTTGGAATATTCATTGCTTTGTCCTGCCAGGCTGAACATTTGCTGCAGCAGGGGCCAGACTTACTGCAGGTCTGTCTTTTTTTTGCTCACTTATGTTGCACCAGTTTGAGGCTTCAGTCTCATTCAATGGAATAATGTCCACAAAATTATGACCCGTACTCAGCAGCGTCTTATGCAAACAAATGTTCACTGGGCACCTACAGACTAAATCATCTTCTCACTTTCTCCTTAAAAAAATCCATAAGAAACTTCAGAAGTAAATAGTCCTCACAGTGTAATGACTATCTTGGTAGTGAGAAGACAACTAAGTGGAAACTCCTGACAGAGGCGAAAGGTGATGGCAATTCCATGAGTCGCTCAGCTTTCCCTTTTGTAAAGCTGCTGATGGTCAACACCTTTCTTGCTATATTGTTGTGTATTAATATATTCAGTGTGAGACTTCACTTACGCAAAAAGGAAGATAGGTTCTTTCAATATTCGTAACGCCTCTCTTATAATGCACCACTAGAAAAAAAAAAGAAACAAATAAATGTAGATGCCTCGTCTGCAATTATTTTTAATAAATAATAATAATAAATAATAATAATAAAAATTATTAATTTTTATCAGTGATGCTAAAAGGTACAAGCACATCTCACTGAAATATTTAGGCCCCACATCTACTCCTTCTAAAGTAAGTGACAAAAATCTCAGTAACTTCAACTATCTGCTATGAAGTCTATAACATTACAGACCTAGACTGTGCCTTATTTGTTTTATTCCAACTCAAGGACAATGAAGAGCCACTGCTCCTTAGACAAGTACTGGAAAAAGAGGACTGGTCAGTATGTTGCAGTCATCGTGCAAGGTGTTGATGGCTGCCTGGTTCTGGCCTCTCCCCCGTCATCTGTGCAGAGAGACACGTGCCCCGAGAAAGTAGTTTGAGAGCAGTCCATTTTCAAGAAATTGAAATTTTCATTCTGCAGATTTTATCACTGTGCATAATTTCTCGAGAGAATCCATTTTGGATTGAAAACTTTGATGTCACTACTTCAGGTGGCTTAGTTCGGTCTGGGAGATGTTAGAAGGCTGATTTCTAAATCAAATGCTTATGATGGGAGGTCAGCTTCAGTTCCAGTAGGGTAGCCCTTAAATTGATGGGCAGGATCCTTGTAGCTAGTATAAATCCATTCAGGTTCAGTGAAGTTGGTACACCCATCATTCACACCTACTGTATTTGCAAAATTGATGTAATTTATATATAGATCAATTTTAACTTGCAGTCTGGTTCCACAATGATGTAATTAAGTTGATACTGCCTGGGGTGGGTACTCCCAAATCATTCTTAAAGGTAAGAAGGAATTTATAGAAGGATTAAAAGCAATTTAACATTAGTTTTTAAACAAGCAAGCTACACTTGTTTAAATGTCAGCAAGTCTGAAGAACAGTGCCTATTTTTTAATAGGTTAAATGAATGGCTAATATGTTTTTACAGATAAAAGCTGAACAGGTTAAACATGTATTAATTTAAACTGATGAAAAAAATCTGTGTAAAGAAGTTATTTCATTTTAACAATTAAACCTGTTATTGATCTGTTTAAACTCAATTAATTTAAGCTTCTTACATTGACTTAAGCATGTATAAAGTGCTGGCTTTTCTCACTCATTTTTAAACCGTGCACATACGGTACACCATTGCACGTAGGCAAGCTTGTGTTACAGGAAAGCATTTATTGTGTAGTATGTTCAATTCCTTTTCCACTCCTGTGATCCCCTCTAGTGGTCAATAATTGTCTGCTAACCATTCCTCAGTACTACAAATTATTTGTACCTCCTCTGCAGGGGAGGTTTGTCTCCTCATCATTTGAATTCAAGAGATCTAGGGGTTTTATTCCCGTGCTGCATATGAGAAGGACAAAGCAACCGAATCTTTCGAAACATGCAGCTAGCGTATCTGTGGGCAGTTTTACTTTCCCTCCCAGGAGCTGACAGACTGTACACACCACGTACAACCAGAAGCCTGTCCTGTTGGCAGGGCAGAGACCAGGAGGTGACCGCTCTGCTGCAGCAGTAAGCAGGACCCTTCCACCCCACCCTTGCCATTAGGCTGAATGAGAACGCCCGGTGCCCATTGGCAAGCCTGGCAGTAGGAACACTTCTCCAGCAGTTTTAAATAACATAACAACGTATGACCTGTCATATTCATACCAGTAGTTCGGTAAGTGGTTGAGATTTACCTTAGTTTAACATCTATAGAAAATTGAGTTATGCATTTTGGTTTTTAGTAAGATTACAGGCAACTTGTAATTGTAGAGATTTTAATACGAATTGGTGGAAGACCTAACCCCCAAATTCCTATCTTCACCTTGCTTTCAACTCAGAGTGCTTTCCAATATATTTAAGAGAGGGGTAGACAGCTGCAGCTGCATCCTCAATTAAGATGTCATTTCGTATCAGTTCAGGTTGTTTCAAGTCAGTGCTGATCCGGTGCTATCTTAATTTTCTAACCTTGGCTGTGCATTTCTACTCCTTCCTCACGTGAGCATCAGGACCTACCTGACAGCTGAGGGAGACAGCTAACTGGCAGACCAGTGAAAAAGAAATCCTGACAAAAACCAAAAAGCTCTAGGGTGCTGATGACCTATTTGAAGCCACATATGCCTTTCACATGAAAGTAATGGCTGTGTGCTGAGACCTCTCCTTTTGGTGTTCTTGTTTGTATATTACAAAGGGCACAGGGCAAAGGGCCACTCCTGTGGGAGTAGGCTGCTACAAAATATTTTTTAGCCAGCTTTATCACAATTTTTTTTCCTTCTGCTGAGATGGAAAATTCAGGAATGGACATGGAGAAAGCTGTGGACTGAATGAATGGCAAAGTTGCGAGAAGGTGTCAAGCAACCTAAGTATATGATCACAACCAAAAATGTCTTTCACTTGTGGGTCTCAAAACACAATTTGTGAAATTCAGACTTGTATTTCCTCATATACATAATACCTCTACTATAAAGTTAGGATTTTTTGAAAAAATCTTGTGGAATTGAAACAGTGATTGATGCACGTGCTTGGCTATCATATATATGCAGCATTATCAAAAGACAGTAGGAGAAATTACTAGTTTATGTATTGTCCTGTAACATAAATTAGCAAAAGACATTTATGGCATGTAGGAAAATTTACAGGGCGAGACTCAGGGAATAGTGCTGCCACCTACTTGTACCACAGAGTACTTCTTAAATTACCAGATTACTTTTTAGTTTCGATAGATCATGTTATGCTTGTTTCACTTCCAGTTGGTCCCAGTTCTTTTTCTTAGCATGCACTGTTGTGTGATATGAAAACTACTCGGTTTCTCAGAACAACTGTACGGTGATGATTCACTATGGGTAGCATCTTTAGAAAAGAAGGGGAAAGAAAAGTGGCTATTTCTGTCTATTTCTGCATATCTTGTTTTCTCCCTCTACTAAATGGACACTCTGTTAATTGGACATTGATGTTGTTTAAGCAGGAGTAAGAATTTTCAGAATCTCCACTCTCAGATGCAGGCTCCTTCATTTAGACAAATTATCACGTTAACCCATTTGAAACAAAAGTCCTCTTAAAGCTCAGTCATATGGAGCAAGACACAGTTGGGAGTTGTGAAAGAAACCGCCGAGCTACTTGCACTGATGTACATCATATGGTTGGCATAAGCCTACCAGACTTTAAGATGCTCGTCTTTCCACCGACTGCCATAAATAACGTTTTTCATTTCTAGATTTCTGTCCGTGTATGTGGGAGGATGTCATGGCTGTCCTGATTCCCATATTTTTTTTTAAAGCTTAGTACTCAATGAAGCCATGTCTTCTCTTAAATGGAAATAATTCAAAATATTTGTTTCAAACATTGTGGAGATTTCACTCATTAAGAGTATCTATGTTGTAATTACTTCCATCTGATTGCATGCCTTTACAAGTCTTCATTACAGATTCAGCTGCCGGATTTTCTGAGGGCCCGTATAAGACAACACTGTTAAAAGAAAAAAAAAGCAGAATTTTCCTTCTAGCTAATAGGAAAGATAGGATTCTACGACTAAACTGGATTAAAACAAAAACTCTGAGGAGTTAATGTAGCAATATTGTTTTAGGGGCAATTTGGGGGATGCTTCACCAGAAGTGGCTGTGAGTGATGGATAAAAGAGGGGCAGTTTGGGACCAAACAGACAAAAGAAGCTGGCACTAGCTTATGTCTCCCTCTCAACATTGCTGTCACTAAAAAATGCTTGGAAATGAGAACTTAGACATCCCAAAATAGAAGACAAAAGAAAATCAAAGATCAGACAAAGTCACACGTTTTGCGAGACCTGCCTTCTAGTTTTGCAATCACTAGGTCTAATAGTACTGAAACTGGAAATCCCTGCAGGTCACAGGACTGAAAAGTGACATGCTCAGTGAGATACAGTGGGTCATCCATAATAATTGCATGCAGTACGCAATCCCGCACCGGCTAAAAAGCTGTATGCTGCTTCCAAGGTCTTCATCACAACAGCCACCTCCAGCTGGAATCCCTGCACTCCTTGGGCAGGAGCAACTGGTCATGCTCATGGCCAGTACCACCGCGTGTGTCAGTACAGCACAACCCACCACATCCCAGCTTCCCTCCATAATTTATTCAAAATATCACAAACAGCCTGGATTTTAAGCTCAACCAGGCTCTGGGAGCTGGTCCCCACCAGGCCCGCAGCAGAAAACTGGGGCAACGGGGGCCCTGCAGTTGTGGTCTGCACCACCTCAGGCAGAATCTCACCGTTCAAAATTCAGAGAAATTGCCCAGGAATACTGCAGAGGTCCAGGCCTAAGAACCCTTTTTTAACGATGTCCCAGAGGAAGCATGGGGCACGCTGTGAGGGTCTGTGGGTGGCAGGGCTGGCTCCCCCGGCACAAGCCGTGTCTGGAGGCCGAAAGGGTAGCCGTGGTCCCTCCTGGTCCTGTACTTCTCCAGATGGCTGGTACCTGATGGAGGCGATGGATGAGCTGGCCGCGGTGGGCAGTGGTTTGGGGCCAAATCCAGAGCAGGGCACCAGGGACAGCCGTAGGGCCAGGAGACAAGGGTGAGCGAGCTTGGACGCTCATCAGTAAAGGAGGACAGCAAGGGCCAGCCTATACGGAAGGTCACAGCATCATAGAATCGTCTAGGTTGGAAAGGACCTTTCAGATCAT
>VYZM01011638.1:2116-15643 GCA_013398915.1 Dromas ardeola | reverse complement strand
GCCTCCGGGTCTGGCACCGGCCGGACTGCCCAGAGCAGCAACGGTGTAAAATTTAGTTTAATTTTCAGTTATCGCCAGTACTCTAGGGCAGTGAGTTGTTAATGATGGGAGGAAATTTGTTTGACTTAACGCTTGGATTAATACTTGAATTCTTGTCTGTTTGGCGTGTGTTGAGACGTGAAACTCTGTTTTCACATACACGTGTGATATGTGAAAGTGCCCGCCTCTTGTTTTCTGACAAACCATCTTGTTTATAAGTTAACACTCTTTTTTTTGTGTGTGTTTAAAGTAAGTCCGAATTATTCCTTGAGAAAAAGAATAATTTCTTTCAGTGTAGTTACTAATTAGTTTATAGTAATTTCTTTCAGTGTAGTTACTAACCAGCTTATGGTAAAATGATCCTAAAAGTGTATATTTTATGTTAAACTTGATTCCTATCGCTAATGTTTATCTCTCTGTGCAGGTACACGGGTCCCCTGTTGGAGGAGGAAGCCCTGAACAAAGCGGCAGAAAATGGATTGTCTTCACCAGAATTTTTTGAGCTTTGCGTTTGGTTAGGTTCCCAAATAAAGTCACTTTGTAATATGGAAGAAAGCATCACTTCAGCAGATGGTATGTGAATGTTAATTTGTTAAAGCAATTTAGTATTTGTTCAGTGGGTTTAGACCCATATTGCTCAGCTAATCGTGAAATTACAGTGTTGAAGTTCAGAAGATAGCTGAAAGGGAGACAAAATGAGGCTGATATTTGCATGTATGTCGCTCTTAGATTAAGGTCTTGTCTTATGAAGATTCTTTCAAAAGAAAAAAAAGAGGTGCTCTGGGGTGTTGTTTTTTTTTTTAGCTCTACATAAGTATAAAAAATACATTCATACATCCTATGAGTGGTTGATACATGTAATCATATTTTGATGGTTTAAATTCCAGTACCTGGTATTTTCAGCTAGTTGGTCCAGTGCAGTGTTCCATTCAGCACTTTGTAGATACGCGAGTTGCTCATTAATGCTACCCGATTCTTCCTGTTGAGTGCTGGAACTTGGATGAGATTTTGTATTGCTTATGTTTTCACAAAAAAGTAGTAAAACCAAAACCAACCATTGAAAATTATGGGCTTGTGACTCTTGTAACTTGTTCCTCAGAAAATTAATTACAATGTTACACTGTTTTGTGACATAGCTGTTCACTTCCTAGTGATACTTACTTGCATTCATGGCTTCAAAGGCTGCTGTAGCATCACCTTCCCGTTCAAAGCATGAGTACAGTATTGCTGTATCAATTAAAAGGCTTGTCTGCTTGTATGTAGGACTTCTTTAAGAAGAAGGAAAATGTTACTAGGGTGGTAGGTGGTAAATCTTTGTCTGCGCTATTGAAACTTGCGATTTAAATGTGTACGTTAAGAAAATTAGATTACAGTTTAATGTTTCTGTAAAAAGCCATTAGCTTTGCATTTATTTATTCCCATAGGTGATAAAGATATAGAGAGCTTCCAGCTTGAGATCAGTGGCTTTCTGAGAGAAATGGCTTGTCCGTATTCATCACTTGTATCTGGAGACATCAAGGACAGATTAAGAGAGAAAGAAGATTGTCTTAAACTCCTCTGTAAGTTTTAAGCATTTTTCCCATTTATAATACAGTATTTCACATGCATGCTCTGTTGTTATTGTACAATTTACATTAAATAGTTCTTTATTTAAGTGTATGTGTACGATAATTAAAATGTAGCTGACCATGCATTGGCTCACTTGTGCAGAAGTGGAATGTAGAAAACCATTAGAAAACTATTTTAGTAGAAACTAAAATTTGTTTGTGAAGTATGGCTCAACCTACTGAGGCCTCCTGATCCCTCTCTCGATCCAATTTCAGCTCAGCTGAAACTGAGACCTTGCTTCCTGTGTTTCACATGTTTCTGGGCAGCTTCAAAGAAAATGCTACATGATTGGAAGGTGCTGAAAGCAGGATTGAGTCTAGGTTTAAGTTAGACTTGGACAAAGGAATAGCAGCGGGAACCAGGATGATAATAAGAAACTAGCCAAGGAACTAGAGGTCTGGTGGCAGAAGTGGGTTAAGCAATTAAATACAGTATGTAGACTGAAGGTAGGAAGTCAGGTGAGAGTTAGTTCATGTAAAGAATGGGAAACTGATACTGACCTGTCCAGGACAGCACTGAGAAAGAGTCTTCGTTTTATCATGGTCTTATTATAAGCGTATATATTGTATTTGTATATGAGAATGTGGATGCAGAAATATTCACGTGCCTCTAAATCTGCCATTATGAAACTTTTCTCTCTAGTATTTCTAAGTACAGAACTTCAGGCTTTAAAGATTTTGCACAGCAAGAAAATTAAAGGCTCTCATTTGGAAAAGCACAATGAAGTTTATCAGGAAGTGCAAGCTATTTGTGATGCTCTGGGCCTGCCAAACTCCTCGTCTTCTGGTATTCCTCTCTTGTTAACCAATGTGGAACAAAAGGTATGGGGTTTTATGTGTTCTCTGTATTGTTAAATTATAAGCATTATCTCTGTAAGCATTCATCTTACAGTTAAGGGCCCAACAGTCTAATCCATAAAAGCCCTATCTGACAAGTGCAAAGAAATTTTTATTCTGAAAGCCAGCTTTGTGTTTAAGTTAAACTGTTTTAGTTATGAGATGAAGTGTTTCAGCATTTCCCTGAGGGTGCGATGTACCTGATGAGGCATACTTTGCCATGCAAATTTAAGGTATGAGTTAAAGAAACAGTTTTTCAGTTACCCATTCAAATGGGTTGCATTCTGCATCAAGCAGAAGACTTTGGGTAATAACTGATTGTGCATTTGTGTACCTGTAGTTGTTTCTGGGATGTATTTAATATCCAAAACTTAAATTTTTGCTTTTTAGTTTGTGAATTTCTTAATTGCAAGTATTGATTTGTTAGCGTCATTTCCTTAGTTGCAGACGAGGATGAAAATACCTGAATTACCAATAGCCAGTGAATAATCCAACTTTAACCTTATTCAACAGGATAGTTCTTTCAGTTGTGTCCCATCAGTTTCTAACTCGTTTCACTGATGTGATCCTTAATCTGACTTCCTTACTGCAGAATGTAAATAGGCTCTTGGGGTGGAATTTATCTTCTCTGTCAGGCAGCTAAAAGTTCTGATCTTTATTCCTCCCTAGTGTTTGGGGAGAGAGTGTAAGACCGATCCCTTTTAAGAATTATGGGAGATACATGGAATGAATCTCCCTCTGCTGCTGAGTCTTCGAGTTTAATAATTTTACATGATTATGCTTCTTTTTTTTTTTTTCTTCCTCCTCCTCCTCCTCTTCTCATAGGCTAGTGGGCAGTTGAACATTCAGAGGTTTTGGGCAGAGGGCCTGTTCCTTGCATGGTTTTCTTACATCTGTATGTCTTCAATGTGACAAAACAAAACCTTTAATAGATTCATTTATAAAAAGCAGCATCCAAATGGCAGTGAAAATGCCTATTTCTGCACTATTAACTATGCTTGATCTATTTAGTTCTAATAAAATCTTTATATCCAGTCTTTCCATTAAATATTCTTGAAAGGTTGAAAACCAATTCTAGTACTGTTTATTGAGGATTAAAATGTCAGAGTTCCAGCTAGTAACTAACTGATTGAAACGTGCCTAGTACTGTTGATCTCCCTCTGTGGGTGTTAGCTGTGTTTCCATCCACGTGGGTTTGTAGGCAGCAGCCATGGTGGAAGTGGCCTTCCTTGCTCACTTCACTTCTTGGGTACAGATTTATTTTCATCCCATGTTAAAGGGGTAGGACTCTACTTCTGCAATTGCAGGACAGCAAGACCAGGCCTGGTGGGCCAGTTCCAGAAGGTTTTCTTTGAATTATTAAACTTCTGGTATCTGCCAACTTTTGCAAAGTCCAAGATTTCCTTTCAGGTAGGATCTCAGGCTTGAATTGGTGCGTAGGGTGATACTGTTACAGTTTATGTAAGCTGTTACATTTTCATAAAACTAAAATGAGCAAAATCTTTAAAGCGTGTTATCTTTTTCTTTTCTTTTTTTTTTTTTTTTTCTTTCAAGAATTCTGCTTGGGCTTTTTTGCAGTGGTTTTCAGATCTTTCAATTCCACGGTGGTTATATCACTTGTATTCACTCCAGTGTGTAGAAAGGTGGCAAAACTAGTTTGTTAGTCTTCTGAGACTCCAGACTAATAGTATAATTTGTGCTCTGTGTGTTTCATCCCTTACAAACACAGGAATTTTTTCCTGCCTCTCAGGAGATTTTGTAGGATTTCTACTATATGTTTTGTTGTCCTTCATCCCTCACTTTAATATAGGGCAGGTTCAGAGTTATTTTGATACAGTACAGAGTTAGACACCTACGTTTGTAGATGTAGCTGTGTTAGAATGGAATTCATTTGCTGTGTAAAAACTTTTTTTCAGAGTGCCTTTTGTTACCTTTTTTTTATATTCTCACAAAAATTCACTTGAAATGATCAGTTTATTTTTCCAAATATTTTGTTGCTTCTGATTTAATTAGGTTCTGTGTAAAATTGCACAGTTGATTTTTAGCATTATACTATGTCATTTGCAATAGAGACTTACATACTAATCTAGTATTTTTATTGAATTTGCAAATGTATCTGCAGCATTTCAACATATCTACTCTTTGTCTAGCATCTTCAGCATTGTCAGTAGCTATGGGAATAGTTCTGAGAATAGTTTGGTTGTGCAGCAGCAATCTACCAAAGGGGCAGATCACGCATTGCATTTTGGTATGGAACGTTAGAACATTGATTGTTTTTAATAATTTATCAGTTTATTTGAAAGACTAGTATAAAATCAAGATTCCTTTCTTCATTTAGACTATGAATTTTATTAATAGCTCAAACTTCGAATACGCAATCACAAGAAGCACTTTTTAAATTTGCATCTCCTGTAATAAACTGGGGTAGTGGTTGTCAACATACATAAGAAAACATGAGAGATGAATTGACAGTATTATAGCCTCCGACCACTACATGTATTTTATTTTATAGCACTGAAAAACTACTAGTAATTTTTTAGTTTGTTTTTTTTTTTAAGATACTGTTCCCTTATAAAGTGTATTTACAAAGGGAGGCATTCTGAAATTTACCAAAACCCCCATAAATTCTAAATGAACCTTGATCACAGATTCAGAAAAATTTATGTCAGTGTTCTGCTTTGTAACTCATGCTCGCATCTGGCTTTTTTCCTATGAAGATAGTGTGAATTTCACACCAATTACAAAGTGAAATTCTAATACCATTTATTTGAAAGACTTCTTAATACAATATCATTCAAAAGATTTATAGGGTTTTTTTTTGCCTACATTATTTATCTTCTAATATGTAAAAAGTAGTCCCCTAATAGTAGAGAATAAAAAGAAATTATAAAGGGTTACCGACGAAATTAAATCGAAACTAAGCTAAAATAACATTTAAGTGAAATAGGAGACTAATATCTTTAAAATATTTGGGAATACATCCTAGAACTTATTCATATTTAAGTTAGTGTGTTACTTTTAACTGTTAGTTTTTAATAATTTTGCAGACATAATGGTGCCCGTACATTAACTATTAACATAGTTGCAGGGAACAAGACGAAAGAGTTGTCTTCTTCACCAGACATAAGGGTCAAACAAAAATGTCTTTAAAGTTAGAGTGATCTTTCTGCAGTTGTGAAGTACACCTTATGACTAATTAAGACAACATTTCTTCCTTAAGGTGTTGATAGTTTAACTTAAATTAATAAAATGACACCTCTCTCCAGGTCAGGTTTTTTCAAAATCTTAGAAACCCTGGAAGTGCTTGCATGTACGATGTTTATGAGTGCAAATGGTGTACAGCATAAAAATTACTGCTCTATTTTGACCGAGGGTAAAGGTAATTAATAAATATATGGAATATGGTAGTGAAATGTGAGCTAAAAATTTTTTAAAGGAGTACAGACTTACAAAACAGCTGAGAAATGTCATGTTCAGTACATTAAGATCTGCTTTATTTGGTAACAATAGAATAACTGTGTATTTTTATATGGCAGATTTTGAAGTCTATATTTTTGTCTCAAATCCAATAACTGATTTGGTTTTGAACTATTTTTAGAGTGTGTGAACTTCCAAAGCAATCCCATGAATATTTAATGTTATTAAGGTCATCGGTTACACAGTATGTCAAATAGTCAAATATATTTGTCTCCATCTAGCTTTTAGTTAATTGGTGTGCTTTTTACAGCTGAGTGTATGAGAACTTTAGGATGGTTTTGCTGGTACGATTTGTTTTACATCTCTCTGAGTATGTTTTCACTGCTCTTTTATCTGGGCACTGCTTTTGGTATTGTTCCCACTTATACATAGAGACTTCTTTCTGGGTGGTGGTGGTTTTTTTTAAACTCCTGCTAATCCTTCTTAGTCTAGGGCAACTGTCATGTTTAGGAATGGGGGTTAGAGAGTGGATTCTCACATCAGCTACATTCCTGTCCTCTCACAGAGAGGTGTATGTCAAAGCTGTTGTGCTCATAGCCTTGTCCTCAGTCAGGAGTGGACGATGTATTCTGCAACTGTAAAACAGCTCAGCTTATTTCACCATTGTGGTTGCAGGATACGCCCTCAGAGTCCCACTGATGGGAGTGAGGGAGTAAAGTGGAGATTCAGTAACCGGGCGTGACTTTACATTGTGTCACAAACATGAATGTAGACTAGTTCATCAGTGAAAAGATTCCTCCTTAAATGTTATTTGATTAATAAACCTATCACTGGATGAAATTACGTAGGGATTCTCTTTAACTTGGAATGAAAAGGTTGCGGAAATTTGGGGACAGTTTCCCAGTCAATAAAGGATTGTTTCGTTTAGCTGCCCTTGTTTCTTCTAGTTCTGATTTTCACTGATTCTCTTCCTTGATTGTTCTCTCTAAATTTCCTTTCATTCTTCAGTTTATGGAAATCAGGAGTACACAGTGCTGGGTTAGGTCTTTTAATTGTGACCAGCTTGTCATGGTAGAATGTATGGCTTTTGTACGTGGAGCCCAGTGTTGTATATACCTCTTAGCTGTCCTTGCAGCTGCAAACTTGCAATAGTTCAAACCTCTAGATAGTATTCAGCATCACCCGTTTCCAGATTTTCTTTCACTCTGTAGCTATAAATTACACTGAGGATTTGTTTTCGTTTTGTCATGTTGTTTTTTTCCAGCAGCCAATCTCATTTTGATAGACTCTCTTCCTTTCAACTCATTGGAACCTTTGAGGTTATATTTCCAACCTTAATGGTACATGGATAGACACCTCTTGCCTAATGGCATTTTTAATTCATCTGCTCTTTATTCCTTCTTCTATACTAATTACTGATTTCTTAATCTCTTGCTGTCATACTGATCTTATTATATTGTTGATTGTTAACTTCAGTTTTTGATTCTTCAGGCACTTGTTTAAATTCAAGCATGGTTTGTGCTTAGGTACATTTGAATTTTGAAGTAGGTTATGAGAGGCATCCTATATATGCTTCACTAAAGTCTAAACAAGTTGGCTACGTTTAGAAGACAGACAAATCGGACAACCCTGGAGGGCTTTTTATAGAGTAGAGAAAGGTTGCAAAGAAGCAAGAATTAGCAGAGAAAGAGGAGTTCAGGGATCAGTAGAATATATGGAATTGGACTTCACCCCTTATTGTAACTTCTTTTTTGATATGGATGGAGTATAATAGCAGGGAATATTACAATAACTAGATGGCCACTTTTCAGATACTACTAGGCTGTCTTTTCTTCTCAAGTCAAAACAATTTTCCCATAATTTGCTCACTGCACAATAATTTTTACTTCAGACTTTTTCTAGGGGTATCGTGTTTTGAACTTGCCACAGTGCTGCCCAAAGGTGATCTAAAAAGAACAAAATATATACCTTGATTTTCACACAGAATTTGAGATCAGATTCTTTCCTTGGTATATGCAAAAAAAAAAAAAGGAAAAGGAGATCATTACAAAAACCCTGAAATACAAGAGTTGATTTATCAAGTATTCTTTTTCAAGTAGCTTTCTTTAATCAGTTATCTAAGTGCTCTAGAATTTGTTTTCTGTCTCCTAGAGTTTTTTTTCGTGGTAATCACTGGAGATTTTCACTATTTCTGTAATACGTATGTCTTAAAACTCTGACAAGATGAACTAATATAATACTGGAAGAGTGAGCTTTGAACCATACCTTTATGATAAATTTAATGTAAATGCCTGTGTGCCTACATGAAGTCTTATGATCCTTGCACATGTTTCTAATGGCTGTCCTCAGCTACAGGTTTTACTGTAGATCGTGCACTACCTTAATCCTTCCTTGCAACATGTAAAAGAAAATTAACACTAGTTTTAGTCTTGTTTGACTTGGTTCCCCATAATTATTTACAAAAGCAAATGAAGATGTAGTTCTTCTCCCCATCAGACTTTGTGCAAAACTTGCAGTCTGCATGCAGTCTACTCTAGCTGAAAAATCAGTTGGCCGGAAAGTTATGTACAAGTGTTGTGGGCGTTGATGATAATGGTTGTAAAAGGGCTTTGTTAAAGGAAGTTCCTTCAAGAAGAGGAGGTAGAGGTTTCTTGTAATGAGAGAGGAGAATGCAGTGGAGTTTGGAAGGCCGAAAGAGAGAACATACTTCATCCCCAGCTATCAAGGGCAAAAACTAATGGAAGAAGTATAAGCAAGGCTGATTTGTAGCAAATGCAAAAGTCTTAAGCGTAATGTTAAATGGAACCAATTATAGGATTAGAAGAAAATTAGTGAGAGAGAATGGCGGCATACCTGTCATATCTCCTGCCTTTCTTACTAGCACCCATCACCAGATTTTTGTAGCCAAGTGGAGCAGTTGGCAACAGGACTCCTAGCTTCCAACTGTCGCATTTCCTTAGTTGTAGTTACAACACTTATTACCAAATAAAACGAGTAATTTAACTAGTCCTACTGCCTATATGCACTTGACAAATTTGTTAGTCGATATTGTTCTATTATAATTGGGAGGAGAAGTGGTGTGCCATAAAATAATTTTGTATAGAGGTTGGTCATATAGTGAAAGTATTCAGGAAATCTTCTTTTTGTAATGGATGATAAGCCAGAAGATGTGTATTTGATTTTATGAGTTTGCTGCAACAAATGTGCTATGTTTGATCTTACGAGTAGCAAATTGTGATGGCAGCAAATTGTGCTGAAATAAATGTAAATATAATTTGTGTTCTGAGAAGTGTATGTTTTGTTTCAGATAAAGGACGTTCTCTCAAAAGTTCAAAATAACCACGTGGGGAAATCGCTGCTAACAAAGCCTCTGAATTCTGACCAAGTGGTAAAAAAAAGTCTCTCCATTTCTTTTCTGTATTTAACAGGATGGTCAAAATTAATGCATACAGCTTCATCTAACTTTGTCCATTTTACAGTCACTGTTCTATTGCTAAATATTAATACTAAAATTCAATTGTTAAATATTAACAATACTGATCAGTTACTTCCAGAAGTAATGTTATAAAACAGACTTTGTGTTGATTCATGCACTTACTAACTTTCAAAATATTTTGTATATACATACTACTGTAACACTACACAGATGCACCCCTAATTTGTTGTAGTTTATAGTGGTCACCTGGGGATAGACATCTTAATTGCTGAATGGAGTTAACTGTAAATTGACTTCTATAACCTAATAGGTTTGAATGTTTGGATTTTTGATTGTAACACTGCAGGAAAGATTGGAAAAAATCAATGATGCTCTTCGCAGTGAGTATGAATGTCGCCGTCGTATGTTAATGAAGAGGCTAGATGTGACAGTACAGTCTTTTGGCTGGTCTGATAGAGCAAAGGTAAGCTTGCTGTATTTTTTGCTTCCTGTAGGTGGGAGTCTGCTACAATTCCCCAGGTCTTCCCACTGACTATACATACCACATAGATACACTTCTGTTACTGTTGTCTTCTTTTCAACCAGTTTCTTATCTCGGGTTGTAACATCCAGTTCCTAGATATTGAGGAAGGGGAAGGATTTGACCAGAAGGCACAGTTCATCCTTTGTGACTGTTCATAGCTTCACAATTATAAATTCTAGCATCCTCTGTTGGGGTTTCTCACTTTAATAAGTTTACATCTCCCCTTTTTTCTTTCCTGTATCCACCACCCTCCAGTCAAGCAAACTGGGAGGGAACTTCAGCATTTCTCATGCAGATGCAAGAGAAAGACAAATGCTGGGCCTTAACATAGGTAGATTGGGTGCAAAGAGTGACTGCCCATAAAGACAGTGAGATTACAGTGTCTGCGACCTATCTTGGATTCAAAGCTACTGAATAAACAGATGGTCAGTTGAACAGGTTATTTGAATAGCAGCTTGTACAAGAAAAGCACGCAATTACTTGTAATCTTTCAGGTGGCTATAAATTCCAAACCACTCCTCTGGATTTTCACTGCTGTTATAATTTTAATTGTGATCATTTCATTTGTGCTATTTCCTAGCACTCTGTATATTAAAAAATAACCATGACTTAACCAGTTTGATATTTCTGAAATATAAATATATATTGTTTCTATCCAAGAGAGTAGGGTTATCTCCCATATGTACAAAACATTTGTAATTTGATAAGTGTACGTGTGGGAAGCTGGAGGCAGATGTTATTGCTGTTGAGCTGCAAGATCAACTTCCCTTCCACAGGTTTGTGTAGAAAGCTTGTGATGGATAAGTCTTAAAACTTCGAAAGCTTACTGAAAGTGTGGATTGTTACAAGTCTTTCTGGTGTCACAATTTGTGATTGACGTATGCAGACAGAATCAGTTTCATGAAGCTCACTAAGTATCACTGGAAGTCATGAGTCTAGATGCTGCTGTGCTCCTTTGGAACGGCTTGCAATTTAATTTCTGCAGGGGTTGTGAATGCTTTTATACTACAAGAAATGAAAAGGAGGGTGTTTAGCTCACAGAAGCCAGGAGATCTCCCTACATGTATAACTTCCTTATAGCTATATATACAACTATATATTTTTTAAATTTAAAGTATACTTCTAAAATGTAGTTGATGTCAACTGATGACTTACGTAGAGACTAAAATTTTAAGTCATTTGATATTACTCCATTTAAACAATGTGAAAAAAATTAATACATTTTCAGAATAGAACAATAGTTTTAAATGTTTTTTAATGATGAAAGTAATAAGATGATTCACTTTCATGTCTTATAAAGACTGTTGATGTGAAACAGTATGCAATTACAGAAATAACTAGGCTACATAGCAGTTCAAAATTATTTATGATTTTTAATCTTTTTTCCTTATTTCTTTTGTAGAAATATTTGTTTGTAACTTCTCCAAGAAGGTTTTGGGGATTGAAAATGTTTTGGCATTGATCTAATTTAGATATTTATTCTTTTTAAGCCAAGAGGCAAATTGTTGTCCATTTTTAATTTATTTGTTGGCTTGCCTCTTTTTCCCAGCATTAAATAGGTATTTATACCTTTCTCTGCTTTTGATGGTGTGGCATTTTTTGCGTGGGGTGGCTTTTTTTTTTTTTTAACTTGTTCAGTCACCGAGTAATTGCCCAGCAAAACAGTCATGTAAAGGAACAGCACCTGTTGTCTGGTCCATCCAAGATTGAATTTTTATTTTTTTTTGCTCTGAAGATCATTCTAGATTTTCCCAGGAAGTGCATTTATTTTTCTTTTTTGTTAAACAAATGAAATATTAAAGTGTGTTTGGAAAAAATCTTATTTTCTCCCCTTCTCAGTCTCACTTTTTCATGGCTTGCACAAGTGTTTTGCTGCATTGGTATGCTGTAAATTTTTTTCCACAATTTGACCTTACTTTGAAGCTGCTCTGTTTTCATCGCATTTAGAAGTGGTCTGTTAAATATGGTTATGTAAAGCTCTTGGGAGTGGACTCTTAAATGTTAGTCTTTAGATATGTTGGAAAACATCAAAAAATCTGTTTGATGCCAGTGGATAGGAGAATTTATTTTGTACTGGTGCTAAGCTTCAGCGTCAATTAAACGTAATCAGCAGCATTTTTTGTACAGGATCTCCATCAGTATGAAGAGAATTGGTAACAACTGGCACTACGTTTTGTAAGACAACCTAGATTTTCAGACATTATACACAGTTCAAATTGAAACTTACCGAGGCTGATACATGGTTTACGGTAAGTGTGTTTCTGTTTTATGCCTAGCAAGTAAGTTGTGTTTGATTTTTATCATTTAGGTAAAAACAGATGACATAGCACGAATCTATCAGCCCAAGCGCTATGCATTATCTCCGAAGTCAACTATTACCTTAGCTCACCTTCTTGCTGCTCGAGAAGATTTATCGAAGATCATAAGAACAAGTAGTGGATCAACACGGGAAAATACAGTCTGTGCAATCAACAAGGTATGCTTTTTCTTTCTGGGATGTGGTAAAAAGACATGGGAGTTTACAGACCTATCAAAAGTTATTTTGGAATTATATTCTTTGCTCAATACTTTCATTTTTTTGTAAGATACGTGGTGCTTTAAGAAAGGAGGGTTTGCAGCATTCCGGTAAACATTGTAGTGACCTTTTTTATCTTATTAGACGGTCAGTGATGCAACAGGATGAAGCCGTAGTCTAGATGAGAAGGAACAGTGGTGGTGGGTGTATGCGTACGTGTGCGTGCACATGTGTTTAAGTGACGTCTTGAGTTCAGTGGAACTGCACACCTCAAGTTAAGAGTATGTGCAAGTCTTTCTGGTATCAGTTCCTGGGCTACCTGTTGCCAGGATTATGTTGTTCAGTTCATAAACCAGCGTCTTTAGTTTATCACTGTATTATAAACCACAAAAGTTTCTGTGGAAGTGTCCTTTTGCTGCGAAGTAAAATTACTTGGTTTGACTACACTAATAAATCAACGTTGTACTGTTTTCTTGTGTGTGATAAAAGCTGAAGCTTGTGAGCAATGACATTAGTTTCACCATTCAAATGGTGACTAAGCCTGTTTTTATTAATCCTTTATTTACAGATTATTCTAAAGTTTTGTGCTTCACTTAGATACCTTTTAATACATTTTGTTCCCAAAGATTCTGGAATTTCTTAGTTATTGTAGGATCTCAGAGAAAGTTTTTTTTCTTGAGAGGACTTTAATTGGAGTGCCTGGGACTGACCAGAGTCTGTTAACATTCATAACACAGTNGTGCCTGGGACTGACCAGAGTATGTTAACATTCATCACACAGTTTAGGAAATATGAAAACAACACAAGACAACCTACTTGGATACCTCTTTGTTATTCAACTTGATGTTTTGTGTAGCTTTGTCCAGTACAGTCTCCCGTTTTCTACACTGAGTAATACCCACCAAAGTCAAGATCATAAGGAGTCTTTTCTATATGAATATGTATTTATATATTCATATATATTATATATCAATTATGTATATTGCTTATTGTAATACTAATACTTCACATACAAGTAGTTTTCTTCATAAAGTCTTCACAAAAGTAATATGAGCTAGCTAGCTGCAGTTATTTCAATTTTACTGGTGGAAAATGGGATTATTTTCAGAGTTCTGTTGTGTTGTGACAAGTTACAAGAACAGGAAGTAGGAAT
>VYZM01011637.1:149343-161043 GCA_013398915.1 Dromas ardeola | reverse complement strand
CTGTCCAGGTCTCTCTGTATGGCAGCACAGACTTCTGGTGTGTCAGCCACTCCTCCCAGTTCTTTTATCATCAGCAAACTTGCTGAGGGTGCCCTCTATCCCTTCATCCAGGTCATTGATTAATATGTTGAACAAGACCAGATCCAGTATTGATCCCTGGGGAACACCGCTAGTTACAGGCCTCCAAGTGGACTCTGCACCATTGATCGCAACCCCCTGAGCTCTGCCATTCAGCCAGTTCTCAATCCACCTTACTGTCTACTCATCTAACTCATCTAACTCATTTCCAAAGCTTACCTATGAGGATGTTATGGGACACAGTGTCAAAAGCCTTGCTGAAGTCAAGGTAGACAACATCCACTGATCTCCCCTCATCCACCCAGTCATTCCATCGTAGAAGGTTATGAGATTGGTCAAGCATGATTTCTCCTTGGTGAATCCATGCTGACCATTTCCGATGACCTTCTTTACTTCTACATGCTTAGAGATGACATCCAGAATGAACTGTTCCATCACCTCACAGGGATGGAGGTGAGGCTGACCAGCCTGTAGTTTCCCAGGTCCTCTTTCTTGCCCTTTTTGAAGACTGGCGTGACATTGGCTTTCCTCCAGTCCTCAGGCACCTCTCCTGTTCTCCATGACCTTTCAAAGATGATGGAGAGTGGCTTCACCATAACATCTGCCAGCTCCCTCAGCACTCACAGGCCAACACTTTCCCTAGTCTTTCTTTTTCTGATGATGTACTTGAAGAAGCCCTTCTCATTGTCCTTATTTTATTCTCCATATGCTGTGGATAGTCCTGTCTTACAGGTAGGGAACAGTAGCAAAAGACTACTGCATCACCTCTAACATCCTTGAGTAGTGGGTATGTACTCATGGGTCTCACAACGCAGTTCTGATCCTCCTCAAAATGCCCTTAAGAAATTCTCACCATATCTGCCAGAGACTTCAAAAGCCCAACAGGCCACCTACCTTCCTGAGCCCTAATACTGAAGAACTACAGCACTTCTGAGCTTTATGCTTGTTGGACTAGAAAGTTATTTTGCACCCTATAGAATAGCTTCAACTTTCAAAAGGAACACAGATGAAAAAAGACAATTTAATCAAACTACCAAGAACTGCTAACTTTAATTCGTATCATCAGTTCTCCAGAAATAGTGCAGACTTTGCTTCAAAGACCTTTGCGATCCTGGTGGTAGACTGTGTTTTGGGCTAGCATAAATTTGGGTGAGCTGGAAAACAGGTATCAAATCCCTGGTTAGTAATAAAATTGGAAGAAGTAACCCAAAGGAGTTACAAGGTTGAGGGGAGAATTTCAGCAGCCTTATTACAAGATGTCCCCTGTTTTTCAGGGATAATTTAAAAAAAAGCGAATTAGACCCTTTATGCCATTGAATCATAGTTCATATCTATTAAATTGTGTCCTTTTTTAAAGTTATACAAACAAACAAGTCATCCCAAACTTCTCACTTCCAGTCCCTTTGCAGCCTTCCAACTCAAAAAGGTAAAACGGATTTTCTTAAAGTTTTTTGAGGAAAATGTAATCCCATAGTGAACAGTGTGAACTCCAAATTTCATCCCAGACTTAATTTTTATAGCCCATTTATAAATCTTTGATATATAGGTTTGTAATGGAAATACTGACAGACCCATAGCAATAGTGCTACTCTAATAAGATTTGTCATTTATGATTAATTGAGGACGGTCTTAAAACATCTCTTCTAAAAGCATCTTCTTTCCATCTGCTTTATTTCCCATAGAGCTATATCATAAAATTAAGTTCCTCAGTTTTGTCAAGTGCCAGAGACATTCTGCTTATTTACCCTTAATGATAATCCAAGCTTCTGACATGTAATAATTTCCTGTGTGTCACTTCAATCAAACTGATTTTATTGAAAACACACAAAAGCAGGGTCTAGGAATCTGCACTGGTTTTAATAATGAATTTCAAATTGCTATATTATTTTTAAATCTATAAAATACAAATGGTTTTAAAATAGATGTGTGCCTAATTACATGATTGAACTAAGAATACAGAACAAGAAAAGATTGGTTATCAGAAGACTATTTAAAAAAAAATGTTTCATTCTGAATGTTTCACTTAGTGCATTAATACCACTTTGTGAATGCAGTTCGTTTACTCTAGTGTAATTGAATTTGCTTGTTAATCTGTTTCCAAAAGGTGTTTAGAGATACAGCTGTACAAGCAAATGGAATCTTACAAAAATGAATATTGATGACGATCCAGATTTCCTTATTCCCAAAGGATTGTTAAAATTTTACTCTAAATCTTTAAAAAGATTTTTTATCTTGCTTCTTGCGTATATTAGTGATGTGGGCTGCTTATTAATCAATGTTTAACAATGTAATTACAGATGGTTTTAGTCTTACCAGATAACACAGATTAATAAATGACCTGCAACTAGTGAAGTGTGTAGAAAGGGTAATGAATTCCTTCCATCAGCACATTAATTTATTAGTAATAAACAAAGAGTATGATGAATTAGAAGAATTTGTAGAGTTTCTGAATATTGCAAAGAAATTTCCAGATGAAAGCATTTAATCATGCAGTTTTCATTCATTTATTTCACTTTGTGTGCTATACTGTGCAGGGATTTGCTTTTCTGAGCTGCATTAAGGAATCCGTTGAAAACTAGGTTTCCAGAGTTTTATATCAGTTCACATTGGTTCAGCTCATACTGCTACACACCAATTTTACCTGTCAATGACGGTGGTGTAACTTTGATGTGAACTAATTAAATTCTTTCCATATAGCAAAACAACTTAATGTAGCTGAGCAAAGCACTGCCAAATTATCCCTGTCTCTACACTGGTGATAACTGTGTGGAATTCCTTTGGAGAACCGTATGCAGTCGTAGGTAGGAAGATGCAGTTATAGAAGTAGCCTGATAAATGTGACCTAACCGTCAGTTAAGTGTAGTTATTGCACATATCTTCATGATAGAGTGTCATAACAGTTGAAATCATAAGCAAACGTCATTTTAAAATAATGTTGTTATTGTAGCCTCCTTACGAACTCTTCTGGCTTGCCATTATTTGCATATAGACCTTTTGAAATCAAAGTTGCACCTTTCTGAGAATTCGATAACTCCCTAAAAATAGCAAAACTGAAGGTGAGAAAAGAAGGTAAGGCATGGATAACACACCATACCCGATGGCATCATCAGAAACCCAATGACATCATCAGAAATTACATCAAACAGTAACAAAAACTGTTTAGGTGACTATCACGGTATCCACAGTGATATCCTGATACATCTCCCTGCACAGCAGAGCAGCCTCCCCTTTTTGTGGCTTTGCTCCTGTTAGTCTCCTTCCTTGAGCTGTCTCTCTCCTCAGCTCAGCAGAGAGAAGGCGGAGGTGAAGGCAAGCTGTCCTCTTCATCTTCTCTCACGCCTCTCATTTCTCCAGCCCAGCCTTGAAACAGAGCCAGAACAGTGAGCAAGTGGTGTCACGTAGATCTGCCATGCCCTTAGGTGAGAGAGAGTGCTTCCTGGGGACAGGCAGTACTATATCTCAAGGAGGAAAGCAGTTCTAACATCTCCAATCCCACTGTAGGTTACTGTCTCAACTGCATGACAGATTTCTTCAGGAACAATTCCTAGCAAAATCAGACTGGTGGGAAGCTAATGGGAGAAGAGGTGGAGAGAGAGATCTCCATTCCCACAAAAACCTGCAGAATCCTTGCTCAAAAAAAAATAAAAATTGAGTATCATCCAGATACTTGATATTATAGGTTTGGTTTTTTTGTATCTACGTTAACACAATTTGAAAGATTTAAATGGTATAACATCATCAGGTAGAAACTTAAGAGGTACACAAAGACATTAAGTCCAGTGGCTCACATCAGGTAAGATGCACAGAAGCATGTGCAGAGGACTATTAGAAGAGCTCGGAATCTATTGTGCTTTGATCAACATCCAGCCCTATTACCTATTGCATCTAAATCCTGCGCTGACTTCTGTGAGAACTGCATAGATGGAAGAATTGCAGCGGTGACTTTCAAAGTGACACAGTGACAGAAGCACATCCAGGGGGAACCTGAGGGCACGTCTAAAGGGAATTCGCAAGCAGAAATCACTGGGACAGTACAAGCTATGCCTAAAAATATGCATAGTTTTTAGTAGGTTAGAATATGCTGTAATGAATTATGTAACTGGTATGAATTCTTGCCAAAAAGCCCCAACTAGCATAATGCTGTTGCAATTATGTCAATTCACAGGAGATAAGGGACTGGCCCTCTGTACCCAGTATTGCGTACATGAAACTATATTATCTCTACATTCCATTTATCTCCCACTATTGAATTTATGAGGAAATTATGTATGTAGACACATACATATGCATATTTTACAAATAAATGTACTGAACAGTTTCAGTCTGAAGAGATACAGTACAGCACTTGTTTTGAAAGAAAAGTATCTTAAATTAATCTCCTAGTGAATCCGAATTCAGATGAAGCTCTTGCCAGCTGACAGCAGTTACTCACAGGTACAGTAGAGGCAGTGCAGACTTAAAGCTATGTACTGATTTCAGCTGGAAGGAATGTGACAAACTATGTTATTTTGCTGAGCCTGATTAAGCACCTAAAATCTAGCTTGATTATGCTACAGACGGTTATATGCAAGGCACATTATATGGCAGGACAAGGAGGCTGGTATAACATTAAAGCCCTGCAATCACTGTTTCTGACTGAGAGAGGAAAACCTTTGCATAGGCATGCTAGAAGACAGCCTTCAAAGCATCATCTTGCAAATTATGGCAAGGGGCAAAGCCAGGGGCAAGCTGGGGGAAGGAAGAGTGGGTTGGGACAGGGCTGCAGAAGGCAGAGACTGAAACTGGTCCTGCAGTGCACCAGGCAGCCTCAGTTAGGCGTGTGCTGTAATTTTGCGTACACACCCCAACCACTTTTGGGTACACTGAGGACATTTTCAGCTTACCAAATCAGAAAGACACGAAGGTGACTTCTTGCCCTCTCAGCCTGCCATGCCCTTTGACTGTAAATTGTAAGCGGTGCACTATGGTTTTGTCGGGGTGTTTTTGTGCAGCAATATTCATTGAGAACTCTGTGCCCATTCTGGGGGAAAAACAAACTCCCACTACCCATATGGGATGATTAGGAAGATAAATCTTAATACTGAAGAAGGAAAAAGTAGCGTTGAGTTTTTCTCCTAGAATTCAGGAAGCTGATTTCTGCTGAAATGTCTTTGGCAGATGCTCTGGTCTGGAAGACTACCTTTTTTTTTTCGTAACACTGGAAGTTCAATTAGGTAAGTGGATTTCTTACTGTGGGGCTTACTACTGTCATACAGCAGTTATAGAAATTTGCCTGGTAGTTTGTGAATTAAAAAAATATGTGAAGAAAAAATACAAAATCATACTACCTTACAGACAGCATAAATCTAAATTCTTTGGTTTTAAGGTTCAGTCTTCCGGCTATACTAATTTATTTCTTTTCATGTAATGTTATTTGAATATTTGGTTATATTTGAAAAAGGGATAAAGAACAAAATTAAAAGCAAAGGGAAACAGAAGATGTTGTTAATTCATGTATTACAGTTGCCTTTTATTTTAATGTTTTGGATCATAATATTAAAAAGGGAAAAAATAAAATTTCAAATGAAATGATGCAAGATAGTCTGTTGAGTCTCCCCCAAGATGACTGTTAAGACCTAAATAATTACGGAGTGTGAGGTAGACATCTGTCAAGAATTACAGTCTGGCTATGAGATGGAAAACAAAGTGCATTAACAAATAAATGGTTGATTTCATCATAAAAACAAACGAATTATAGGGTGCTCCAAGATACGTACTATGAATAGCACAGTTTAATATATTTATTACCTGTTGTATGTGTCGTAGATGGTGATGTGGCAAAAGATTATTCAGGTTAGCCACGATTAAGAAAGGTTATGTAGTGGATTAGAAACTCTACCTCTAAGCAACTGGACAACACAATGACAGATTAATTACTATAGACCGCTGCCATGTTATTCACTACAAAGAAGAAGAGAAGAAAAAAAAAAGAACTATTCAATCACATTGATGGGCTTTAAATTTATTGCAACCACTTAAGAGAAAGTCACTGGCAACACTACAGCTCAGTGACAACTGCTTATTGTGCCATCATTGGAAAAAAAAAACCAAAACCAAAACCAAAACAAACCCAGAAAAAATAACCCCAAACAGAAAAAAAAACAAACCCAACCCCAAAAAAACAACGAACCAAGCCCCCCCTCCCCCCAAACCTATACCAACAAAAAATTTGAAAAAAATTAGAGTTATGGTCTTGAAAAAAAATTGATGTACAAAAAGGCACCCCCACCGCATCAGTTTACTCTGCTTACTGCTTACAGTTCAAATCACCTCCTCAAGAGAAACATGTACAATAGAACAAATAAAGGATTTCTTGAAATGAAATGTTTTCTATCTGAAGGAGCTTTAAAGATACTTACTGTTTACTTAAGAGTGTCACTCTCATTCAGCTTGAGTAGCACCTAACTCTCACCTAGATCAATGGAACCGCTTACGAGAGGGAAACATTATCTGAACAGAGGCTTTAGACAGGAGACAACACTGAAATTACTTGGTAAGTGTACATGAAATAATAATAATTAAAAGAAAAGAACCTACTCAGTGGTGGCTGGAGTGAAATTATCCATTTTGTGATGCACATTATCATGGATACAAAGGTAGTCAATCTGGTTGCATGAGGCCAGGAGGGGTCCAGAGGCAGTGTTGCAAAACTGTGATTTATTTCTGTCTGCATTTACTGATCCAGGCAGGTGTTAGCTTGTCCTTTAGGGTCGAATACAGCAAAACCTTTTTTCTTCATTATACAGTCATGTAGCTTAATTTTACAGAGGATTTGTGTCATCCCTGCATTTGTATTACAAGACTATTACTCTAGATAAACCAGAGTTGACTGTATAAAGACAGTTTGTTAGGTACTTCTATTAACCTTTGTCACACTACAGTAAATACTAAAGAAATCACATCCTGAAACTACAGTTGGTAAATTCAAGTCAAAAGTAAATGTATTCTGAATAAAGCCTTGCTTACCTGTGAAACTCACTATCACATGAACTTCCACATTTAAGATAAAATGAATTATGTAAGGTCTTGTGACTTAGCATATCTGCTAAGCATCAGCTGTCTTAGGACAAAGCAATCTTCCACAAATTAGTATGTGTTTTACATGTCAGAAATCTGGTTTGCTTGCAGTGGAGAATGAGAGATCAGGTTTGGGGGGAGGTAAATCTACAGACCAGGATAGAAGTGGCAGTATATGTGTATGGAAACTTGACAGAGTATGAGAATATGTGAAAGATGGCAAAGAGGGTTGTACTCCTGAGGAATCCAATTCTTAAATCATTCTACTTCAAGGAACACCTTCTCCCATACGCTTTGGCACCTTTCCTGTCAGTAGTGATGCTCCACATCACTACACTTCCTGGATCTAGAGGTGAAAGCACTGGAACTCCTGCCATTGCAATCTGTGGTTTATCTTTCAGAACTAAATAAGGGTTATTGCATCTGTTCTTTTACCCTTCCCCCTCCTACCTCCTAACACAGAAGGGAAATTGAGAGGAGAGATTTTTTAATTTTTTTTTTTTTCCTTTCCATCCTCTTTCACAGAACCATCAGGAAATTGAGAGATTGAGACTGACTGTAAGAGGAGGTAATATACGGAAACAGGAAATCTACTGGGTCTGATTTTTCACCTCAGCTGGGCTGAAAGAAGAATCTAGGACTGTCACAGATGGAAGCGATCAGATGTCACTTGTACTGAGGAAGAACAGGAAGATACTAACCTCACTGGAGCATATTGCTACAGTTTATCTACTACTTACAACTAATTAACGAAAATAAGAATTAGCTACCCTTCTGATCCGGCTCTTTGGTGCGCAATATTTAGTATGACAAATATCCTAGGAAAATTGAAACTTTGAATCTTACAGACTATTGAAGTCAACGACGTGTTTACGTGTGCAGTTACTTCTTCTTGCACCTGAGCACAAAGGCATTCCTTTAATTCATAGGTGAGCAGTGGAAATTATCTCCTTTCAGAGTATCTCCAGAGGTTATTGCAGGATGATGGCACTGGCTTGTCCTGCTCGGGCTTCCCAGGGGAAGGTCCACAGCACAGTGAGATATACTAACAGGCTCTGAGGAGTGGTCAACACAGATACAGTCTATTCTCCAAAAGCTCTTGTTCCTCAATAAAACAGTTTTCAAATTCAGATTTATCAGGGGAAGCAGTCTTACGGGACCCAGATGTAGCATGATTTTGGACCCCGTACAACTCTTTGCTACTGTTCCTCGGGAATGGCAGAGGCATTTCATGTTCACATATGTATTTAACGTGCATTTAATTTGTATTGTTGTTTAGAATGCATTTCATTCCCATTAAATGGCAAGATGATACACTATTTTATCTCTGTTTCTGTACAGTGTTTTTCAAGTCTATTGAGAATTCATAGATTTGGAAAACAGATTCTAAGTATCTATTTAGCACAGTGTATAACTTTAAATCCCCTGAGAGAAAATTTGACAGTGAATTACTATCGCCATTCTGATGTACGTGAAGACTTGAAAGTATGAAGCTTTATAGCACTATTTCTGATTCCTGCTAACTGAAATAGTTTAAAAAAAAAACAACAAAACAAAACTGAAATTTCAACTATACAATGGACTTTTTCTATAAGTATGCTTTTCAAACAAGCTAGTGCCAATTCTTTACAATTTCTTTATGAATTGGTAATATTTATTTAATGCATTGCCTTCTTTACTATGGTAGAGCTAGTCTTAGACTTATAAATCCACCAGAAGATCTGAAATTGACACCATACAGAAAATTTATCTCTGGTCCAGATTTGAAATGTAAGTGCCATTACATCTGGAAGACTAAATGCAGTCTCATGTAATGATTTGCTACACACATATTACTTAAAAGTCAAATGTCATGATCCCATGGCACTTTTATATTAAAAATTCTACAAAAAATCAATAAAAATTGTACAAAAATGTGTACTGCATATTTCACAGAAAATATTGTGCACAGGTAAATGATTTTTTATGGATTGCTTAGATTATAATCACAAATTTACCAAATTTGGGGTTTAAAGAATCTTCTGTTACTTAAGCCAAATTTCTGCTTTTAGTACTGTAAAACACAGTCCAAACGTTTTTGGTCAAAACCAGTTTGAAGGGTCATTCTTGTGTGGACAGAACCAAAACTCAGTATCATTGTCATAAGCTCTGTCTGAGGCTAACCTTCAACACCTTTTTGAAGCTATTCAGATTTTGCTTCAGCCCTGCACAGAGTGGCCAAGAAAGAATGTTTAAATCCTGCAAAAAGGGAATTTGTGAAGATAGAATTTTATAACTACTTTCAAACCATGCTCATTGCCTTATGTATGCTTGTATAGCCTTAGAATTCATCCCATATTTCTTGTACGACAACTTCAGACTGAGTTACATGGTGGAGATACAGTTAGGCAATTTTAAGGAAAAAAATATTTAAATATTTCTCCAGAGCCTGTTTAGACCATTGCAATTCTTTATAGGGAAGCTCAGCTAGTATCAAGCTAGTTTCAGTACAGGAAAGCTAGGTAGTATCGAGAAAGCCATTCTAACTACATACAAGTTTAAATAAAAGGCAGAATCTGGCCCACAGATTTTGAGTAAGAGAAAAAGGACAGAACAGAACAAAGTGAAAAAGTAACATTAGTATCTTTGATTACATTGTTCCAGTTAACCATTTACTTCATTTACTTTGATGGTATCTGAATTGTAACACATTCAGTTGAATGAAGTTCCCAGTTGCCTTTTTTTTTTTATTCTCTCAGAGATTTTGATACCCAATCTGAGGGTTATGGGCCATTTAGCTTGAGTATTTTGGTTCAGTTGTAATATTTCTCTTTTCTGGTTTTGTTCACAAAAGATCCAACACTCAGCTGGATGAGATGCAATACAGGGCTGTGCACCTCCAGAATACAATGAAGTATCTGAAAACGCTAAAAAGAAGCAGAGGAAAAGGACAAAATCAAATTCACTAAAAAGGATTTCAAATTCTGAGTCAATTTCACAAAGATTTAATGTGTAAGCAGCACAATTAAAAAAAAACCAAAACCACACTTTAATATACCCTCTCAACGTATATGGATTGTTTTGATGTACCTGTGAATATATCCACAACTGTTTTAAGGAAGCAGTACATATAATGTCATCTTTAGCTCAATTAACAACTATCAGGAAGACAGGGTATTTAAAATGTCCTGATCAGGAAGAGAAACACACATCTTTCTTATTTTTGAAATCCCTTATTGAATTTCTTTACACACTCAGTCATGTGCACATATATGCTTTCTGTGGTTAATATATTTACATAATTTTAAGTATCCTTATATGTGTACAGACCCTATACACATATTATACACATACAATATTAGATTGTACAATATAGCACAATACAGCCTGAATAAATGCAGGTGATGATGAAAATAAGTGTCTGGCCTAATACTGTATGCAGGACATGGATATATCGCATTACCACTTGAACGTTTCTCCTGTCGATTTGTTCATTTAGTAAGTTCCTGTGTTTTTATGAGCATAGTCATTCAAAGTCTCAATACAAATTACTTTTTTTTTTTTTTAATACATTCTGTAGGTTAAAAATTGTCTTTTGGGGTTATTGATGTTGTAGTGCAATGCCTGCACTTTATGCTAGGAAAATGTAGAGGACTAACTAGGTTAAGGACTTCCTACATCTGCTTTAATTGCTGTTACAACATATGCCACATGAAAACTAACTTTACCTGTGAAAACTTGCAAGGAAGTTACAAAATACCTGTATGTAAGTATTTAAAAAAAAATAGTCTTTTTAAAGAAGATAAGTAAACTCATTGTTCGGTACAGCTCCCCTTTCTGAGTACACATGTATGAGGATGGGAATGACAGATGAGAGAGGACGAGAGAATCAAGAGCGCGTACCGTGCCTATACTCATCATGGTATCCACAGTATCGAAAGAGCATTCTGAATGAAACACAACAAGTGTCGTATTCTAAGCCGTGAGTATTAATTACTTGGCATGTGAAAGGAATAGAGTGCTTTTTGAGGCTACCTCCACACCATTCTCAAAAGTAACGAGGAGACCACAGGGAAAGTGCTCAAAGCCTGGAGTATGGTGGCGGTTTATCCGACAATGCTGAGCGTATTACTGTTATTATTAATTCTAATTTTGCTTTATCTACCTAAAGGTCCCATAAACGAATCACCCCACAATTTAAATCTCCATTTATGGCATAACATTTTCTGTATCACCGTCCCCCGTTTGCGCAAGGATCGCTTCAGATTCTCGCATAATCTTGCCACCGAATTGGCAATTACACCCCCCTGCGCTTCGCTGTCTTCGCCTGCTTGCGAGACAATCATCACTTTATTCCGGTTACATCGCGGTTCTCTCCTCCGGAAAGGACGCGGCGAAGCACTTTCAAACAGAGCTGTGCCAAACCCGCTCTGCGCCGCCACAGCATCAGCCGCGGGAAGGTGCGCAGGGCAGAGTTAGAGGCAGGGGCCAGGCAGGACTTGCGCAGGGGGGCGCGGAGCGGGATGCGCGGAGCCGGGGGCGCGGAGCGGGAGGCGCGGAGCGGGGCCGCCGCCTGCCGCCGCGGGG
>VYZM01011637.1:132491-145403 GCA_013398915.1 Dromas ardeola | reverse complement strand
GACCCCCGAGCGGCGTCTCCCCGTAGCGCGGAGCGCTGCGCCCCCGCGAAGGCTGCCGGCGGGGTCCGCGCAGCCACGGCACCGTCCCCCCTCCGTATCACGTCCCGGCGCTGAACAGCCAGGGCTGGGAGCAGGGCACCAGCCGCTGGAAAAGCTGCTCCCCAGTAACTTTCGGTGCCACAGGGAAACGCCACGTTTCCTTTGCGAGGGGTGTTTGCAGAGCCAGGGGTTGGTTTGTTTGTTTGCTTGTTGTCTTTTCTTTCTGGGATGAGCCCGCCGGTTACTATGTGATGGAGAACTGATGCCAAATAAAACGTATCATGAATTGCAGTCATGGGACATTGTGCTGGTGCTGAAAAGGTTAAATTTTTCGTGGTACCTTTTTTTTTTTTTCCGGGACCACTATAAATGTTCTTGTTTGACAAACCACCACATACACCACCTGCTTTTCTATAGAAAGTGTTACAAAGTAAAGCCCCTTGAATCCAAGCGTAATGAAATACACAGGTAATCTTTCTAGAACGAGACTATCAAACTTCTTTAATGAGTAGTTCCACTTTACTACTGAAATACAGGCCTGGAAGCTACCCTTTTGTGTTCAGATATTACTGTATGAACCTCTAAATAACTTTTTTTAGTCATCTCATCTTTCTAGCAATTCACTGAAATTTTGTGTTAAATTCTACTAGGAGAAAGGGCTGAAGCCAGAATTATAACTATTTCAAAAGACCTGGCAAAAGTTGCTTCAGGTTACAGCCTTAAATCATACATTGAAATATCAGTACTTAAATGCTGTGTAGAAAGTTATAAATAACTTCATAGCTAAAAAAATACTGAATAGATTTAAATTAGAAATGATATTTTTTATTTAATCAAATAGAGGTATGAAGTTAAAATGTGCAGCTTTGAAGAAGGAATCTTCAAAGTGTACCAAACCTAGATATATGGTTGATCACTCTACATCTTTTGACTGTTTGAAAGAAGGTATTACAGCAAATTATTTAACTTTTTTTTTTGGACATCACAGATTAGCACATGCACCATATGAAAATCTTAGAGAAACTTACACTAATACGCTAAGAAAGAAGCTTATAGCTATAATGGAAATAGAAGACATATATAGAAATGTATGTTTGGAAGTAACAGCTCATCAGTAACATAAGCGTCAATATGTACTGTAAAATATGTAAGAGTTGGTTTATTAAGCTGTGATTAACCACTTTCAGAGACGGGTTTACATTTAGCTGAAAATAATTGCAGTGCTACTAGAACTGATGTATTTTTGTCTAGAAGTGTCACTGGGGTATAATGACATGAAGATTTTAGTAAGCCATTACCATAAAGTGAATGTCTGATTTTGTGTATGTAGTATTTTGTGTATGCAAAACGTGAAGTAATTGCAGAGTCTTTTATTTTCTGTATTCCTGGGTGTCATTTGTTTATAGAATTACTGCTTTATCACCTGAGGGACGTATTTTTTTTTTTTCAAACTGAAAAAGACCATTGGTTTTGCAGTGCAACTCCCAGTAAGGTACAGACTGGTCCTGTGTAAATTGGTTTGGAAAAGTGTTGAAATGTTAGTGTGTTATTTCTTTGTTTTAAGCTCATTGTAATAACCAGCATATGGGAAATGTCCTTCTTATGACAAAGGAGGTGAAGGGCGCATGCATCTTAATGACTGATTAGTAACACTTCAGAGCACGAAGAAAAACAATACATTTTGATTTAAGCAATGAAATTGTTAAGATGAATGTCTATCTCCTTATATGTGTATGGTACATAATAATTTAATCATCTATTTACAAGTAAATGCAGGTAATTGTGGTTGCAGATTTTTTTTTAATAATATGAAGAAAAAATATTAATTTGTACAAAAAACGTGTTCTTTTTACAACCTTTTTTTTTTCCCAGACTTTGTGCTTTGGTTTTATATTCCCACTTACTATATTTAACAAACAGTGGAAATTCTTCTTTTTTTTTTTCTTTTTTAGTAATATTGCTGGACTCTAAAGCACAACAGACAGAGTTGGAATGGATTTCCTCTCCTCCCAATGGGGTAAGTACTCCAGGCAAAAATTAAGTTCCTGAAGATGAGCAGTTATTTTACCAAAGCAATTGAAAGACTTGCTTTAAACTAGCTCCCCCTCTTATTTCTCTCAGTAATAGTACCAAGTGTTTACAGCTTTTTCATTTTTAGAATGGAAAGAACCGTACTTCAGGTTACAGTGTACAAATGCACAAGCTAATTAAAAGGAAGAGTCTCCTTAGAAACTCACCTAAATGTTCTCGGTAGCTTTATGTTTTGTAGTGTAATCCTTTGTGCTGTGCCAGAAAGCTCTGTATATTTATAACACGGTATTTTAAATCACTTTTTCCTTCTTCCTTTAGAAACAGCAGATTTACTTCTGTGTGGAAACTTTCTAAAAATATGTTTTTCATTTTCTGTATAATGGGTGATCATAAATTTGTTTACGATGTTTTCTTTGTAATTGAATAGCACAGATTGAAGTGCTCTAAAATAAAAACATTTATACTGCAGATGTGTTTGAAATAACATTCCAAACTTGAAACATCCCCAAGTCTTGAGGAGCTTGATATCTGGAACTAGGCACCAATTATGTGGTTATGGCCACCTCCAGCTTGCTTACAAATTAATCTCACGGTACTCCATGAAATGTACCATTGTAAAATACATCATTATAAAAAATGAGAAGTTTAGAAACATTGTTGTTGTTGTCTTATTTATTATATACGTAAAGTTGATAAATGCTGCTTTCGGTCTGAATTAAAAGTGGTATAAAACCCCTTCTTCCTCGAGACTCGAGGGAGAACATTTTCAGAAAGATATAATGGGTATGTTGTCCTACCTTGGCTCAGTCCTACCTTCACTCAGTCTGACAAATCATAAATTATATGGACAGTTCTTACTCGTGGAAGTAGTCTTGCTGAATCCACTGCGGCTCCTTGCATGAACAAGGTCTTGGGGGATCAGGCCCTTAATCTTCAGCGCATTAAGAAATCTGGAGCCAGAAGAGCGTGAAGTGTGAGTGGGGATATAAAAGTGTAACAAATCCTTTAAATAAGAAGAATGAAAGTCTGAAAGTGTCTTTCTTTAAAAGCCAGATCGTAAAATCAATACAAGCATAAACTGGAAACGAATTTAAGGACTTCAGAAAGAATGTAATGCGAGCTCAACGTGCATGATGGCTAATAACCTCAGCATTAGCATTTTGCACTGATTGAAGCCTTTACCAGAGGTGTTTGAAAGATTAGCTTGGTGGCAATTATATTAGGCTAACCTGTAGATAATGAAAGACATGTCAACACATGTTACACATGTCAGCATACCGAAAGATGAAAGTAGAGTCAAATTCAACAAATAGTAAAAGGCAACTTTCAGAGGTAGAAGCCAATTTGAATCAGGAGTTTAAAGTGAATCAAAACTAATGACCGGATTTGTGTGCATAATAATGCTCAAAAATAGTTGCCTATATATTAGCATAAAAGTACCATTTGAATAATGTAATTTTGAAAATAAGTGTTTTTCTAGTTTTAATTGCTGAATTTTCTACTATCCAATAAAGACTTCATGGGAATAAACACGGAAGATCTTCTTCTTGAAACTACTGCATCGTCACAGTACGGAATATACCAGCCAGACACTCGTCAAATGCCTCATTCAACTGCAAATGTTACATCTAACAATGATCTCAAACATTGTTAAGAAAACTAAGAAGTTAAAATACCATATATTGAAACCAATAGAACAGAACACATTCAAATAGACTTGCATGTATATCATCATATGTTGCAGCAGGACAAAGAAAAATTGAATTTTCTTGCTGTAAAAGCTATCATGGAATTGATCACTTTAGAAAGACTTTAACAAAATGTGACCTCAAATGGCACAGGTGAAAACATATCCTGAAGTACTGATGTATTTTTTTTCCCCGCAGAGAAGCAGGTCCACCTCCAATGGACTACTTGAAATAATAGCTCCGTGATTATGGAATTGAATCATAAGTCATATTTCCTTTATTTTTTAGGAAAATCTTATTCCATGGCTTTGGAAAAATATGGAAAGGTAGACTTCAGTGTTTAAAGCTAGGGATAACATAAAGTAGGACTTATCTGAATTTAGTATTTTGTATTGTTTTCCTTGACTGTAGCCTCTTATACTGGGCTTTTGACTCCAAGAAGGCTCATTTGTGTTGTATTACAAAAAATTGTTTGATTTTGTTAAATGCATTTTGTTTGTTTGTTTGTTTGTTTGTTTTGATTTGCTTTCCGGGTTGTTTTTTTTTTTTGAGGTGGGGATTTGTTTTGGTGGAGCAGTCCACATCAAAACCCGAGGAGTCAGATTCTTTTGTGTGGTGCCTTAGAGTTACTTTCACTTCAAAGATATGATGTATTGTCCAACTGGAATATCTCCTTGCAGAATCTGGCTTGGTGTTTTGAAGGAGGACTGCTTTCACAAGATAAAAAATAAAACAAACAAAAACCCCAAGCAATCCCAAAACAAAAAAAAACAACCCTGTATCACTACCTGATGTGAAATGTAAAAATCGGTAAAATTTTAAGTTTCCTGCCTTTTTTGTCACTTTTGTGTTTTGTGTGTGTGTGTGTGTGTGTGTGTGTGTGTGTGTGTGTTGTGTTTTCTTTTCTTCGTTTGTTTGTTATGTGGGGTTTTGTTTTGTTTCGGTTTTTTTTCAATGTGGCAGAGCCAAAAGTCTCAGTCCAGTGTCCCTGTTTTTTCTTTTCCTTTTTTTTTATACTAGTTCTTATAGAGGGGGAAAAAATCTTATTCGTTCAGATCTAATAAACCTATTATGAAGATAGACTTTCTTCTGTTCTGGGATTAATACAGTTCGATGTGCAATCAGTTCAGTTAATTCCATGAGTATTTAATAACATACTTCAATTTTTTAATACCATAGGCATATATAATACCATACACACCACATCTGTATTAACTGTAGGTCTTTGAAATGCGCTTTGATATTTACAACTTCTGTGCATTTCAGCATCTGCAGCCGTGATATATTTTGTGGTGATAACCTCCAGCATCAATTCAGCCACATCTGCTTTTTCTTGGAGCAGTAGACCAACATTAAAATGATCTCATTTGCTGTCAAATAGACTTGCAAAGGTCTGTGTACTGCACAGCTCCTAGTCTGGGAAACCAATGCCTTCCACGCTTGGTTACAGGTGTAAGGAATGTCAGTGGGTGCTCCATCCTGCAGAGGTGCCGAGTATGCTAGTCCCACAAAGCACTTAAGCACATGCTTACCATTAAGCTCATAAGTACTGTCATTGATCTTAAGCGTGAGCTTAAGTGCATTATTGACACAGGGCCAGAGGGCTAAGTGCCATACGGGGAAGTCATGGTTGCCTATATCATCAGATGAGGATAGCTCAAAAAAAACCCCAACCCTAATTTATTACAGCTGCGGTTTCTGCAGTGAATTAAACGTTACAAGAGATGTGAAAAAAGGTGAGAGACAGATATTGTTTTGGTTACACCTGGGGAGATCCGCCTGGCTGATTTCAGTGGAAGGTTTGCCATTGCCCGAGGTGCAAATTCCCACGCCACCGAAGGCTGTTAAAAGACTGCGGGGCTGTTACAGGCTTACCAGTTTGTTACGCAGTTGGTATCCTAAAGAGGTAACAACAACAAAAATCAGGCTTTGAACCAGTGAACTTTCAGTCATGTGGGTTGTTCTTAATTATGTATGTAATCTCATGGTTCATTTGAACTTCCAGCTAAATGAAGTTTCCTCCCTTTAACATGAATGCAGCCACTGAACAAAATGAGAGGTGAGGAGCTCCTGCTTACCTTCTTTTGGTTTGTAAGTAGAACAGGAGCCAGACTGAACAAAAAGCGGACAACCAAAATGTTTTCTTGCTTTCAAATTTTTAATTCTGTCCGTTTTCTCTCACCCTCTCTCTCTATGCCACTTTCATCATATAGGAGTGAAAATCACCTGACTTAGGAGTTTCAGGACCTGATCCCATGCTTTCTGTACAACTGAAAGTTCCCCTGGAAGTGTTATGTACACAAGTTTTATGCACTGTAACACCAGGCAATTTCAGTTTCTAAGACTTCACTGATTTTAGGTTTCTCTGGAAGCGAAACTGCCTCCCTTCTTTTGGTGTTTGCTTACCCAAAACTGTCATGACCTTAATGAAATACGGGAGAAGCCAGTGTGTGTTAAGAACTTGGTACGTCGAACAGCCTTCTCTGAAGCTTCCGCTTTACAACTGTGCTCATGATATGACAATGATTTTTAGAAGTTATTTATATGTCGGAAAGACATGGAATGAGAGAGGCCCTGCAGCTGCGTTAATATGTATTTTCTTCATTTGTGTGCTTAAGAGTATTTCAACAATAATCTACTTTTTATGTAGCCATACTGTTAAAAAGGAGGGAGACTTGAATTGTGTGAAGCCTTTTAAAATACACAGTAATTACGTTTGTTGGCATACTTGTTTTGTATTACTAATTGTTTGTTATTGTTTTAGTGGGAAGAAATTAGTGGACTGGATGAAAACTACACTCCTATACGAACATACCAGGTATGCCAGGTGATGGAATCAAACCAAAACAACTGGCTTCGGACTAACTGGATTGCAAAAAGCAATGCACAAAGGATTTTTGTAGAACTGAAATTCACTCTGAGGGATTGTAACAGTCTTCCTGGAGTTCTGGGGACTTGTAAAGAAACTTTTAACTTGTATTATTATGAAACAGACTACGACACTGGCAGGAATATCCGAGAAAACCAATATGTAAAAATAGACACTATTGCAGCAGATGAAAGTTTTACCCAGGGTGATCTTGGGGAGAGAAAAATGAAACTTAACACAGAGGTGAGAGAAATTGGACCTTTGTCCAAAAAAGGATTCTATCTTGCATTTCAGGATGTAGGGGCCTGCATTGCTTTGGTCTCTGTCAAAGTCTACTACAAGAAGTGCTGGTCCATCATTGAGAACTTAGCTATTTTTCCTGACACAGTGACTGGCTCAGAGTTTTCCTCTTTAGTTGAAGTACGAGGAACTTGCGTCAGCAGTGCAGAGGAGGAGGCAGAGAACTCGCCGAAGATGCACTGCAGCGCGGAGGGAGAATGGTTAGTGCCTATTGGAAAATGTATCTGCAAAGCAGGATACCAGCAAAAAGGAGACACGTGTGAACGTAAGTAAACATGCAACTTGTTGTGATATGTATATTATAGGTCATGTTCTACCAGCTTTTTTTTTTTTTTTTTTTAAAGAGAAATACGTCATCAGTCTGCTTTTAAAGTTTTTGGATCCTCAATCTGTAAACTTCGACCTGGCTAATCCAAAGCAGTCAGCTCGTCTGAATATGAAAATGGGCCATTGCGTACTGCATTTTAAAATTTAAACAAGCAAACTGGAAGTTATATGAAGTAAAAATACAGATTCAGGGTTAGCACTTTAAACTGCTTAAGGTTATGTTCCTTGTACCTCTTGCTGAGCAAGTCATACCTATCACAGAATGTTGTATTAATAATCTCAGATATGAGTAGTTAAATAACTTGTTCTTTCACATTGTCTGTGATAGAATTATAAGGAGACTAAAACTGAGGAAGAATGAGGTGTGGCTAGTAATGGTAAGAATACACACACAATAAAAACTGAGTTAGAGTTTTGTGTCTGAAGTGCGTACAAATTCAGATGCAAGAGTATAATTTTAGATCTTTCAAACAGAATATCAGCTTTCCGGAGTAAAGTATGTTTTCCTTTCTACAATATCTTTTTTGCATAAAACTAATGCTAAACTTTTGTCTTGCTGTGGGATCATAGTGATTAGTTTAAAATACGAGCAAATTGGAGACTACTGAGTTGTACTTTCTAATTCAGACTGATTCAGTTACCCATATTCTTAGAATAATACTTAGCATTGCTGTCACTGGGGCTTCATACATAAGACATGTCTGCTTAGCGTGAGAAAGGATGTTTCATTGTCTTTGCTTACAGTAAAATCAAAAGAGTAGGCACTTTTTTTGAAGGCAGGTATTTTCATGCACACTTAGCACAAAGTCTATCGTTTTTATCACAATACAAGGAGTTATATATCACCACGTTATTATTGTAAGATAGGCAGACATTTGTGGATGAGAAATGTTGTAAGTCAAAAACTGGGGAAAAACCCCCACAAATCTGTGAAGAGGAGAAACCTACGGAATGTCAAAACCAAAGCTGGCAGCAGTCACTGAGTCTGAGATGTCTGTGTGAGGACTTCAGAATCCCCTACAAAGGATTACAAGCACCCTAAAAAAAAAAGGCCTATCTCATTATTAATAGTTTGTCTTCAGAAAAAAACATGATTGTGTTCTTGGTGAGGTTTTATGAGGAAATTTGGTACAAGGTGAAGTGAGTGAAGTTTATTTGAGGCCTTCATAGCCTTGCACAAATCTTTCATTGTTCTGTTGGGCAGGGATGAGGGCTTATACGCCATGGAGAGTGATCTCATTAGGAGTAATCATAATGTGAAAAACTGCCCCCACGAAACCACTCAGTAGACTGTATTAAAGCTCTGTTAAAAATATTAAGTGCTGTGTCCCATAGCTGCCTATTTTGAGGTTGTCAAATGTTTTTTGGAGCAACTGACTTTTTTCCTTTTCTTAGTTAACTTGCTCTCAATTACAGATCCAGTCATGGTTGATGTAATTAATATACTAATTTAATTTGACTTTCAATAAAGGAGAGAAAGTATCCAAAAAAAGAAAGCAGTGTATGCTGGGAAGTGGGCGGGGGACAGGAGCTGAGTGAGCGAGGAGGGGAGGTGGATAGAGAAGAAACTGGTGTTTGGTAACTGGAATTCAAGTAACCTGTTTATTAAACAGGCTTCTTAATTTCTAACCGCGCTGATGTTGACAAAAGAATTAAATGATAACTTGTACTTGAGTATAGTAGCGTGCTCATTTGCAAGAACACTTCCCATTTTTGGCTTGTTTCCAAAGCAATCGCTAAGAGAATACGCCGCTCTGGAAACAGTCCAGAGGATCATTTATGGTTTTTTTCCTCTTTTCTTTCAGTGATCCTGTTAAGAGTTTCAAAACAAACTCTGGCACCATATTGAGGCAAGTTAATGTATTTGAGAGGGAAAAGGTGGGAGGCAGGCGCTCGCCGAATGCGGAGTTGGCAGCTCCGAGTCAGAATGATCTGGGTGACTGTGGCACGCAATAATAATTGCCGTCTGTGATACTTGTTAGCTGTGTCTGTGCTCGAGGATGTTATTAAGTATGATCAACTATGTAGTGACCGATAATACAGCTGGCACACTGATACCGCGTCTGTTTTTTGTGACAGATATTGAGAGAAACTTATCTGAACATTGACACTAATGCAACTGGCTATCTGTTACTGTCAAGCTGTGTAACAGATCAAGCAGAAGCAAGTTGGCGTGTGCTTCCTTAACCCAGAGCTTTTATAGCCCTGTCTGAGGGCTCACTTCTGCAACTACTTTGTACCTGGCATGCTGCGTGACTTCTTTGGGACTACTCATGGCAGAAAGCATTGTGCTCTGTCAGGATGGGCAGAAGTCTGTGATTCCTCTCTCACATTCACTATAGCTCAGCTGAATTAACTTAACACAATAGGAAGGGCTTTAAAAGATACAGAATAATACCTTATCTGGCTGCGTTGTAGCAAAGGTAGGAGTAGATGGCCACATTGTAGTTCCAAATAGCTCTTCAGCCTGTAACTCAGTGGGGATTTTCATTTGTGTTACACTAGCTTGATTGGCTGGCTGTGATTGAAAAATGTGTTCCTTTTGCATACAGCTTCTCTTCTGTGTGTGAAATTTATTGAGTTCAGATACTAAAACAATTGAATTTTGATTTATACACAACTCTGCCCTGGATGCGTTGCCAGAAGATTTTTTTTTTGTTATTGTTGTTGTTTCATGAATGTAAGTAACTGGTAATGCTGGGAAGGACGAGGAAGAAAACAATCATGAGCGGTGAAACACATAACCTGGGAAATGAGCTCCCATGTGTTCCTTCAGTGCTCTCAATCTTTCGAGCTGAATTAATCTTTTTTTTTTGGATGTACACTGATTACTTCTCACTTACAAGGTGTACCAAGGAGTCCGTGCCACCTCAGTGATCTATCATGATAACACACATGTGTAAGAAAGCCAAATTCCAGAGAGCTCACAGTCATCATTTAAAGCAAAATCTTAAAGCTGGGTGAAACAAACACGAGAAAACTAGGTGAGCCTCTGAACTTTGAATTGCAGATTCTTTTGCTTATGTGCAAGGACGCTGTCTCCTTGATCTTATGTCATCTCGTGTGTGGCACTAGGCTTAGGTGTGGAAGTTGTGCATTTTAGAGGATTGTCTTGAAAGGTAGCAAGCAAGGTACCAGAAAGGTACTTTGAAATATTCAGTTCTTCCAACATTATGTATTTCATCTCTTCTGGCAACAGAAAAACCCAACCAGAAAAACCCAATAAAATTCTCACTAACTGTAGTGGACTCCCAATTGGTCTAACTTCGATTTTTTTCTCACAGTGGAGTCCAGTTGATATGTTGTGCATGTAAGCACCACACTGCGATCAGTGATTGGTATCTGAAGGAGAAAATAAGTATTTGAGAACTTCTAGTGTAATGTATTTTCCATCTGTTTCATGTTAGTTGGGGGTGGGGTGTGAGAGAAATAAATTTATTCAATTGGAGCAGCAGAGTGATATTTCAGAAGGTAGGAAGCATCTCTTAATATGACTGAACTGAGAAATTACATAGATGATTTGGCACCAAGTCCAAAAATTCAGAATTCTAGGGAAAGCCACATGGGTGCATTTTACTGTTAAACATTTTATAATACCATATGCATTAACAGTTGTTTTATTGGCCCCAAAATGGGGAGGGGATTATAGCTATTTGTACATTTTGTCTTGGTAAAGTAAAAAGGGAGATACAGGCTTTTCTTTCCAAACTTTGTCATGTGCTTTACACTGTGCCAGACTGCAAGCTGCATCTGTTCCTTCTTCTTGGGACAAACTTTTATCTCTTGACTTTGAGAAATATTACTTGATAACAGGTCCAGAAACCAAATTTGCCTTATGCTTGGCATGTTTGTAGCAAAGTATGTGTGGTTGTGGTTTTTTGTTCATTTCATTTTTTCGTTTTGTTTTTTAATATTACTCCACTTAGGAGCTGATGTGCTACAAGTTTACTAGTAGAGGACAATGGATAAGGGGGAATGTAAATAAGTTGTCATAAAAAAAAATGTTACCATGCTTCTAAAAAGTCCAAGTTGCACATGTTGTGAATTGGGTGTAGAGTTTGGCCCAGGTAGTGTGTTCCAGAAGCTGTGGGTGACCTGCAGCTTGAGTGACCTATGTTGACATTCTTACATTTTCAACTTGAAAGTGTTTTGCTTTGTGGAGAAGGGGCAAAATGGTGAAAAACTTACTCAACGGCATTTGTATCATCAAGATTCTAAATGTTTCGGTTTTTGAAGAAGAGCTACCTTTCTTCTGTTTGCCTCCAAAATTACTCTAGGGAAGAGAATGCAATTATTCTCAGCAAATTGAACTAGACCAGAGAATGGCAGTCTTGCCATTTTCTCTGAAGCCACTTTCTCTGAAGTTCAACAGGAGAGTGTCTGCCTCCTTCCCTTTTTATCACCGAACATATTAAATAATTTTTCTGTCTCTTTTTAAAGAAATGTCAATGTGATCTGGTATCAGGTCCCAGATACAGCTGCCCAGGAACTATTTGATTAAAATGAAAATCATGTAAGTCCCTTTCCAATAGATCCTAGCAAGGTTCAGAAAAATATACCAGATACTTTTAAGGTGAAAGTAAGACCTTCTGTCTAGATGGTCAAGAATACTGAAGGTGTTTCTACTATTAAATGCAGGGCTGTGTTTTCTGTTTCCAGCTCCCTTTGGAATTTCTAGAAAGTTAAGTGTCTTAGCTTTCTTTCACCCTGGAGTCTTCTGACTGCCCTTTTTGTCAGGGAGATGTGGTAGCAAGATACATTTTCTTGCTATATCTTTCTTTCAGAACAGTCTAGTGTTCATAAAGAGGATGTTTTTCACAAATTTGTCAGTCTCCCTAAGTCATTCTGGTTTCTTTGATCTACTTTGTTCACTTCTTTCAGCCTTTTGGATGTGTCAACACAGAAAAAATAAGGGGAGAGGAGCTGCATATCCTCTTTGAGGAGTTATTTCCAAGTTAAATTATACAAAATGGCTTGTGATCTCAATGGTTGGGGCTAGCCATCACCTGAAGAAACTAATGCCTTTGTGCTTCATAGCATTTGTTCCACATCTCCTCTGGGTTGCCTTCTGGCCCTAAGATACAATTATTTTTTTGTAGTGTTCCTTTGCCTGAAGTGTCTGAATTAATTTGATTAGTATGATTACAGACCACAATAATTTTGGTGATACAGCAGCCTCTCTCAGGTGTGACACGAAGATATATGAGATGTAAGGTGATGTTAAGTTGAAATGATCAAGAACCACATGGTGGAGACAATCAAAACTGGCTAGTTCTCATTTATAATGCCATCAGAATGATTCCTAAATGAATTAACTGCAGAGCTACTGGCAGGTTTAGCTTCCAATGTTTTCTCCAGAAGAGCTGTCAGGAGTGAAATAGCACATGCAGGTGGGCAATCAGGAGCCCAGATCCTAGAACTGAAATTATTGGATAAAGTAGCTGAATGTAGAGCTCTTTCCCTTCTCCAACCTCTTTTCTTTCCTCTGCACTGTTCCTCTTCCCAGATTCTGTTGCCTCCAGGAATTGATTTTGTTTTTGCATTTTGCTAGAGTTTTGCTGAATACCAGTTTTTTTTTAAAGTAAATGCACTGTACTTTTTTTTTTTTTTTTTTTTTTTTTTTTTTTTTTTTTCTTTTGTGGCACGTTTTTTTAAAAA
>VYZM01011637.1:88387-122380 GCA_013398915.1 Dromas ardeola | reverse complement strand
AAAAAAAAAAAAAAGAAAGATAAAGGAACATCAGTTTTGCTTTTCTTCAACTCCAAAGCATTCTATACAGCTCTGTTACGTTTCCTTTATATCCTTTTTCCCGTCATTCTGTCATTCAAATGTTAAAAGATGTCTGATTGTTTTCATTCTGTATAATAGATATGTTCCAATCCATTTAAGCTCCTAATGAATTTTTGTGATTTTTATTAAGTTTGTGGCCTCAGATTTAAATAGACTGGAAATTCTACAGATGTTTACATTATTAACTATTCAAGCCTTATTATTTATGAAATGCATGCTTTGAACTTGACTGAAAAGCCCCTTGAGGATCTGACATAGAAGCACACAGAGTAACAACACTAACCTGATTTCTGTGCATTTAGAGATGTGCATTTCAAATATTTTGATTGGAAAAACTAATTCATCGTTTGTAAACTACGTGTAGGACAAATGCACTAGAATTTTCTTACAGCAATGTTACAGCAACTTCTTTTTCTGTATTTATAGACACTTTGAGCCACTGAAGGGTTAACCCCCCCCCAGGCAAACAGCGTATCGCTTTCCTTAAAATGCCATTGGGAAACTGAGATAAATGGTGAAGCATTTTCTGTGTTGACATGATGTTCGCCTGTCCGATTGCATCCTTCCCAACAGACAGCAGAGAAGCAATTACAAAAAAAGACATCTGTGCCAAGGTTTGGCTAGCCGGGGAGGGCAAGCTCTTGTGTTTAAGAGGTAGAGAATCCAATCGATGAAAATGTCTGGGCCTGTTAGCACCAATAAAGCTGAAGGCCACTGGGAAGCTCAGAGAGGGTCTTTTGTTGCGGAGATAGAAAAGAGGCCGAAGCTGTGACACTTGGGGAGGAATAGGGTCAGCTAGTACCATCATCCATCTTCCTCAATGGCAGCTTTCTGTCAGTTTTTAACCCTGCTCAGCAGAGGATCTAAACCTCTATTGTTGGCACCAGCCAATTCTCAGCCAAGTGTAAATGAAGTTAATATTCACTGACCTTATGCATAGCCAATGAAGGCCCTTGATGTCATCCTGGAAATAATGTTATCTGACACTTCAAAAAGCAGATGTTGGCAGGTTGTTTGTGGTTTTTTTGCTGAGCCAGTACGCAAAGACGCATTGTTTAGCCACCTCACATTTAAACTGATTTCCATAATAACCACAAATAGGCCTTTTTGACCTTAAATTGACATAGTTATGGTTTTAGTTTGCATATCATTATACGCTGCTCACAAAGCCTGGCTAACCTGCACTAAATGATCTGGGAGAAGTAGCTCGGTTCACTTAGATAAGAAATATGTGGGTCAGTGAGCAAGTTTTATTTATGCTGATAAAACAGTGAGTAATTAAAATAGTTTAAATAGTTCAAAGCAGACACTTTTAGAACACAATGAAGAATAGCGTTTATTTTGCAACATACCTTCATGAAAGGAAATATATCACAGAAGTAAAAAAAATAAATATCGCTTTCATGGGTATGGTTTTTATTTTGAAATGCCTGTTAGAAGCAATGGTTAAGGCCTTCCTCTGTCTCCAGTAATATTTTGACATGGTGAAACATGATTATTCTAATATTGTTTTAATTAGAGAAAATGAAACAATTTTCATAGGTTCCACTTAGCTAGAAGTTTATCCAAGACAGAGGCGTACTTATGATAACTGCACATTTATACAGTGCATTCCATCCAGGTAGATCCCCAAACCTTCCACAGACTTTCACGAACAGAACGCATCCACGCTCCTCTTGTGCAAAAGCCAACGCCAGACATCTGTTGTAACTCTGTGGTGACACACTATGGTTTTTTTAAGGCACAATGGTGTTTCTCAGCAGCCAGTGGTTCTGACTCAAGGAAGCACATAATAAGCATGGGAGGTGAAAAGTAGTTTGATTTGGATTTTTTTTCCGTGTAAATTAGCTATAATTCTGGATTACATGTGCTTACCTTATGAGAGATGAGCATAATGGCTTATGATAATAAAGTGCAGATGCAGGATGAGTAGTCCTTATTAATCAAACTTTTTTTCAGCTGTATCCAGCAATGAACTTTGCACAACCTTGTTTTTCCCCGCTGTGTACAGAACACCGCAGCAGGTAGCAGAAAACTAGAAAACTCTCTATTATGCCACAGTATTAGTTTTAAAAATACGTTTGAATGATGATTGTAGTATAGTTAGCAACTCTCAGGCTGCAATCCATACCTGTCCTTTTGAAAAAGAACTCAAAGTGCCATGGCTTTTTTTTTTGTGTCAAAGAATGAGTTAATGGTTGAACTGAGAAAGCCTGATCACCGGGGTTGCTTGGGAGGCAAAGCTGGCAAAGCTGGCAAATATGAGAAATACCAGAACAGATCTGCATCTAATTGAAGTCACTCAGATCTGATCTTAAGATAAACAGTCCTAGGATTTTTGGAAACTATTTTATTGATTGTGTTCTTCCCATCAGTTGTGTTTGTTTGTACCTGTTAAAGATGTGAACATGTTTCCTGTAGTAACAGATTTACTTAGCGACTCATCAGCTAGGGATTTCTCTGTATGCCTTTGCTTGATATTAACTCACATCAGCTGGGAATTAAAAAAAAAAAAAAAGGAGAGAGATATAAATTCAATAGGTTTCTGGGTGTTTTAAAGAAATCAGTGATTGGTTTTGTTTGAGGTACAGAGCCGTATTTCATTAGCTTCTGGTTATTTGTGTGCTCGCTGTGACATATGATGGCGCGGTCATGCAGCTCAGATGATTAAAAGGCTACTTTTAGTTTGGACCTAGTTTAATGGGGTATCTGATAGAACTATTTTGTCCAGATAGATTAATTCAGATTTTTCTCCCCCACACAAATCCTATGTTCAGTCCGTTCTACAATCGTTCTGAAATTACCTGAAGTTAGAAGAAAATTTCTGAAATACAGAATTACAACCAGCTACTGAGCAGTGTGGAGAGAGCAATGAGGCAGAGAGCACTGAAAGCAATGAGGCACCTTAGTGAGCCTTTAACAAGCCCTAAGTCTGCTAAGCAAGCAAATTAATTTATTTAAGACTTTACAAAGACCCATTTATTCTGTAAGTTATATTGAATAATAACCAGATTGAGTCACATTTTGATTTTACTACACTGCTGTAATCGATTCATTTCTGGCTCAGTTTTGATAGTTTCTACCTTTGTCAGGCTTTATCCTATGAAAAGTGTAGAATGCCAAAAAAAACCCCATCAAACTGACCCAGTTCTGCCCTCTCTTCCAGCAGAAATGGATACTGAAGTACAGAAGTTTATTTCCCATTTCTGGGACGAGACTGTGAAAGAGAAATTTGCCTTTGTGAATTAAGCCATGGGCAGATTGATTCATTTCATCCTGTCGGTATTGAATATTGTTCCTGTTTTAGTTGAAAGTTTGCAAATGCTAGCTTTGCATGGGCAGGCCGCTGGGGAAGTGATCCAAAAATAATGTAAATTGAAAGTGTTTGGTTTAATGTACTTTTCTGTTTGTTTGTGGGGTTTTTTTTGTTGTTTTTTTTCCCCTTTAAACAAAGCAGAACAAAACAAAAGATGCTTTGGACTAAATGTCAGCAGAAGATTCATTAGGGGGGTAGTGACACAGCTAGCTGTGAGCTGCGGGGGTGCGGGGAGATGGCTGGTGGTGTCTGAAGGCAAGACTACCATCCTGACAGTACCAGCAGCTGGTTTGCTGGTGACATTGTCGCCGTGTCTGGCTGCTTTCATGGAGGAAGCCTTGCAGGTACTGGGAATCTGACGTTCTTGCTTGGAGCTAGGTTGATGTTGCTCCTGATTAATCTCATCTGTAAGGGGTGAGGTCTTCAACAGCAGATTATATTTTTTTTTTGGCCTATTCTGTTGTTTAGAATAATTGATAATTTTCACCTCTGGACTCTGGGCCTCTGCAGAAATAGTCTGTATGGATCCGAGTTCATTCTGTATTGCCTTGTCAGCATAGCTGTGATTTTCTTTGACAGTTACATCAGTGGGGAAGAGAAGAATGGAATTAGGTATGAAAAATTGCTTTGGTCTCCGGAGTTTCTAGAAGAAGTCTTTGAAGCTGTAGTGTGAAATCTCTAGCACATCTGCAGATGATTTATACTAATAAAGACTAACCAGCAAAAGTGTGTTGGAGAAAATAACATCGGAAGAAAAAGGCACAAAAAATCAATTGTACGAGGAGACAGAATATTTAGTTCTGAGTCATCTTCCCTAATCAGTAGAAAAATGGATTATATGACTAATAAAGAATCACCTGAAAGAGAACAGTTAAACCATGTACCATTTTGTTGGACAGATCAGAAATACTGTAAATAACTCACCAGTAATGAAATATGTGATTTTACAACAAACAAAATTTGCCATATGGGGAAAAAGAATCTCAATAAAACATATCACTTTATTCTTTTGTATACTAACAAGGCTATCCGTTTGGCTTTTTTTTTTTTTAAAGTCAGTAATATAACTTATTCCACCCACACAAAGCACTGAACTGCTTGAAGCACCTGCTGTCAAACCGAAGCCTGGGGATATGTCCTAGAGGAGAGGGAAGGGGAAGGTATGTCGATGAGGAGGGACTGTGGACAGGCGAGGAGATGCAATCTGAGGGCACGATTGTGGGCAGGGGCTGAGCTTGAGGATGGAGATGTTTCTCAGCTTCTACACTGTACTTTGGAGTGCCAGGCAGTGGATGTGTCAACAGGTGGATACAAGTGTAAAGCAGGAGTTTTCATCACTGCGGTAGGCGTATCATTTAATGGTTTGCATACCACAGCAAAGTGGTATCTGAGTGCTGTGCAAATGGGCAGCGTCTCAGCCAGCGTGTGGTGCGTGGCTGGGAGCTGCCATCGCTGATGACACAGGATCACACGGGCATCCTTGGTTTCCACAACGAATTCTTTACTTAGGGCTTTGCCTTTGTTTCGTAAAGTCAATAATGCAAATGCATGAGAATGAAGGTGAGGCCTGACCTTGTCCCCTTGAAGTGACTGGGAGATTGTCTTTCATAAGAGCTAAGGCCTACTTCCTGCTCCTGTTTTGTCTTTCTCATAGCTGTTTTCAAAGTGCCTTTCACACACAAAAATGTAAGCCGTTTGAATAGATTAAATATCAATGGTAAATGTTGTGGAAATACCTTTCATAAATAATAAAAAAAGAAGGGCTCGTTTGTAAGCACGGCCATAGTGTTATTTAGTGAAGGAGAATAAAGTGCGTTCTCTTCCCGGCTGCGTGCTGCTCCTCTTTCTCCTCGAATGGCAGAGGGTGTGACAAAGGTTAGGTTTTTGTACTACCCATACAAAAGGCTTTACTGTGTTTTATACACACGGCAAGAGAGGCAGGAACTGGGTAATGTAATTTTAGAAAAAAAAAAAAAAAGATACAATTTAAATTTATGATCTGGACCTAAGGCGATTGAGCTCTGTGCTTCTCATTAAGCAAGTTGGAATGTCTCTTTTCTCTCTCCACCATCCCTAAGCGCCTTCAAAACTGGAAATTAAAAGATGAGTTCACTAGAAGAAGAAGGGTTCCAAATCTGAGAATTTACTGCTGTTTTTTTTTTTCTTTTAACTTCTTAACCTTTAGACAGTCTTGCATAGCTCATGTAGATGAAATTAATTGGATCCCCACAAAATCAAGAATGTCTGAAATCATCATTATTCTTTAATGTCTGTGTTTGCATCTGTTCAGTCTCTGAAATGCAGTTGGGTCATCTTTTCAAACAATTTTCCACAACTGCAAGGGCTAGAAGCCATTTTTTCCTCCAGCTAGAGTTTAGATGGTTGCTCAGAAACAACAATAGCAACAAATCCATGTGATTCTTAGAATTGGAATTTAAAATAGACTGACAATTTCTTTAGGATTAAGGATAAAAAATAAATAAATAAAAGAATTGGCAACTTTATATACTCAAGCATATTTGATTCTGAAGTCCACATGTTAAAACCCATAGTTAAAACAACTGCAAAGTTCTTTTTTCATATTTGGTCGGATCAGTTTGGGATTCTTTTGCTGGTTTTGTAAAACATGCTTTTAGTCTTGACAAAACAATGTATCTCAAAAGCGTAAGCCAAGGATCCTAGCTCATCTCATACACCAGCAACAGGACTGCTTTGGAAGCTGTGATAGCATAATCATATGACTTCAAGTAGCTTTTACTTGTATAAAACCATTGTAGGCAAAGTGTCTCAAAGTGTGGGAGAATGTGTTTTTGTTGCATAGGTGTAATCAAGGACATCATTTAACTTGTGGAAACAGTGTTTCCACTGATGAGGAATGGGGAGAGGAGAAGCCCCTTGGGGCTTTGAAAGCCTGTAAGTAAAGACTGAGTTTGTATGGCTGGTGAATAGCAAAAACATCCTTTTTCTTGCAAACTAAGTTTATTTGCTGCAGAATTCACCAAGCAGACCGTAAGCATGGACTGTTCTCTCTCCCATATGACTTCTTGCTACAGCCTGCGTGTGTAAAATACCCTCAATGGCCAGACTGCAGAGGACATTGAGCACACCAGGTCTGGCTCTTTCACAGCTCCTTGCATACAGCACATCAGGGAGCACAGGACTCGCATTCCAATGTCTGCGTAATTGGAGTCTCCCTATGGGCAAAATTTAGGTTAAGAGCAAGGAAATATCCTTCTACACTGAGCAGCAGAAGGTTTCTAGTCAGGGCACACCTGTTCCTCCATGCTGAAGAGGGCAGGATAAAACACGAATTGTTGGTGGAGAACAAGCATGTCAAGGGGAATCTAGGTTTAAAAGTGATTTAAACTAAACAGGAACAAGTCTTATTCTGTTTGCATGGATTTAATCAGGAGCAATTGCATGTGAAGACTGCAGTGATCCTCGGCTTGCAAATCAGATGTTTAGCTATGAGTTGCAATGTCTGGTCTCTTTACCACTGACTGCTAAATGGGAATAAATTGTTGGATATGCAATACCGATCTCATTATTTCAGAACTGTTTTTCATTGCATTTTCTACTTTGTGTGTAATTTTTTACTTCCACTTAAGTAGTGCACAGTGCTCTCAGTATACAGCCCTAGAAGTTTACAGCCTTGCTCCTGCTGCTCATTTATGTTATGACATCTAACCTTCCTGGAATGATCAGCTCCTGCTCTGCCGTGTTAACGAAAATGCTCTGTCCTGGTGATACTCCATCATTCACTGAATTTCTTTGCACCACTGGGGAGAAATAGAGAGGGTACCTTTTAATTCTGTGCTAAAAATAAAGTGCAGGAATTCAGTAAAGTTATGCTGGACAATAAAATAAGTCTGAATTTGCCTTATTGCGTGAAGTGCCTCTTGCCAGCTCTTGCAGTGTTATCAAGAGCTTTATGCCCACTTGCTGCTGTACAGTATCAGCTCCTGCAGAAATATATTTCAATTTTCTTTTCTTGAATTTGTTAGAGGGTAAGCTGTCAAACACTTCTGATGTTTGACAAATGCTGTGTAGTTAAGGATACTAAAAGAAGATAATAAGTGATAAGGGACAATCAAAAAAGGGAAATGGAAATGGTCATATTTTAAAGACTCCAGTGCAAATAAGTAGATATTGAACTCCTGTTGTTAACCTTTCTCTGTGCCCATCGTTCATTAGGCAGGGAGTTTAAATTTTTTTGTTGAGGTGTGATTTTCAGATGTGGGCTATTTGTTTGGGGCTCTGTGAAAGTCTAAAGTAATCTTGCTCTGGAGGAAGAAAGCAATGCCTTCTAGGGAGTATTCTTTTAGGACTAAGAGAATGTCTTTCTATTTTTGTCGCAAAGCTATCACCTACAGTGCACTTCAGGCCTGAAGGGGATCATCTCGATGGAGGGAAAAATGGTTGTTCTTTTATTACTAAAACACAGGATATTATGATTGTGCCCATCCTTGCTGCTGCACAGAGGCATCCCATTTAAAGTCATTAAAAACTCATTGATACATTTATTCTCACCACAATGCACTAATAGCATTCAAAACCATTAGTAGCTGGCTATTGTGCATTTGCAAAAAGTTGCAGTGCTAGGTCAGCACACATGCTACTTTTCTGTGATAAATGAACAATATTAACATATCAGGCTAGAAACAGATTAAAAATATTTATAGCGTCAGCTTTCTGTCTTACATTTTTCTTTTTTTTTTTCTCTCTTGCTACAATTCTGAGAAAGGTGCTGATTAGTGTATCATACGGGTATAGTCATTATGTGTTATTATTTTCAATTAAAAACAGTGATTAAACGTAGTTTGACAAACTTACAAAATGAAGCGATGTAGTAAAAGATAACCCTCTAACATGATCAGGAGTCTCATACTCCTTTCTGCCTCAGTAAGCACAAAGAGTTAATATAATCTCACAGCACATTGCGAGAAATTCAGAACAAACCAAAATGATGTGTAATTCAGGGACAAACAAAATAATTTTCTGCCTATTTGTAGAACGACCCCTTTTAATTTGGCCACTGGGACAACTGCTAAGTTCCTAAAATCATAAGCCTTGCGTGAAAAACATCACTTTCTACAAATATTCCAATGTATGCAAGTTTTTCTGCCCCCACAGCTGATTTGCATGAGATAGGTTCATCCATGTTTCCATGAAAATGAATGCCAAACCTCCTGCTGAATTTATTTATCAAATGTTGCATAAAAACTGAATGCCATGTTCTGTTTAGCTATTCCCACTGGGTTTTCATTGGCGGAAGTTAAAAGGTGAAATTTTGGCCTTACTGAAGTGAATGACATGAATCTTAGTTTAATTCGACCAGGAGTTGACCCAAAGTATTCTGCTTATTACCTCATATGCATTTCCATGACAGCTAATTGTGATGTCACAAAGCAGAAGCATTGTAGGTAAGACAGACATCAAGAGGAGGTACGTTTCTAAGCAACATAGATAATGATTTATTTTAAACATGTCCTGTAATAAAAGAAAATAAATGATGGAAAATCAGTGATGTTTAAATGTATTTCACAACTTGCTATTAGAAAGAGTTGGTATTTTTATTAGGTAGTGGTGAAAATGAAGATTGTCGATTTCTTCACTGTTTTTAGTATAATTGCAGTGAATAGCTACATGTGCCACTTTGCTATACTAAATTTTGATCTGGACAATGCACAGGGCACTGACCAATGCCGGATCAAGGTTTCTCTTTCTATTTTGATTCCAAAAGTGTTGTCCACTGTCACAGGAGAAGTGAACTTAATCAGACGTGACTTGACTTTACATCTGCGCAGGAGGTTATCTCTTGTAAAAGGGTAGACTTGTGAATGAAACCTTTGTCTTCAGCTTCCTTGTAATCCTGCAGTACAGTTGAGCGTGTTAGCTCAGTTGGAATAATGTGCTGATTTTCTAAAGATGAAAAAGAATTTTAACCCCTTTCCTCTTTTTAAGTTCTCAGTTCTATACTTCCTTAGATTTCACACTACCTGCCTTGGTTTTAGCAACTCTGATTTCAGTCTGTCACCTTCCCTGGCTAAATATAAAAAATGATACGCTCCTCTCCTTGAAGGAGAATATTCAAGAAATGCAGTCCCGGTGAGAGTGCTGTTTTGTAGCAGCAGGGATTCTTTTTTCCTGTCATTTTCTTAATTCGGTCTCTGTTTCAAATCTTTATCAGCACCTGTCCTTTTAAGGGAACAGATTAAAATGTTTCAGGGTAAATGGAGGATTGATCTGGTGTGAACGTGCAGCTTCTGTGCTTTTACAATGCATGCAGTTATGAACAGGGATACCACATGCTTTAACGTTTTTACTGAGTCTAACTGCTTTTCTTCCTTGCCTTTGTGCATGCTGTTGTTAGTTCTCCTTGCACCCTATTAGGCATAGATTAAATGTATATTTGAAAAGAAATTATTTATTTTGTTGTTTTTTGTTTTTAGAAAAGTGAGCATGTGAGTCTGTTGTATGAAATCTTGGATCATCCAGTCAGTCCTGGAGAGGGTTTATCTGTTAGGAGACTATGGAGGTATACAAGGAGCAAATACTAAAGATATTTGGTTTAATAAAATGATAACAACATTCTGAAATATTGCAAAATGTATTGCTGTAGCTCAAATATATTGATGACTGTCTGAGTAGGTTAGAGATAAAAGCAGTAGACATGCATTTGCTCTGTTTGCTCTCATTTAATTTCATCATAGTGAGTCACATAGGCATCAAGATTTATATGCGTCTGATAAGTAGTCGGGATAGAGAGTGCTAATGATGGTTGTAATGCTTTCTAGAATTCTATTTCTTCTGACTTTGGTTGACATTGTGACTCTAAATACTGCAGGCTCTGTAAATTAGAAAGTGGAAGACAGAGGAGGGGAGAACCTGCCTCAGAATTCACACCATATTCATCAATATTTAGTCATCCATAGGTTGATTTTTTAAATTTATTTATTTTTTTCCCTGTGTGTCTGGACAGGCAGAATGCATGGTGCTCCTCAGGGAATATTTATCAGATTGGAGTGTGCATTTATCAGGAGAAATTCAGGGAAAGTAAGGCATAAAACATGCTGAGGTTTTTTTGTACATACGAGGAACTTATAACATTTATCCTTCAATTCAAAGAAAATCCTTTTCATCAGTGATCAGTGCAGAATGGAGAGAATTGGCTGAGCCTTACTGATTCACATGGGACAACTGTCTCTAGCACAATCTGTTTATGCTGATGGCCCTAGCACTGACACGACAGATGCTTGGAAAGCTGCTGTCTCTACTGCCACTGTTGTTGACACCATTGCAAATTCTTAAAGGAAAGTTGCAATGAGTCTTAATCTGGTTGAAAAAAAGGACCCGCAGTAAAAACAAGGCAGCCTTTTACAGCCTGATCCTATGGGATCTCTCTTGCCATCATGTGCGTTTGGATGGTCTTAACTGCAGGTATTGTGGGTTGAAGGTCTCTTTAAGTGGCTGTGGTGTTCATTAACAGAATTCAGAATATTGCGAAGTGTTTACACATCTCTTACCATCTTCATTTATATGACTTGGGTGTCTGCTACTGTTGTAGCAGTGGTCCTTAGAGGAACTGCTTTTCCAGGACATGAACAAAGACAGGAGCGACAGTATTGCAGCCAGAAAAAAACATGGAAAAAGATAGCTACGGGCAATTTCCACAGCTCTTAATAAGTAGCAAGAGCAAGTACAGCACACAAAATCAATAACAGCCCCTTGTCTATCTACCCTCTTACCTCCACAACCCTCTCCTGAAATCCACAAGAAAAAAGATTCAGGAATAAAGCGTTTATCTTCAGTGTGCCTGTCTGTTAGGTATATCCTATGGCTGATAGCACGGCTCTTTTCTACTTTATCATTTCATGCTTGCTTTGGTGGAGATGTAGAGAAGAGTCAGTTCTTCCATTTATTTCTATCGGCTGTTAGAAAGTATTCTCTATCCTAGTGATATTTTCCTTTGAGCAGTTTAAGTTCTTGTGAAGTTGCACAGATTTTACTGAAGGCTGTTGTTGCTGTTTAGTTATTAATGCCTAGATGTTTCAACTAGACTCAAGAAATCAGTTGATTCCAAGGTGCTGTTGTCTGCACACTGAATGGGAATGTATTCTCCTTTGCTCCTATTGTTCATTATTTATCCAGAGAAGACAGAGAAAACAAAAAAAAATTAAATGAGTTGGCTATGATCACAAAGCTGTTAAGTGCCACTGTGTGGAATGGATACAAATTTCGACTTAGTACCCTTGTTACTGAGCGATGCTACATCTAAATAATTTTCTTCTATGAAGAAGACTGCTTAGCCTGCAAAACTGGCCAAATACCTATTGTGGTTGATAGAGTAGTAGAATAAAATCTCGAAATAAAATCAGGTGTGGGTTTGGTCCACTTTCACTTCTACTTTTACCTCTGCTTAAAAGAGGCCATAAAACCGAAATTTTCAGGCTTTAACATACCTCATCATGATTAATGAAAGTTGAAAGAGAGTAGAGTATCCACCTTTCTGCAGCTTTTCCTATGAAATCTACTTCTAATTTGATAGTTATCACAAAGAGAAAGATACAAAAATAGGCATTAGGCTTACAGACATTTGAATGAATTAATTTTGAAGAAAAGCCAGTATTTTGAGTTTTGCTCATATTTAAACATATGCAACCAGCTGGAACAATGTATGAAAAGAACAACTAAGCTTCTCTTTTTAAACACTTTTCATGATGTGACATAAGGACATTGTACATATATTGTTGTCGACTCAGTCACTTCAGAGTAAGGGCCTATGAAGACAGACCCACTGAAAAAGCATATTATGTTCCCTAGTGAGGGAACAGTCGTTTAAAATTGGCAGATAGGTTCAGTGTACTCAGTGCCAGGAAGTCAGGCTGAAGAAGACAAGGCAGTAAGATGCTGGAAAGCCTGGAAGGATACAGATTTTCTGATATAAAAGTGAGAAGCTAGAAGAGATAATTATCATGACAGTGAGTTACTATGGTCATCTTCTTTCAAGGAATAGGTACTTCAATGAAAATTTACCCGAGTTCATTGAAAATGTAGAATAATTTTATTTAAAGAAAATGACTGCAGTTTTAATCTGATTTTCACACTAGGAGAAAATTAAGAAGATAATGCAGATGTATGGGATGCCAAATGTTATGTTATTCTTTTATGCAGAAAAATTGCCTTTTCCCATCCCACTGAAGTATTTAAGCATGGCTACAGCCTTAATAAGGTAAACATAAGACCCACAGAATTAAGATAACTCTCCAGAAATTTAGGAACTAAAAGCAGCAGAAGTTTGCATTACCTGTTTGACCTTCAAGACAACATCAGTGCAATCAGTCTTCTAAGTTTAACAGAACTGGTATAAAACTTAAAAAGGAGATATAAATTTTGCTGCATATGCAAAGAGCTGCATGTAAATGGGCTATATACCTGTCAAATCTTTAGCTGAACAATATAGACTGAGATAATACCAAAAGTCAATCCTTTCCTCAAGTTTTGTGTTATTGGATTTGATTTACGGGTAAAACCACATGAACCCTACCTAATCTTCTTGCATTCTGAGTCTGTCTGATGTTTGTCTTTGTCCCCTGTTCTCTTCTGATTTTCTCATCTGAAAGAGGTGCTTTACTTTTTTATATTGGTGGGAGCTACTCATCTAGCAGCATGACTTGGCATTTGTTGTCTTCGTTCTTAAGGCTGTGAGATTTTGAGTTTTTTTGGGGAGGTGGCTTAGTTTAGTTGTTGTGTTTTTTGTTTTTTTTTTTTTTTAAGCAGCACAGATCGTAAGTCTGCCAATCTGTTACAGTGTTACAAAGAAAAGGAGTATTTTATTTTAATGTGTCAGTGGACGTAAATAAAAATGCTATGTGCTTAAGCCCTGTCAGGAACAATTTATATTAAGTTTTAGGACAATTACTATACGATCGATTAGACTACGGGCTTTGCTGCCAAATGATGTTGTAGAAACATCATCATGGAAAAGGTCAAGAATCTGTATTTCTAAATTGTACAGCAGTAGCCCTTAATTCTGCAAACCAGCTATGGCTGACGGAAAATTTTAGAGCAGCTTCACTACAAATAAAAAGCAGAGGCTGTAAGTGCAAATAAAAAGCAGAGGCTGTAAGCGAATTCAGTATTTAAAAAAAAAGAAAAAGAAAAGGAAAAAAAAGGAAAAAAGCAATCAGTACAGCAACCCTAGCATTACCTATTTTCACATTAAATTCCATTTCTTTTTCCACTAGCTCCCATTTTCAGACTTTGATGAAACAGTTTTTTTGATTGCTAATCCACAAGACGTGCTGTGTTCAGGACTGAAGGAGGATGAGTGAAAATACAGCACAAAGTATGGGCTGTTTGAAACCTCTGGTCCTACTGGAAAAGCATAAGTGCAGAGGACAGCTGGGAGGATATATTGGTTTAAGTCTATCCAGAGATACTTGTTAGGAACCTTACTGGTTTAAAACCAGTATGTCTGCAGTGCTGATGTATATTTGGGCTCATTCTTGCAAATATGTACAACAAAGTCACCCTGTGTGACACCAACGTCAAATGTGTGGATACACATAGTCAAAACCCGTCCCTGCATTTGAGGAAGATTCCAGTGAGCTTTGTGTTCCTTTTACATCTTAGAGCTCCTTGCTTTGAATAGAATTTTGTTTTATTTTGACAAAGTTATCAGTAATTATCAATTACTGTTAAGGTTAAATGCATAATAGAGTTTCTACCACTTATGGACCTTATAGCACAAGGAAACCAGAAGGACACAAAAATGCACAAAAGTGCCTAAGTAATTCAACATGAGAATTAGCGGCTGGGCAAAGGAATTGGCACCTTTTGTAGTGTGGGAAGTAGAATGTTAATTAGGAATTCCCAGATCCCCCAGAAGTGTCCATAATTAATGCTTGTTATAGCTTCATGCATATAGTGGCAACAAGCCCAATATATGGCATTTACATCTGCTATTTCAGTGATGTCATATGTAAGTTTGTTCCAAAGTTTGAAGAAAGATAAGAATAGAAAGAGGATTTTTTTTCTTCTTTTAAGACTCAGTGTGTACTTGATAAAGTCTTCAGTAACTCAGCTTTCTGCAGTCACTAGTAACTGAGAATGTTTACTTGTTCTGGCTTCACCCAAACTATTTGCTACTCCTAACATTTGTTTTTTGGATGCATAATAGGCCAGTAGAGAGGGTTATATCATTGAAATATGAATGCTGGTGAAGCATGCACACGCGTACATGCATGCCCACAAATATAAATGTGCTCACGTTGTTCGTGTAGAATTAAGATTCTTCAAATCTGTGTTCTATCTATACTGCTGCTGTAATGCAGGAAATTGCCAGCTAACATTTGCATTCATATCAAATTAATTTTCAACATCTTCCACATAAATGTCATTATAGCCTAACATAATCATAAACAACTTAACTTCACCAGTCTTTTATTTTGAATTTAGATAACTAGTTACAGTACACCAGTTCTCTACTCAATGGCTCAGATATGCCAACCTCAGCTTGATATCTCCTTCCCTGTAGGCATACATTACTCATTTCAGTTCAGTCACTGAGACTTTGTGTGACAAGCTATAAAAAGCTCTACAACGCTGTGTATATGGATCTATTTGGTACTTGATAGAGGCAGGTCCGATAGAGAACTGTGAATAATCTACTCTTCTCATTTCTCATCACTACCTACCTATCAAAGGATCCTAGATAAACTGCTTGCATATGAAAACAGGAGATATTTTATGAGGCTATGCAGTTGGGTGCCATTTGAGGATTACTGGTAATTTTTATGACTGGATGCTTTATATGTTGGCATGTCAGGATAAGTATCTGAGAGTGGGATTTATTTTGAAGCTGTCGCCGGGGGAGAGGCATTCCACCGGCCATTTGCAAGAGGCTGGGATTGGGTTCATAAACATTGTTTGTCTGGTCTCGTTTGAGGTGGTGTATAATATACGTGACATCTGTGTGGGCTGGCAGATGTGATACAGGAGTCACAGAAGACCTGTACCCCTTTGGACCATTAGGTGGGGACCTGGCAGGATACCCTTTCTCAGACTGGACTAGGCAATTGCATTTAGGCAGCTCAGAACTGAGCCCTGGGTCTCCATAGTCTCCAATGAGAATTTAGCTAGTCATTACCCACGCAAGCACTAACATAGTGACACTGAAATTTAGGTGTTGTAATCTTGGGAGAAATCACATCCTGAATATTTAGTCTGTGGCCTGTTGTCAGCTAGGCAGTGGAGATCAGGGGATTAATTTGGATGACTTCTCTAACAATATTCCCGCTCTGTATCACATTGCTGTAGTTTCTGTTGATGTTTCCCTCCCAACAGCCCCTTTTTTCCTGCCGAAGTCCTCATGGCAGACTCAGGACGCCCAGGTCCCAATCTGACTTTGTATTTAAATCCAGTGTCAGAGTTGGCCAACCTTTTTCCTTTGTGTAGCTTTCCTGTCACTGTCTCAGAGGAGACCCGTTTGAGATCAGTAGGCCTGTTGGACTAGTGTGCTTGCTGGTGATAAGGAGCTGGGTTGTGTAATGGAAATTTGTCTGGCTGAGCAATTAGAAAACTTGGGAAGAGAAGGGGAGGAACTGACCCTGAGTGAGGACTGCATGCCTGTTTTGTTTTCCATTGCTCAGCCCCATTCCTTGACTCCTAGTGGACTTCCACAGCCAGTCTACTCTGAATTTGTTCCATCTTTGTTTTTCTTATAAAATTAACTTTAGCTAAAGTTTAATTATATTTGTGTTTTTATCATTCAGAAAAAAACATTAATATTTAACGCAGAAAATTGCAAGAATGGGGGAAAAAGGACAGTGGTACTAGGAGACCAGTATTCCTTTGAGTAGTGTAGCAGAACTGAAGATGGAAATGTATTAGAGCCCAGGGAGATATTAGGGAATGCTTTCTATCAGTGACAATACCTGCTCTCCCCTGGGCCATTGCCATGACTTTCACGCCTTCTTGAGGTATGTTTTATTTCTTCCTTGGCAGTCCATCCTTTTGAGAATGAATGAATGATTTTTGAATAGACCTGCCTAATTGAAAGCTTTAAATTCCACCCTAAGTGGAAAACTGAATTGTGCCATGGGCTGTGAGGGCACTTCCCTAAAATGAAGAGAATTTCTTCTGGGAGCTGCATACATGTTATGTAAGGACAAACTGGTTCCCATTGCCTGACTTTATGTAAATTTGCTTTTTCTCCCCCCACTTCTCTAAACCAGCTTTTATTATCTTTGTTTTTCTTTTTTTTTTCTGTTTTCTTTTTTTTTGTTTGTTTGTGACTATAACAACTTGCTGCCTTCATTATTTCTGTTTCAGTATCTTGCACTTTTTCAAAGAATTGTGTAGTTTCTCGAGCACTGAGGAACCAGCATCTATAAATTTGTCTTTCTAACAAGCTACACAGAGCTGTTTGAAGAATTACTTGCACAGAAAAAAAAAACATTTGAGTTACAAATTGTTCACAATTAGGACGCTGAGTCAGTTCTACATGTGTTAGATAATTTATGTACTGATTCGTCAATCAAGGCCAACAATTAAAGCTTCTCCAAATAAAGAATTCGTGTTTTCCCCTCATGATAGTGTCACTAGCAAGGAGCATGGGACAGTAGGAGTGAATCTGTAAAGCAAAATAGTTAGTCCTAAGGGCTTGATGTCCACACTAAATAAATTTTTTTGGGGTTTATTTGGAGTAGGCCTAGTCTGATCCAATTGTGGTTGGAGCGCTTTAGTTTCACTCTTCAAGCACATCTTCTGGTTATTTTCCTCTGAAAGCAAACCAGTTCGCGTGCTCTGAGATGACTCTGATGTGAAGCAAAACATGGTAAGCAGGGATGACTGGGACATCATTTCAAAAGTGCACTCTGGATCCAAACAAAGTGCTAATGTGGATGCGTTCATGTTATATTAGCATTCTTTCTATTCCCTTTCAGTTTTTAAAGGTTGAAACCCAAGACATAAATACATAACAATAATGAAAAACACAAATAGGAATTTTAAATTTCCAAATCCTTAAAAGTTTTGTAAATGCCTTGGGGTACCGGTATTCTTGGAAATATATGTGACAGCTGGCCAGATACAATGTGGATTGTTCATGTGTCTATACTGTAGTCTCTGCTGTGACACACCCAAGCTGCTGTGAAGTCAGTGACACCTACCCATAGCCCCTGTAATGGTCGGTGTTTGGAACGTGCTATTTACTCAGCTTCTTGGGCTTTTGAAAGCCACACAAGGGTTGTCTGCTGCTGTGGCATTATTGTCAGCATTACCCAGGTTCAGTGTTGGTGTGGCTGTATGTGTGCAAGCTACAGCTATGTGAGGAAGTGTGCGGAAACAGGCACTTTTCTTAAAAGAAAATTTTCTTACTTTCTTAAAGAAAAATTTTCTACTTTCTTAAAAGAAATAAAACTTGCTTTAACATTCAGGTGAATAGTCACTTGGATGAACAATGGTAGTTTATGAAAATAATTTGATAAATTCACAAAAGAAAAGTCTGTCAGGGGATATTAAGGAAAGAGATGGAGATGGTTGATAGCTCACGATTGCTAGCTCCTGGTTGTTGGATGCGGGTCCCCTCTGCCTCTGGCCTGCTCTTTCTTTCCTTTTGTAAGCATCTGGCATAGGTCATGGCCAGAAACAAGCCAGTGGTCTAGGTGGACCTTTGATCATCCTCATTTACCTTGTCTTTATTGCATGATTCAGGTCATCTGTGGTCCAAGACACCCATCACTTCGGTGGGTTTGGATCAAGCGCTCAGGGCTGTAATTGCTCAGATAAGTAATAGCACTGAGTTTTTTGGAAATTTGCAGAGAACTATGATTGCACACAGTTTCAGTGAACCTGGGCATTGTATGTGCACAGAGCTATTCTCTTAGGAGGTTTAAAGGATTAAATGTAATAGTAGTGTACACTGAAACAGAAAGTGTGATTATCTTAGTTAAAGAGCTTGATTAGATGGCAGAAGCAGCACAAAAGTTCACAGCATTTTCAGTGAAAAAAATCTTTTGTATGGTTAGATGAATATCCTTTTGTATTTTCCAGCAAAAAGGAAGTTCAACATTTTAAGATTACTCCATGCTGGCTCCATAAAGCTTCCTTGGGTATCTAGCTCCTTTGTTTTGCAGTGGGGTTTAATCACTTGCAGAAAATGCTTGTTATATCATACGCTCTTCAACCATGCACGTTATCCCTTAATTATATACGACTAAGCCCCACTTGACTATAAGACATGTTGTTTGTTCAAACGCACTTACAAATCCATTTTCTTATCAGTTCTTTGCTGAACATTTACACAACGGGGTACTGTTTAAATATGAAAATAAATCTTTTTTTAAAAAATTGTTTGACCCACCCACCTGGCCTCCATCTGTGATTGTTCTGTCTCTGCAATCTGTTGTCTGCTTTTCCTCAGCGTGTCCTTTATCTTTTTGGATGGCTGCTATCTTTGAGTGGCTTTATTGCCCCTCCCTATTTTCTCTGTGCTTAGTAGAAAGTGACATTTCCAAATCACAAGGATCAGCCAGGCAGATTTGATACGCTCAGTGTTATAAGACACACTTCTGCTCAGAGTATGCAATTAGTAAAGACAACTTCATTTCACAGTATCACAACTCATGCTGTACTATTTGGAATTAAAGCATTGTGTGAATCTGGGAAGTTTTCTCATAAAAACTTGTAGCAGATAAATCTGTCAGAGTTAGCAATGTTTTTTCTTACCACAGACTTACTGAAGCAAACCCAGAAAAAAGTTTCTTTATGTTTTATTCCAGTTCAGTTTCGTATCAGTGAATTACTATGGTTATGCTTTTCCTTTTTTCTTTTTCATTAAAGGGGAGCTGTGTGTTTGTAATCTCTTAATAAATAGATACTCTAATATTTAGATAAAGAGGTTAAATCCATTTTTATTTTGAAAGATTACAGTTAAATACTTACACAGACAGTTTAAATTTCCAGTCTATGCACTGATAAAAATTTTGTTGGCTTCAGTGAACCTGGAAGGGAATACCTTCTTAAAGAAATCAGAGTGTATTTTTTGTTTCTTTTCCGGAAGTATTTCTATTTCTTCCTGTTCTAAGCCAAATGTAACTGTGGAGACCAGTTGCATTTTTGCATTAAAGTTCCTCCAAAAGCACCACAATGGATTGATAGTCATAAGCATAATTTTCTGAGTAAGTGGGGCAATCAACATTAAATGTAGGAATATCTGAGACTAATAACTATAGTTATTTTTAGGTTCTGTAGCAACGTTGTGCAGAAGTGGAGTCATTTCTCTCTTGAGGGATTTTAGAAGCTAGTCTTTTGTTTGGGTGAATTTGCCTGCTGTATAATGATGGCCTTGAGGAATGTGTTACAGAAACCTGTGAAAAATTTCTTCTGGATTAAGGCCTGGAATGGTAATGTTAGGTCATTGTCCAAAGGAAACAAAATGTGTTATTAAGTTATTTTAATTTCATTTCAATTGGAAAGCTTATAGAGATGCCTGCTTCTGTTCTATTTTATGAGTAAGCCCTCCAGATTTATTTCTTGCCAGCCAATTGTTAAGCACCATTACAGCTAAATTAAATTAAACATCCACATCAAGTTGATTGTCTCAAAGCTTCAGGAAGTCTACAGCAACAGATCTATTTGCACCACTTCAGAGAGAACTTTGTCCTTAAACCATATGATCTAAGACTCCCCCAAAAGATCTCCCTTATTTCACAGGGGACAAAAGATTTCATGAAAGGATTTCAAATTATCTGAGGCCTTAATAGGAAACTCTCCCATTATATTTGTACCTGGACAGTTGCTGTAAGGCAGGATTTTGGGGTATCAGGAGGGAGTCATCTGTGTGAAGAGGGAATCTATGGCATAAAGATAGACAGAATGAGTAAACCTAGTACTGTTCTCTCCACAGAAGTAAAGGAAGCTACTCAGGTTATATTTTTACTAACTTTACGTTTTATTAATGCGTCGATTAAGCATTGCTGATGAAAGAAGTGGTTCCACTGTTTCTCAGCCCCCTGCTCCTGTGCTGTACCTTGACAGATGTTTAGTGGCTGTAGAGTGAACCGGATTGAGGAACCAAGAAAACTAACAGCACAAAGTTAGTTTTACAGTAGTATGTCAGAAGGTTTTGTGAATAAGGCTTTAATAACATGTGAATGATTGTGCCTGTATAGTGAAGTATTTTTTATGTCTTGCAGAAGTAAATTGCTGTTGGGGAACTCCTCTGTCAGTGTAGGTGCATCTAACATTGTGTTTTGCACATCAGTGTTGACCCTTTGAGGAAAACCAGACTGGCTGAGTGTCCAGGCTTTTAGAGACAAGCGTTAGGTGAACTTCATGGCATCCTGGGAAGGAAAACTTGACCTGGTGTCCTCCAGCTGGCCTGAGCCAACACTGTCCCACCCGTGCCTGCACATGGTTGGGGTCAGGCAGGCAGGTCAACATATGGACTCTCCTGGAAAGTCTCAGAGGGGCAGATCTCAGGCTGTAGGCAGCCTGAGAAGTGCCTAGCTGAATGCATCTGCTCTTCCTGTGGCAGCATAACCCCTCTGTCCCCCACAGCCATGGGAGTTGTCCGTTGAGGAACTGCTCTGAAGGATGAGTGGGAAGTTGGAAACTTCAGTCTCTGCATACTTAGATCTCTTTGTCTGGCAGATCTGGCTGACGTGTCTATGATAGACCGAAACTTACCCATATTTCCACTCTCCCTCTGATGGTAATTTAGAAGTAACTCCATCAGAGTAGCTATCACTTGTCTTCCCTTCACCAGTTCATGTTCTTTTCCTGGAATTTTCTTGGTGTTGCCCCCAGGAAGGGAGAAAAGGGGCAGCCAGGGAGTGAGAGGGTTTTTTCAGATATTTGGAAGCTGCTTTTATGGGGTTTGGTGAAAAACACAGTGGCTTCATGATTAGAGGACTCTGACAGCCAAACTGGCAAGATTATGACTGTTCATGTGGCAAGGGAGATGAGAGCCTTCGGGGGACTTAATAGGCATTAGAGATACTCATGTCAGGGGACATGCCCACTGCTCCGTGTAAAAGGTCATCGTCTCATAGTTGTGTTGCAGCGGTGCTGTGTAGTGAGGTTGCTATTTAGAGTGAGATGGTCTTTTTTTGTTTGTTTGACTTGAGGTAATGAGGCTAAAAGATTCTAAAATAATGGAATTACTTAAAAAAATCAGTAAAAGAGGAAAAAATAACAGGTCCTACCTAGTAGCCCGTACTTTCAGGTTCCACTGTACGTTTCTACCTTTAATATCATAGAATCATTTAGGTTGGAAAAGACCTTTAAAATCATACGGTCCAACTGTACACCTAACACTACCAAGTCCACCACTAAACCATGTCCCTGAACACCATGTCTTTTAAATACCTCTGGGGATGGTGACTCAACCCCTTCCCTGGGCAGCCTGTTCCAATGCTTGACAATGCTTTCTGTGAAGAAATTTTTCCTGATATCCAATCTAAACCTCCCCCAGTGCAACTTGAGGACATTTCCTCTTGTCCTACCACTTGTTACTTGGAAGAAGAGACTGACCCCCACCTCACTACAACCTCCTTTCAGGCGAGAGTGATACTACCTTCAGGTAGAGAGATAAGGTCTCCACTGAGCCTCCTTTTCTCCAGGCTGAACAACTCCAGTTCCCTCAGCCACTGCTCATAAGACATGTTCTGTAGACCCTTCACTAGCTTCATTGCTTTGCTTCATATGCACCACCAGCACCGTTTTTTCTTTGGACACACTCTAGCACCTCAATGTCTTGTAGTGAGGGGCCCAAAAATGAATACAATATTTGCGGTGAAAGATTTTGTTCATTAAACCCAAAGGCCTTTGCTGCATTGGAGGGTCAGGTAAGCAGACCATGGGAATCTCAATTGGCTTTAAATTCAAAGATATTTTTTTCAAATTATTTTTATATTTTCCAAATGATTTATCAATGATTGGATTTTACAGTATTTTTATTTAGAAAAGAAGTACACCCAAAATACACCACACCCACACACACCCTCCCCCCCGAATTAAGTTATTTTCATTACTGCTTGGAGCCTTTTTTTAAGTATTCTGCTCTTTGTAGAAAGCGAAAAGAAACCTTCCCTAAGACATGTTGGCAATCACAAAGCCCGAATACGCATTAAACACCGCAAAGGGTTCATTTGTGTATGGACAGGCAAGGTATGGCCGTACAGAACCTGTATGACATCACAGGAGTTGAGTCATAGCATTGCCACTGTCCAAGTCCCTACTGAACTCAGTAAGCTCCCTTGATTATTTAGGTGGCAACACTGTAGAAGGCAAGCTAACTGCATTGTAGACTATACAGAACTTTTTGGTGCTTCACTGAGTTACACCCCAAGAATAGGGAAACAAAAAAGTTAAAGAAAAAGCTCATGGAAACAATCTATTGTATTAATTTCATTACCAGTATTTATTTCTTTTCTTGTGGCTGTTAGAGTTGAATTTTGTACAAGATAAAAAAGAAAATAACAAAACAAAATAATCCCCAAAGACATTAATACAGGAATGAGACAAATTTAGCATAAATTTTTCATACATCTGTTTAGAAAAAATATCACCACTTACTTACACTGTAGTTTGTATAGGCAATTTCTTTTCATTGCAGTAATGTCAGTTGTCTGCTAATGCATCCAAGGGATGTGTTATTCCGCTTAGTTAAATAGTCATACAACTTTCCTATCAGAACATCACAACTTCCATAGCATAAATGAGTTGGTGGTCTCAGATTTGCTGAATTCTTAATCACTGTAGTTTTAACAGATTTTTTAGTAAAAATTAAAAGTTCATAATTAAGTATTACCAAATCAGTAAAAGATGAAAAAAACAAAAACCAAAACCCAAAGATGCAGAAGCTATGAGCAAATCAAGTGCATTTTTCCATTAATTCTCTGACTGGTTGAGAACCTTGTGAAGAAGACAGATAAAATTTCTACTGCTGACAAAATTTCAGGCATGGATTCATTTATATTTTTTTGTCATGAGCCTACACCATGTCCTGCAAAGTATGGAGCGCTTGCTCCCAATCTGGCTAATCAGTCAAGCTGTCATTCAACTCTGCACAGAAGCTACTCGAGCACCTTGCAAACCTAATCTTGAGGGAAAGGCATGGTGGAAGGAAAAAGAAAAGAATAAAAAAAGGAAAAGAATGAACAGGAAAGCCAGAAAGCCAGAATATCTTTTCTCCTTTCATTTCTCTAACTGATCTTTCACTTTTGAACTCTGTTCAGTAACAGAATTGCATCTGTCTGCATTTTTTTTGTCTTTGTATCTCTCACATTGGGTAATTTCTCCCAAATTTTCATGATGGCTTTATATTTGTGGTTCCCAAGAAAGTTAATGAGAGGCACATGCCCAAGTTCTTGCAAAATCTGAAAATGTAGAGAAACATTATGTCATAGCCTCAACACACAACTTTTAACTCACCCAGTTAATTAATTCTGCTCAGACTATGCTAGAGTTTCTTTAATTGCCATTTAAATGCAGTCTTTTATGTACTTATTGAGAATCATTAGATTCAAAGTAATTTTGCTGTTACGGTATAGCGACATAGGGTATTCTTTGATTTGCGGGATATATTCTTCAAGTTGATTACCTTGTCCTTGTGTATAAATTTGCCAGGAAAACAGTAAAGTATTTCTTTGTGCCTATGTTTCTTTGCAACTAGATAAGTTAAGAAGGCACACATGATAACATACTCAGGTTTGGTTTGGTTTTTTTTTGTTGTTTTTTTTTAAGCAGATTTGTAGAGAGGTAAAAGTTTCACTTCACGCAGTGGAAAAATCAGAATAAGTTACTATTACTTAGCAAGCAGTCTATTTCTGGATCTCTGTTTGTGTGGACAGCAGTATGTGAACAACTCTCAAAAGACATTAGCAGGACTTCGGACAACAAGGGCATATTAGGCTTAGGAAATGAATACGAGGTCTGAGAGATTCGTGACAGGCAACAGCAAACACTGGGTGGATGATGTTATGCAGCCACAGGACAGCCCTATTTAGATATGTCATTCACACTATAGCTGAGGCACCATTAAGAGTCTTGAGTTTACTCTGGCTAAACCATACAACATAATTCCTTGGTTGAAACATGAATAATCTTTAGATGCTATTGCAGTTTAAAAATCAAGTTAAATAAACATCTTTTTCAGCTAGACATTTATCATTGCATAGTAGTTAGACAAATAAAATACTACAGTCTAAGCTCCTTATAAAACAATATATATTAGGTGCCAGAGAAGGCATAACAGATGCCATCTCTCACTATAAAAGTAATTTACAGTTTCAAACATAGTCATGACTTGAACGTACACAAATTATTGGAAAAGGGGATCAGAGGTTATAAAGTCTCCTTTTGTTACTGGATTTCTTATGTCTAATACCTCACATTGAAATCTACATTTGGGAATTATTTTATAATGGTCTGCTTTCAGTTTATCTAAACTTTTCAGATACGTTGGCTAAAAAGTGCCTATGGCTGATGTTGTGATCTACCAGACAAGTATCTCATAAGAGAAAAATGCCCCCCGAATTATTTTCAAAATTTTATTTTTGATACTGTGGAAGATTAAACATTTTGTATTTCTGGTGTCTCCCATGCCAAATTGTCATATGTTTGTAGCAGGTTAATGCAGAAGAGGGTTGACAAATCTTGCTATAATCACTACCCCATGTTGTTTTCATCCTCCTTGTCTGCTGCTCATTTTCATTGTGAAAAACCCTAATATCTCAGTGACAGGAGGTCTGGATTTGTGGCCGACTGTTATAATTACTCCCACTGAGGCATTGTCAATAGGATTAAAATAAAGATTCTGGACCTGTCCATCGTAGATGAGGTCAGCAACACTAGCAGTGGGAGTACTGTTTCTGCAAGCTGTGCTTTCAGTCCTGACTTATGGAACCATAGACATTAATATGAAGCAAGTATTTGAAAGCTCCAGTAGAGAAAGACCAGCCTTTTTTCTGTATTAGCTAAAATATCCATCTGTAATAAATAATCTAACAGCATCCATCTATGTCCTGACCATACATATATGTATGTTAATTTTCAAATGTATCAGAGCCCCAGAGAGTTTCAATTACAGAACAATCCATTTTGCATTTTATAATTAATAAAGTCTTTGCAGCTGCATAACTTCATCCAGGAAACATCTGCACAAACTCCTTGTGTGCACATAATTTCTGTGAAAAGTGGGTTAGCTGAATTTTCTTTAATGGTTGCAGGCTTGGGGAGGGTAGAAAGGTAGGGAGTTGATTAAGATAACGCAAAACAAATCACAAGAATGGAGGCTTATGTCCACACAGATATACAACAAATTCTAGCCGCTGCCTGTAGGAAAAAATACAATGTATAGGATCACTTTAACATATAGTCAACTTACTTTATTCACGTGAAGAGGAGGGAGGAACGCAGGGGAAAACGTGAGCTCTCCCGAGGTGGGCAGTCATTTTGCTGTTGTTCTCAGTGGGACCAGGCTGTTACCCCAGGCTGGTAAGTAATATGCTGTTGTTGAAACTCTGCGCTTACTCCTTTGCCATCCTTTGACACTGACTTTGAAAAAGTATCAGTTTTTAAACGTTAGTGTCACCTTCTTCAGTGTGCATGACCACCACTAAAACTCACTCACGGCGACAAACTCAGGGAATGGTGAGCAAGCCAGAATAAACAGACAAGCTCTCTTTCCCTGCTAGCACAGTATGTCATCTTTATTCTTCTCCCCTCACACCAGTCTACTTTTTATAATGGGATCAAACAGTAATTAGTGCAGTCACCTCCTTGCAAGTCATTATGTTTCGTTATTTTCATATAAACTGAAAAATTATTATCAAAAGCCGTGTTCAATCAAGTGTCTAACATGCTGAAACAACTGTGTGCCCTTTCAGTCTTAAGCTGATATGCCACCTGGAAGCCTTTTACTTCTACAAATGGAGATTTCTTTCTTAAATTTGTTTGTATTATTGTAGTAGCAAATAATTTTCTTGATTAATGTGTCACTGCCCTGCGACTGTTTACTCTTTCTCCTTTGGTTATATAAACATTGGTTGTTACACATGTCACTCATAGCCCTTACCATATTTCCATCATCCCTCCCGGCTTAAGTTCCCTAGCTCTCCTAGAAGCAAAACGAATCTCCATAGTGTTTATAGTGAAAAGGTTACATAAAAATGAACGATACTTAACATGTCCCTTTTTTCCTTTTTCCTGTCCCACAAGTGGGACTCCAGACTGCTGTTTGCTGCTCTCTACATCTGCCTTTGTTCCCCCTTTCAGAGTTTCTTGGATTTTTTTTTTTTTTATAAATATGAAAAGAAAAATATACATTATTTGATCCCTACCAGGCCACTAAGGCACGTGATGAGCTCACAGCAGAGAAGCTGCTATTTTTCTATATAAGCTGCAGTCAGCATCTCTAGTTACAACAGCTAATGCCTTGTCGTGCCACAGATGTGGCATCATGGTTCTTAGTAGTGTGTGTTAATTCCTCGGTATTTACTTGTGGCTTTTCAATATTCCATTATTTACAGTATTTCTATAGGCCCTTAAGTGATACCAAACGCATTGGCTCAAAATGTTTGCGATTGCACTGAGTGCAGTGGCATATGCTGAACGTGTATTCGAGCGAGTACCATGCACTGATGCCGCAACCTTGCCCAGTCGTGTACCAGACCCTACTGTCATGATACGTCCTTGTCACGGCTGAGTGCTGCTGGATGTACAAGAAGAAAGCAACGTAGTCGAAGCCAAGAAAGGCTTCTAGTGTCGTCTTCAGTGGGGTCTTTCATCGTATACAGACAGACTAGTGTACCTCTTTATCTAGGCCTTCCAGGCAAGGAAGTTTAAATATGAAACGACAATGCCCTGCTCAGTTTCAAACTGCAGCTCCACGGTGTAAGGAGGCTCTCTCATCTGAGGGCCGTTCACATCGTCTTTGTATTTCACGGTGGAACTCTGCCAGCTTCCCAACAAGAAAAACCTCTTTGCTTCACAGAGGAGGTGGGAAGATTTTCTCTGAGGAGCAGCCGTGGCTGTCGCAGACAAGTAAACAAATCCAAGGTGCTGGGTGGCCCTGGGGGGTCACTGGTGGTCAGTCCCTAGCAGAGGCTGAGATATTAAGCAAAGAATTGTGCCTTGGTTGAAGCATAGCTTTCTTCTGTACTTATTGTTGATTTTGTAATATGTGGGGGAAAAATTAGTAACTAATTTTTGCATTATTTCAAGACTCGTTTAGGTTAGGCTGGTTGGTGTTTTTCTGTGTCTTTGTGCTGTCGGTAAAGTTGACTGCTCTTGGTTTGAAAGCCTTTTCTGGAATGTATAAGACTTTGGAGCAGCTGTTTGAACAAAATGGGAGCTTCATCTGGGTAGAGCTGTTCTATTAAATTAGCAGCTGTAAATGACACACCACAGTGAATGGAAATCAATTTATTTTGTGCTGGCTTTCTTCCCTTTCCCTCCCACCCCCTGTCTTTCCAGTACCCTAGAAGCCCTTCAGAAGCAAAACTACTCCTGGTTCTTAACTTGCTTGAGGAAGATCAAATGAGTTCACATTTTACTCAGATGAACAATAATGAGGATTATGGCTACAGCATCAGAATGCTCCCTCGCCAGTTATACCCTCCTGCATATCTCCCATCATTGCTTGAGTTCTGTACCTTGATTTACAGTATAGGCTCCCTTTATAGGGAAGAAGTGCTGCTGATGAGTGTTCTCCTGCACTAATGAATTGAAATATTAAAATGGATGTGATCAGCTCAACAACTTGAGTTGCCTCAAGCTTTGCCATTAAATACTTCCGTGGAACAGTACCTGTATTTATCACTTTAGATTTGCATGTACAGAGCTCCGAGTAATGTTTGCCTAATGTGGGTTGTTTGTTTTTTCTTTTTACAATTAGCTTTTTTTAAATGTTGCTTATGGAGATAGTGGCAGTGGGGATTTTATACCACCTGTCCCTGTAATCTTAAAAATATTACATAAAGAACTAAATTGGATCAAAATAGCTTGATTTAAAACAGTGTAGAACAAAACAATGTATTTAAATTGCTTGTAACAGTAAAAAATTCACCATGGCAATTTGGCAAGGTAGGACAAAAGAGAGGAAAAAAATGAGTAAAAAAAGTATTTTTGAATGGTTCTTTCCCATCTGGGATCTGTAATAGCTCACTGGCAAGTTATCACACCTTCATAAGTGGTCCATCCAACACCCTGTCTTGGTAGAGTTGTCAGTTGTAAGTTTCTTGGCAAGGACAATGATATATGTTAAAAACAGAAAAAGATTCATAACTCCCCAATTTTTAAGCAATAGGAGTATTCCACTGCTAGGCTGAAAAAAACAAATTTTTATGACAAATTTAAATCTATGAAGAAAAATGTGAAAATAATTTAATTCCTCCAATGAGTACTTTCAATTATGATGTGTTCTCTTGCCTACCCTTCTTTCTAAAGAACGATAAAGTTTTTAAAAATCTTTTTTAAAAGCACTATTTCATATTGTTAAAAATTTCAATGCAGGAGTATTCTGCCCCTTATATTTATGGGGTGTATGAGTTGAAGAGATGGTTATCAAATGTCGTCAGAAGCCGTTTATTGGAAAAAAGGCTAATTGAATTGTAGCATGGTACAAGTGCCTGAACCTGCCGCCTGTGGTATGCTGTGCAGGAGAATAAATGGCTTTCAGTCATGTAAACTAGTCACAGACATTCAGATCCTTTGAACTCTAATAAGAAATGCACACTTACTTTAAATAGTAAGTGACTAAGCATATAAATGTCTTGATCAAGTCATCAGAAAAAAAAAAATGAAAAGGGGTTTTCTGTTTACGTTTTGTTATTTCTGTCTGAAATCTCTATTTTACCCTCTGCGTCTTTGCTTAGTAATGTTCCCTGCTGAGAAGGACAGACTGGAAACACAGTAGGGATCTTTGCCTTTTAAGCTGCTCTTTGCTTTACAGAGGGCTGTGTGCTGGAAGACCCAGTGTATTTGTCCAGTGTTTCGCTCAGTATGAGAGGAACATGACTATTTAAGAAAGGCAGGAAACTATTATTTGGTAATTTTAGCCCGATTTCAATTGAAAGTACTGAAAGAGCAGACAGAAGTTTAAATATATGTCTTAAGGTACATGCATACAAATCAGTTGAGCTTTGGTGCTCATTGTCTTTGGTCAGGAAATTCTGAAGCAATCTTGAATGAAGGTGTAAAAGGATAATTCTGAGTTAAATTTGCCACAACTATGAATTTGCAGGTCATGTTTATCTGAAGTGTTTCTCCAAAATTCTTTCTGTCTTCTTTTCCAAAAAGCATGTATAACAGTGACTGTGGTGGTAGAATCAAACTATAGCATGTTTTACAAGCAGGGCTAGATTTTCTTCTAATGCAATCTTGTGCCCCTTTGTCAAAGTCAAAGGATACATGCTTTGCCTGCTAATTTTCTCTGCCAGGTAATTTAGCTTCCATCTACTGTTTTTTTCAGCATGACAAACTCTAAATGTTATGGCGATTTCTGTCCTTTAGGCCTATTTTTCTTTAGAAAGTTAGTATATTGATAGACAGTAACAGAGGGACAGAATTGCCTATCATTTTATACTGGTATGATCCACTGTTGGTTTACCTAATTCATCAACTTTAATCTACTGTTATCTTAAGTATTACCACCATTTTATTCTCTCAGTTGCAGAAAATTCACCAGATTAATGAGAGTCATGTCGCTGTAGCTACACTGTACGTCCAGTCCAACAGCTATTAAAGTCAGACACTCTTCATCGACTTGAGTGAGATTTGGATAAAGCTCATTGTTTTCATGCTCTTTCCATCACTGCAGTACCAGACAACTGAAATAACTGTTCCAAATATCAGTGTCTTTGGATACTTTGCATTTCAGTTCTGAGAAAATATCCAAGCAAATATGAATATAACCAAAGTAAATTCTCTCTCTGTGAATTCAGAATGACTATTTAACTAGCTTTAATATTTTGATACCCAATACTAAGTTTCACCCGCTGTCCCCTTTTCTTTGCATACAGGTGACGGCTTAAGGAGGTTAGACTGTCTGTTAGGGTTGGAAAAAGAGAATAAAATAGCGTGACTGGAAAAGCCCCTGCTTTATTAGAAAGTTCTGGAGGACTTCTATGTTCTGTTTTTCATGTTGACAGTGTTTGTAAATTTGCCCATAACCTCAGTGCTGAAATGGAGTCTTAATCTGTTTCCAGTTTTAGCATTGTCTGATCCCCACTTCCCTCTTCCTCGTCCCCTACAGCTCTGATAGTTTATCCATTCTCAAGCTGGCTGCCTAGGTTGCAGTTCTCTGCTTGTAAGAATCATTATAGGTGAGGTGTGCTTTATGGGTGTTTCTGCTTTGGGAACTGGCAGTAGCGGAGGGAAGTATTTCTAAACATCAGTTGTGGAACACAACGCATTTTTTACTTCCATGTGTTCTCAGTAGGCAAACCAAAGTATGAAATGTTCTTATATGCATATTTCCAACTATCTACCTTTTAAATTTCCCTTGAACGTTTTAGTAAATTCATTTCAGCCTAGTTGTGAAACTGGAAAAAACAATTGTGCAGCTAACGCCGTCTGCCCTCCTCCTCTTTCTGCTTGCTCCTACCAGTGTCGTCTGTCCAACAAGTGTTCACGCCTCATTCTTTCCTCGAGATCAGAGTTCACCGATGGGTTACAACTTCTTTGGGTTTTTCAGATCAGGGGAGAGTAACTTTTACTCTATTAATTCCAAATCTGCTAGTTCAGATACCAGAAACACTTCAGTGGCCTTAAAGCAGAGCTTCTCCAGACTGTTTTTCCCTTGTTTAGGCCTATTGCAGGCATCCAGCTGTTTCACACAATTATTGTACTCTTCTTCAGTGAAAAACAGATGCTTGTTATATTTCTGTGGCCCTCTGTGTTAAAATATTGTGCTGCCAACTGCTGAGGTATTTGTAGTGCATGCTTGAACTCATAAAATTGCCACAAAATCATTAACAGCATCAACTGAAGAAAAAGAAATTGTGAGCATAGTATCTTGGTCCAGCATAACAGAATGGGTAGTTTAGATGTTTCCAGGAATGTGTACGTCATGTCACAGAGACAAAAAAGATCAGAATAGTAGTCAATGCAAATCTAAACCTTAATTTGTTTTATTCTGCCTTAGCTTGTGGCCGTGGGTTCTACAAATCCTCCTCACAAGATCTGCAGTGCTCCCGCTGCCCTACTCACAGCTTCTCTGACAAGGAAGGATCTTCAAGATGCGATTGTGAAGATAGCTATTATAGAGCACCTTCTGATCCACCATATGTCGCATGCACAAGTGAGTCAGTCATGAATTTAATCGTAAAGGACGTTGCTTAACCAACCAGGTGCAGCCACTTGTAGCTAGTAGTTTTGGTTGGCTTTTCCTATATTTGAAAAGTACATTTACAACAGTAAATGAAATTGAAAGGCACAGGGTAAAAAAGTTGACAGTGAATATAGAATCAGCATAAATATAATTTTCGTATGTGCTTGATATAACATTGGAAAACATTGCGTGTTGGGTAAGTGTGTAATTCATTGTAATAGGCAGAATACAGGCATAGTCTTCCCATGGCTGTAAAATTGTTGTAGACAATGTGCTTTATGTGATAAAATACCAAAATGAGTAACGTGAAAAATGAAAAGTAACCTGTGTGGATCTGAGCTTTGATTGAACTGTAATTGGATCTGTCTTAACCTTCTAACTGCAAATAGACTAGCCTACACAGGTTGGTGGTTCAAATAGCGGAAGCCTCCTAAATCCAAAGCAGCACCAAATGTCTCTAAATCATATCAGAGCTGATAACAAAGGACTAGATGCAGTTGCTGCAGTACGTTTAGAAGAGTCAAACAAATCCCACGCTTAGAAAAACTATAAAAGACAACCTTTAAGGTACATTAACCAATCCTTTTAATTGCACAGAAGAGAAATGGCTAAAGTCAGTTGCAGTAAATATACAGACAATTGTTATTCTGATGCCGTAATGGAAAATAAATAAAGCCCTTGCCAAGTGAGTTCAAGGAAGCTTTTATGCAGCTTGTACTAAAAACAATGAAATGTTTATGTGAAGAAAAATGCTTCAACTATTTTCCGTCTCAGTAATTAAAAAGCTACACTGTCCACTGTGGTTCTGTGCAATTACCCTGGGCTTTTTTGTGTGTTACACAGGACCTCCATCTGCACCACAGAACCTCATTTTCAATATCAACCAGACGACCGTGAGTTTGGAGTGGAGTCCTCCTGCTGACAACGGGGGAAGAAATGATGTGACCTACCGTGTTTTGTGCAAGAGGTGCAGCTGGGAGCAGGGCGAATGTGTTCCCTGTGGGAGTAACATTGGATATATGCCCCAGCAAACTGGATTAGTAGATAACTATGTCACTGTCATGGACCTGCTAGCTCATGCTAACTACACGTTTGAAGTTGAAGCTGTGAATGGGGTTTCTGACTTGAGTCGTTCCCAGAGGCTTTTTGCAGCTGTCAGTATTACCACCGGTCAAGCAGGTAAGTTTTCATCACTTATGAATCTCAACACTGTGAGACTGAGAGAAGCTGGGAACATGCAAACTACAGATGCAGTAAATCAGGAGCATGCTTGGTGTGTTCTGGCTCATTAATCTTTTCACCTTGCCAACTACTTAATTTGAATTTATACTGTTTCATGATAACCTGTCCTGTTTCTTGGCCTCAGGATTGCTTTCAGAATGCATTCACGGAAGACTTGAAGAAGACATACAGCTTTGTTATTAAATAGATTTTCTTAACTCTACAACTTTTTTTTTTCTTCTTACGTCATTGTAGGTCATTCCCTAGTATTCGAAGAAAAAAAATGTAGATGTGACAGTCCTGTGCAGGCTTCCTTTCTGAATTTTTTAAATCCGTATGGGAGTCCTAGGTCACTGGAAGATGATTTGGATATCTGATGGTGTTTTCAGTGTTAATATTTTCCCTCAGGATAATGTTTCTAATTTATCTTATATTTCCAGATATTTGATTATGAGATTCAGTAAGAATGTGATGATTATTCTTTGTTTCTTCTATTATCATAATCTGACAGGTGAAATGTCAGGGAAAATAAAATCAAACTAACATATCACCCCAGGGGAAAAAAGGGCGTTAGTTGTCTGCATGCTGAGTGAAAAAAAAAAAAAGAACTCTCTGATTTAGGTTTCTGAAATGACGAGTTGCTTGCTGATAAAAATTATAGGCCTCTGAATCTACAATAGTGCTGCTGTGGGCTTCAAGAGAGGATAGTGAAACTAACCTTTTATACATTGAACAAAAGATCTTAAACTGAACATTAATTGCAAGATCTGGCTTCTGAAGAAATACCTTACAAGAAAATATGTGAATAACTCATGCTTGCTGTAAGAACAGCTAACCAATATTTTAAAGGATACTTCATACTTATATTTTGGAGCAGATTTGAGTTATTTTGATTAAGCTGTGTTTTTTTAGTGCAGTAGAAATGAGTCCCTATAGTAATGCTTTGAACTGAGGACAAACTCGCCGTACAAGGGCAATGAATATATAGGAAAAACTGTAGTTATTTTGCACTTTCAAGATGGTCATCTCAAAA